>CACTHL010000380.1:0-344939 GCA_902712375.1 Dioscorea dumetorum
ATTAATAAATAATAATAATACAATAAAAACAATAATTAATTTTTTAAAATAAAATAAAATAAAAGAATAGATGAATGTATTGAAGGGCAGTGTATTATTGAAACGGAGGTGGGCGGATTAATTAGAGATGAAATCCGAAACGGAGAAAAAAGAAGCAAAGCTGGAAAACAATGAGGAGGGCCTCGAGGAAGGAGAGCAAGTAGTAGAGCACGTGATTGAAGACGGCGAGCAACCAAGAGCTCGGGAATCGTCGCCGGCGCCGCACGCTCCGCCAGGCCGAGACGAACAATCTTGTTCCCCTCCAGGACACTCTCGGTTCCTTTCCAACCCTTGTGAGCCATATTTCTCGCTTCCTTCTCTCACTCATGTCTTCCTCTTTCTCGCTTGCAATGTGTTTGTTGAAATGCTTTCTATATATATATATATATATATATATATATATATATATAGAACGCGGCTTTCTCACTGTGCAGTCTCTTTGGACGGCGGCGATGGGAAAATGCCAGGAAGTGGGAGGAGGTCTTGACTAAAATAAATAAATAGTGTAATTTTTTGAATAATTCCTCTAATTTTTTAAATTAATGGTTTTAATTTTTTATTTTAGTGCCTCTACCTGTTTAATAAGACAATCTGTCCTTAAAAATCTTAATATTTAAAAAAACAATAAAAAATTAAAAAAATTACAATTTAAAGTATAAGAAGCAAAAAACAATCAAAAGAATTTAACCTAAATAATTAAATAATTCATTACTTCAAGGGGCGGCTTGTATTATTGTTAATTAAGTTTATAATTTTGTGAGAAATGTGTTTATATATAAATGCATGTTTTTTATTAAAGCATGTAATTAATTATACAAGATTAAATACCAATATAAGAGCGTAATTTTGCGTTTAAGTCAACTTTGATTTTTTGTTTAATTATTATCTATTTCTCTATTTTTTTTTATCTTTTCATTATTTTATAATACAGTAAAAATAGTGATTATAAAATTATTTTTATAATAATCAAACAATGAAAAAAAATCAATGCTTTATAGAAACAAGAAAAACCAATCCGTTGATCCTTTATTACAGCCATACACAATATTTGATATATATATATATAGATGAAAATTTTGTTCATATATGCACTTATAGCTACTCTTTTTGGCGACCTTTTAACTTCTTGGCTATAAATTTTGGTCTTATGACGTAGCTTGAATATAGATTGGGATCTTCTCAATTTTATTTGCCATAAACTATGAAATTTATTTATCTGTATCAATAATTTATGTTTTATATAATAAAATGTTTCGTTACCAGTTAAGAATAAAAATCAAGACTATTTATATACAAATAATAATAAAAAATATATATATTCCTATCAAAATTAATAACTAGTAAATTGAGATTTTTCTTTTTAAATGGTAGACACATGTTTCAGAAACTTAAATAAATAAAAAGTAAAGATCAAAGACTTTGTATTTCTTAACTTGTATGCCTAACTCAAAACAATACTAGTTTGGAAACCACATCTCATTACTTAGTATTTCTTAACTTTTTTTTTTCTTTGTATTTTTTTTATTTATAAATAACCGCCCTAACTTAACCATGTGAACTTTGCAATGATCTGAACTTTGTTCAGCTCTTTACCTGGGTATTCATTCATATCAAACAATAATTGTCAATGAACTCATTAATCTTTCCACCTGAATCAATTTATTGGAATAAACTTAAGAGAAATCATTGATATTAGCTTAAGTGAAATCGCTACTTCGAAACAAATAAAAAGATCGTAATTATTCCTGAATGAGCAGAATGGTTGAAAATCAGGGAATGAGAACATACCCTGTTTCTGCAATCATATCTGCAGCAGTTGGTGGTAAATTATGCCTTGATACACCTTGTCTAACTTTTGCATGAGTTTCGGCATCATGCTGAAATGTAGAAACTAGTTGCTGGAGTTCTAGCTTCCTGATATTAACCCGCTCTTCGGTGATGGGATTTCTTAGTCCAAGATAAAGCATGCCGAGACCAATCAGGACGATGCCTATGAAGAAAAGAATTGCGGAAAACAAACCGAACGCATATGGAGTATTTGTTGCTCCTGGTATTCCATCCACATTGATACCGAAGAGACCAGTGATTATCGATAGAACCAGACCACAACCACCAAAAACAGCCAAATTGTGGGTAACTCGCAGACTTCGATCCTGAATAGGAACACAAAGAAAGCAGCTCTGAATATGCAAAGAAATGATCTAATAAAAAAGACTAGCTTAATATGATATAGATATACAAGCTGACATCTTAATATATCTAACACTAAGTATGCTGTTGAATGGAACTGAAACAGTGTGTCAGAGAATCCCCTGAGCACAAGTTTTTTGCAATCCAGACAGCCGGAGAACTGAGTGGCAAGTGACTTGCTCAAGAATACAGAGAAATGCTTCATTTTTTTTTTTTTTTTTTTGAAAGAGAAGATAAATGTGAATTTGCTTAATACCTGCAACCATGCACGGACAGTGCTTTGCATAACGTCTTGGATAGTAAATAACCGGCCACGTACTGCTTCCTGCTCCTCCAACATTTCTCTTGTATTCTTCTTAGTTCCTTCTAACAGCACTTTGGTGGCATTTCCCGCAGGTGATGGATGAGTTCAAATACAATTTCCTCTCTCGCATGCAATGACCATTTAACTCTGATGACCTGAGTGAAATAGAGTTCAACACATTTCTTGTAGAGCATAAACAAATTGTTATAGAGGAGCACCCCTTCTTGAGCAAATGTTGACCAGCTATTTCAGCAACCATGGAGCATTATCAAAGAGAGAATTTTGCTCAAAAGAGAGGCATAGTTGAAATACCTGTGTTGCTAATCTTTTGATTTCTTGATTCAGTATTATGCTCAGCAGATTCAAATCTTCATGACTTCTCCTGGAAATGGTGGATGCTTTCAAATTTCAAATTTCTCAAACCAAAAGCTACATACAAACAAAGATAAAAATGCTACAAAAGGAGGCTTTTGAAATAAACAACATAACATCAACAAATGGAGGTACCTATTCACAAACTTCAATTCGATTTCATCTGCAGCTCCAAACACATATTTGCGAAACAATCTAGAGCATATGCAAGAGATGAGTTAGAAAAATTTAGCTCCTATTTCTCAAGTGAAGCATATATTTGTGAAGAAGTAACGATTTGTTCTGAATGGATAGAAACAAGAACAAGGCGAGTAAAGTGCAGTAATATTTCCAGGTACTTATTGACTGTGAGTTGGAAGCTGATAAAAAGCCCTCCATATAAATATTTCATGTATCTACTAGCATAGGAATTGAAGAATTGATGTCTGCATGCATCTATCTACTATATGCAATGAACCCCACAAATTCGTACAACAATTTCAAGATACAATTGGAGGCTAGCATATCATCAAATTAGAAACTGTTACAAAATATCATGAGCTACTATACAGATATATGATCAAAACTGCCATAAAGCTACTTGACAGTTTTTACCTATCATCCCATCGGGCAAGTCGACTAGTTAAATGCGCAATGACTTCATGAACTGATTTGGGGGCTGTGCTCCCACCAGCAAGTAGCAGCTCCTGAAAAGGGCGCAACATCATGCTGAATCAGACACAATTGATATATCATCTTCATCATGGTTGGATATTGATTAAGTCATCATATTTAGCATGGCCAGGGAACAACTGAGTCATATCAAGGATATCCATTAACTCATAAAAGATCTCATCTAGTGTACCTGCACCTCAGTGATGCCCAACACATTTATGTTGGATGCTGAACCTTTAATATGCATCGCAGTGATCAAAAAGTTTTGATCTTGCCAAGAGCGAAGAACAATTGGTATGTCATCTTCATCACGAAATGGATCCCCAACTGACTGCCCTAACAGTTCAAACAGAAGACCTCC
The DNA here is from genome assembly GCA_902712375.1 of Dioscorea dumetorum. Lineage (NCBI taxonomy): Eukaryota > Viridiplantae > Streptophyta > Magnoliopsida > Dioscoreales > Dioscoreaceae > Dioscorea > Dioscorea dumetorum. The sequence goes on from CACTHL010000380.1 coordinate 3,921, forward strand.
AGCAACCCTAACTGGAACCTGAACAACTAAAACCAGCCATCTTTATTCAATGAACAGGGCACATTAAGGAGTTACTTTAGACACTAATTAAAGACTCACCAATACAACACAAACAAATGAAAATGTTAGGGAATTTACAAACCAAATTTCAAACAACAACCATCATATAAGGATGGCGACAGCTCTAGTAGCGCTTGAATAACAGAAAATATGTTAATATCACAAATCACTTGTAGTTGAAGATTGATTAAAATCCAATAACTTGTTCATGCCGCACCCTCTTCCTTCCAATCAATCTAATGTGTACAGCATACAATAGATTCCATATTCCACATGCTACATGATGAACAACAATCATTCCCAGTTCAACAATTCAGCTACATTACCCCTCTTAAGAATTAAAGCTTGCAAAACCACGCTTAAGCCTTGAAACCAGAGATCTTTCCTTCAGTTAGGAGAATGTCCACCACTTGGTTCAGTACATATTAAAAAAAATTATGATATAATCAAACAACGTTCTTCTGTGATTTTGCTATTTTTATCCTGTTCGTCAAGTGCAAGCAATTGCAAATCTTGTGATATTTATCTATTCTATAAGCACAGTTAGTCCAACTTACTTCTTTCAATAAACGAAGATCAAATCAGATAAATTACAGGAATGGTCTATTTAATAGCAAACACCTGCTAGATAAGTGATCCATTCAAGTCAAATATCTGGAAGTCAAGGCTCTATAGCATATATGCTGCCAGACATTGTAGGCTCAAACCCAATATAAATGTAAACCAAGCAATATAAACTAATTTGCAGTGCAATGGCCAGAACAAAGGCTATTCTTCAAGCTGTAAAGAGAGTGTAAGAATGAGAAATATAGTTAGCAAACTTATTGATTGACACCATACCCATTTTGCTGTTACATAAATTTATTAGATAATTAACATTTTGCTCATATATCCATATACACAAAATACAGTACCAACTATGAAAATCAGCAACAAGTTACCTCATACAATAAGTGCTTCATGCGTTCACTGATAAGCCGGCTTTCATCTCTTAGAGCAGTACTAATGGCAGGATGCAACCATTGAGCGTTATTTAGCCATGCCTCAATGTAGGGATGACCTGGATGTACATGACACCACCATGTTGGACCAACTGGGCGCTCCCAATACGGAGCCGCAACATCAGCTACAGTAATGTCATCCTCTTCATCAGTAAAATCAATCTGGCAAGAATTCCAGCTAGCATCTGTTTGAACCATCTGAACAAGTTCTGATATCCTAGCCCATCCAATAGGGATCCAATGGCTATGAGATAGATCCTGAACATTCTTATGGTTTTCCTTTTTCTCATCAGAAACTGAGATTGTTGTACTGTTATTCAAGTCAATGAGAGATGTGGATTCCAGCAAGCTATTGCCCTTAGTGGTTTGAACAACAGAAACATTACTCATTCCAAATTGATAAGTTTGCTTATTTCTATCTTGCTTGTCTCTTTGCTGCATTACTCTTGTACCAGATTTATGAGTCAACCTGTGGCCTCTTAGAAATTCAAAAGCACAAATAAGGCCATCTGTCCAGAGGTCACACCCTGGAGCACTATCTTTACTTAAAGGTAACTTGGACACCTCTTGCTTCTTCATCCTATTGCCTGAGGAAGATGACTGCTCATCAACAGCATCACTCATCTTGATTATAACTATTATGGGGTAAGTATAGGTATATGACCAAGGAGGCAGCAACCAAAATATGTAACATCACTTAGTTCTCCAGAGACTGCATGACAAACTTCACTGAACAGAAAATCACCAGGCAATGTATCATGCTTGATCGCAGACTCCACAACTACTGAATAAACCGAGAGGAGCTTCAAATTTTCCTGAAAATGTTATTGAAAGAAAATTGCAAAATGTGATAGTGTGAAATTCACTTTTTAAAGTCAAATAAAACAGCTTAAAACTGTACCATATCGACAATAAAAAAAAATTAATTATAATGCAAAAAATGGATGTGGGTAGTTTGAGGAAGAAAGGGCAAATTATATTTGATGCACAATAAGTGACGCTGATCAGCCCTCAATGCATCACATATACATCACATGTCTATCAAAAAAATAAGCATTAGATATCTCCAATGAAGCAAAATTCTTATGAGATGCAAACAAATTCAGTATCATCTGAAGAATTCAATAATCAGTTGGTGCAATAGTCCAACGAGTTATGATATAATGCAAGTAGTTGCAAGAGCCCCTAATGATGTCTTCAAACAACGAAGTGCAAAGGTAAAACACCTTACAAAAAAGTACAATAGCAAGGAAGCAGCAGAATGAACCTCATTTCCACTGACCCTTCTCTCTAGGCATCTGTTTTCAGCTATTGACCAAGGCCGTGAATCTTGCAGCAAGATATACATCCATTATCAAATAACACTAACTGTTATAAGAGAAGAAGTAGCAAAAAGCAGATGTTTATGGGACATCATTAAAACCCAAATCCCTTCCTTCGACTGCACCTAGTTTATTCTTATTTTTTCTTTTAGTTCTATCGTTGACGATCACACAACTCAAGTGCTCAAACTGTTCACTCAAGAACAAGGTTTGTATCTATAATACAGTAGAATTCTACATAAAAGCAAAAGACTAACAAATCAAAGAATGCATGTTACCAACATAAACCAGCATACAGGTTATGACATGTCACTGTTATGAACAAGACCAATTTTTGAGGCCTCTAGTCCAACTATCTCATGATAACTCAAGATAATCAAATTACACCTTCTGGTACTTACACTTTAGTTTATAATAGTTAAAAAGAGTAGTACCATCAGTACATTAGCCTCCATAGAGGAAGAATGAGATAAAAATACGTTGACAAGGCAACTACATGATAAATACTTTCTTATCATTAATAAAGGAGACTTTTTTCTTCACTTGTTCTCTAAGGTACACCTTCCTTCTTGGTAGAACTAGGAATAGAGCTCAGTACCCCATGAAATATCAATCTCGTACCTAAATCATTCAACTTCACTTACATAGAACAATCTAGGGCTCAATCTTAAAAGTGATAAGATAACATACTCCAAATTTCCAATTTGACCATCTCATTAAAATTTTTCATGCCATAAAAGATTAATAACACAGTAAAAATCAAGTTAAAAAGAACAAATCAACAAAAGAACTACTCAAGATTGCAGACAGACCAACAAAATCAACAGCCAGAACGAATGAATTCATGAATGATGTTTAATTTCTGTTAGAATATTACCAGCTATGAATTGGACTAGCAAGAGTGAGCAAAGATGGAGATGGAGCAGTGATTGGGATCGAGAGAGAGCGAGGTGTTGGAGAATGGGAATGCGTGGGGAATAAAGCGAGCAAATCGACCCTAAAATTCTCATGAGAAGGCCCAGGGAATCATACCCTTTTCACAGCGGAGGGACTATATTGGAAAAGTAAATTAAGATTGAATGAAACTGAGACACCACGTCACATTTTATTCCCTTCAAATCATAATTTGTCACATAATTAACTTCAAATTATAAGTTACGCCTTACGGCATTATAACTTTTTTTTAAAAAAAGTTATTTTATTTTTTATTAAAGCTTCAAATCCAAATTCTTGCAATTTACTGTTTAAGATATCGCGTTTATGATTTAGAATTTATGGTTTATAATTTAGAGTTTAGATCTTGAAATTTTGTATTTGATTTATAATTTTAGGATTTATATAGGGTTTTATAATGTTTAATAATTTTCTCAAAACGGGATCTTTTCATTAGAGGGGATAAAATTTGATGTGATATCACTGTTTTATATAATAGGATATTTGAGATAATTCCTATTTAACCTTTAAATTTTATTTTTAATGTATAGCGAGATTTTTATGAAAATTTATCTTTAGAAAATTAATATTATTGTGCTGATGGGGATTTTGGGTTAAGGGAGGCATTTGTAGAATAAAAAATTTTAGAGCAGTTATTTATATAATTATAAAACTGTACACTGTACAAGAATTTATTTCAAAAAAATGGCATTATTTTCAACGTTAAGTTTGCAAATTTTGAAATTTTTTGAATCCAAAATGAGTGAAAAATAGTAACTGCTGAAAATGATGAGCCATAGAGGCACCCGGGAGATTACAATAATGGCCACTAAAATCTCTACAAACACAAAACTTATTGTAATCCCATTAAAATTTTAAATATAATTAACACTTTCATAGTAAACGGCACATGGGACTGTGATTTTTCATAAAATAAACAATTCCTTAAACACAACTGAATTTTCAAAACATACTTATTTCGTAAAAATAAACAATTTAAGCACTTGAAAAAAAACAAATAGTTCCAGATAACCAGAAATAAGTGCATACATACATACATACATACATATATATTTATAGTCCCAGGAATTAGAGAACACGTTGTTAGATAATTTAGGTCTACTATTACAGAAAAGGTCAAAAAAAAAAAAAAAAAAGAGTCCGCACAAAAAGACTTCTCCTTACAATAAATGGGGAAGACTTGGAAATCAGTCAGAAAGATGCACCAGTTAAAAACACACTCAAATCATTAGAATACATAATTCTCCTGTGTGGAGCAGGAAGTAGCATGCATGGTAGATCAGGAACTCTGCTGCTACCCATGACTAAACTCGAGGCTCCCCTCGTCGACAAACAGGAGATGTGCAGGCCGATCGATCAGTAGCTGTGCTGCCAGATCTGGTGTGACTGCTGCTGAGACGGCGCACCTTGAGGGTTATTCATGTTGCCTTCAGCAGGGTTCTGCTGATGTTCCTGAGTGACGCCGGCCTGTGAATGGTAGTAGTTGGGAGGGTAGCTCATGTTTCCGTAGTGTTGAGGCTGCTGGCCCTGTCGGTACCCGCCGAGCTGATTCTGCCCGAGAAAGCTGTAGAATGTGTTTGCTGGCATAGCTGACATTGTTCTCGAACCAGCACCATGTGCCCACATGGCAGGGTTCTCAGTCTGATGCAAGCCAATCAACCGATCAGAAAGGGAGAAAAAAAAAAGTCGGAGTCGGGCGTGATGCTATTACCTGCTGTGGCGCGTGGAGGTTAGCCTCTTTGTATTGAGAGCTCAAAGAATCGTCAAAGCCGATTGTTGTGTTGGCAGATGCGGAAGAAGGATTCAGCATCAGACTTCCGGGTATGTTCGCTGGGCTTCCAAAACCACCATATCCGGAGGCTACACCAGCGGACTGAGGTAAGCTGGTTACAGATACACTGCTTTTGTACTGTGGCAATGTGTATTTTACGCCGGTGTTGCTGATGGCGTTCGGAGATTGGTGGAAAGGGGTATTAGCCGTGTATGTTTGCTGGAAGGCAGCAGACGGCATATATGCATAGCTCTGAGGCAGAAATGGGTAGCTAATCATGTTTGCAAAGTGTCCCAGAGGAAGGGTAGGTTGAGAATATGCATGAACTGGTAAGTGTTGAGGGAGAGCATGGCCGGTAGGAATGCTCGTGCTCGGCAGTGACTGTTGAGTTGGATGAGGTGGTGAGAGAAAACCCGGTTTTGCAGCCTGCATGGACAAAACTTATATTAAGAACGGAACTGAAAAATACCCAACCATTTGAAATTCATCAGAGAAACTAAACTTCCGAGCAGAACAAGCATTTGGTGGGTATTGGGGTTGATCATTGTTATCAAAGTGGGTTTTTAGAGCTCAAGTCAAACATATGATTTTCATGAAAAACCACAAATCTTATAGAACTATTATGCATGAGAACAGAAACATTGGTCACTTCAAAACAATACTATGATAAAATTGAGAAATATGTCCAAACAACATAAGCCATAAGTCATACAGTAAACCAATTCCTTAACATGACTCAGAAAAGCGCGTTAGATCATATTAAAAGGAACCTAAACAAACCCACAAAATTTCCCTAGCTCAACTTGATTGTCAACCAACCATATACCAGGCTCACCACATTTTTTTAAGATATGCAAGTTCTAATGTTAAGATAAATGAAGTCAACTGAAACACCAGCTCTAATTGAAAAAAATAAATTAAATTTGAAAGAGAAACCACAATGCACAAACACATAAACTATAATCAGAAAGAGAGATTAAATACCTCAGGCATCGAACTCGTAGGACCACTGATAGATGACATCGATGTGCTGTATTTTGTAGGCACTGATTGGGTTGTCAGCAAGGGTGAGAAAGGAAGGTCAAAATTACGAACAGGTTGAAGCTGAGATGCCAACGAGTTGTTAGGGAAGGAGCTGTTATATTGTTGCTGTGCAAGATGAACATTAGAAATTCAATATTAGAAAAAAAATCAACAATGAGAATTGCAAAGAGCAGGGAAAAACTGAATAATAAAAAAGACATAAATCAACAACAAATTATTAAACAAAATTGCTTAATGACTATCAATTTTCACACTCAAATTATAATTTCTTTAAACATTTTGCATGAAAATATCAGCCTTTACAAGCTCGAGAGATCTTGATAATCTATAGAAATCAATACACCAGTAAAATGATGGATGTGACCAAACCATGATGGTTGAAGTCTCCAAACAAGGACCCATTCATCAATCCCCTTTGAATGCAAACAACCATATGAGCATGTTGCTAAGACTTTTTTATTACTAACAGTGTAGAATAGCACAAACAAGTAACAAGGAGGCCTTTCACACAAATCAATAAATGAGAAAAATTCATGCTTTACATTGCATTAGCAAATGCACATCTGAAATTATCTCTCAAGAACATGCCACCACCACAAAGAATATTTGCAACACAAGATATCAGATAGAGTATAAAACAAAGAAGATAGGTGGATATAGATTTAGGTATAGATATGAGAAGCATGTAGCGAGAAGCATAGTGAAATTCTGGTAATCTGTAATGCTCCCAAAATGAAACTAGATGATAAACAAATGTTAGGGCTTCTAGATTACCATCAAACTTGAGAAAGGAGTAAGATTTTGGATTTGCGAATTTGAGAGCGGGAAACCATATCCTGCAGCATTTTGTTCCGTAGTGCTTGGCAATGTATAATCAGAGACTGATGGGAAGTTGTACTGAAGTCCATGGGTAGCATCCAAGGAATCACTTCTGATGATTTCCGGCTCTGCAGCAGAAGGCACATTCTCCCTTGTGGTAGTGGTACTTGTGGAAGCAACACTTTCATTTAAAGTAGACCTAAGCTGCTCACTATCATAGTATTCGGGATTCCTGCATTACATAAATGAGTCATCCCAAGCACTAAGAGCATACTTTAACAAGGAGGTCTAAATAACAGAATAAATACCTAGCCTCAGACTTATCAATTGTAGTATCTTCTGTAGCAGGAGCCACATCCAAGTTGGTTTTCATGGGCTTTGACGAGAATGATCCAGAAAAACCAGCAGTAATAATTCCAGAATTAAAGCTACCAAAGCTTAAGTGGGAGCAGTCTACATTAGTAACCAGCAGGTGATCAGGAATTATCACAGCAGGGATTTCCTCTGCAGATGGTGCATCTAGGTCTTTTTGCAGATTTATTTGATGTAAATTAGTGGCCACTGACGAAATTTCTGCATTAACATCCTCAACTGAAATGACATCCACCAAGAGTATCACAAGTTAGCTAAAGCAGATGTACCAGTTCCTTAAAGGAAGTTGTTAGAAATTATACTTGTTAGAAATATAAGCTAAAATCACTAAATCATTACACACACCAAGGACATTTGATAGGTGTTAAAATTAATCATAACATATTTTATGATTAACTTTGGTCATATCAATAGAGAGGAGGCAAGAATAGAGAACAAAGAAAAAGTTTAATGGCAGGATAGCACAACAATGGCTAACCTTTGTAAGACCTTCAAAAACTACATCTTGCATTGCTGCTCACCCTGGACCAACAAGCATAGGTACTATGAAGTGTCTACTGTTTCATAATTGGAAGTAACAAGAATTTCTGGGATAAGGTGGTGAACCGTGGCATAATTTCTCACCTAATACAGAAGCAGCCAGAAGTAGCAATCCAGGAAACTTAGACTATCTGGCCAACCATTCTTGTCAAGAAGCATTTAGCAATAATTTTCACAAAATATAAAAAACCAAATATCAATTTAAATGCCAATCAACCATATGCCCTCCTAAAGAATGTAAACAATCATAATTCTACACAGTTTCTCTTAAACGGAAAAAATATCTGCCAAGAAGATCGTAATCAATTTGTAATCCATTAAATTGTAGGAATTAAAAGACTTCACACAAAACCTAAAAGAAAAAAAGAGACACCAAGTATGTGAGGGGAGATTTTACCTTCATGGTGCTCAAAAGCATGCCTTTGTGACTGGTAAGAGTTCATGTTATTTATAGAATCATCAGTCTGATGTGAGTTATCTCCCAGATTATCCAATTGCACTTCCCTGTCAGATAGAGATACAGATCCAGCATGCTCTGCGAGCAAGTCCTCATCACTAGCGTCATCCTCTAACTCTTCAATGTCATTCAAATGAGGATTTACATGCAAGTTATCACCATCAGCAAGAGTAGGTGTCTCTGCATACAAAGTAGAGGAACCAGATGTTTCTGGAACAGATTGCACTGTTGCAGCAGATGAGTCATCAACCACCACCCAATCATCATGAGAGCCATGTGAACCTAAAGTAGTGTTTTGCTCATGAGTTATCTCTGTGCTCTTAAGGATTGGATTCTGAGAAGAATGTGATTCTTGAGTCAATTCACATGGCAAAACCACTGGTGAGGGTCTCTGACTGAGAGGTGGCATGTCTGACAGGAGTGGAACAGATGGTGCGTAGGATGAGTCACTAGCCACAGCAGGTACGCTGGGTGACTTCCCTTGAGGCCTGCCCATCTTTACAACATCAGCCATTGAACGACGACCAGGTACTCCAAACCAACTATTCTGGTATCCAGATGAAGGTTGCACTGGATATGACAGGCCATCAGGTACAACAGTTGTCGGTCCTGGAGTTCTCATAGATGCAAAATCACTGCAGTTGATGAGTGAGCAGATGAATCAGTAACAAGCAACTAAACTAGTATTTCAGCCTCCTTAAAAGAATACTCATGTCAGGGATTGAAGAAAGCACAATCATTTCAGATAAAGCATGTAAGTGAAAAGTGGCCTAATATATGGAAGCCCAAAGGAAGATGATCATGTTAAATATAACAGATGTGTCGTAGTTTTCAATAGCATATAATCTAAAATGCTTGATGGTTTTTCAGTAAGGTAAGAAACTATGCAGAGACCAATTTCCAAGGGAAACAACAGAACATTGTTACCAATACTACAAGAGTAAAACCTAACATAAATTACATCTTCCACACTGGGTTAACATGATGCGTTCTCAAATTATTCAATGAATTACAAAGCTATATCAAGTTCATTTTGCGCAAAAAGAGACCAGCAAAAGCGATTCTTTATTATTTACAGCCAGCAGATTTGTCCCCAAGAGAATTACAGTGACCAAACACAAGTGATTATATGCCAACACACAAATGCATTTTCAATGACAGACATAAAATTCGCTTTCCAATATGCTTGCAGTGCAAGAATTGTATTGCATCTTGAGATGGACCGCGCACAAACTATCTGGAGATATTCAAGGGATAAATGCATGAGAGAGGTCAATAATACTATCACATGCATGAAAAAGGTCAATAATGATCCCTTTGCTGATGCAATTAAATGTTCGTCAAACATAACTTAAGTTTTGGATTATGCAATTGGAGCTCATCAACTTACAACTGAACAAAAGAACTCTAGAAACAACATTTTAAATTGCAGCCTATAAACAACAATATTATGTGCGAAGACAGAATTCCAGATATTAATGAGCATAATTCCAATTCATCCACGCTAATAGTATATGAAATTTTGAAAATAGATTAGAAAGTATCATAAATAAGTTTAATAGTCAATGCACCAAATTGGCATGGCCTATACAGCAAAACTAAGCTCAAGCAATATTGCAAGCAGCAACATTGTTACCGAGGCCATAAATCGGTTCTGGTGCAACAACATTCCACAAAGATTATACACACCATGAAGCAGTATGCCTGAGCATAAGAGTTTAAGATTCTGACCAAGCATACACTAACATCAACACAAACCCAGCTCAACATATTACCACTCAAAAAGTACTATGCGATTTACACTTAGGTGGCGTTTGGTTAGATGTAATTCAAAATGCAGTGGATTTCTGATTACAGTGTAAATAGAAGTACCTAGATTTTAAAATTTAGTGAGATCAAATCTAGTGTTTGGTTGGATATATATGAAAATACTGTATTATAAGATTTAATATTATTTTAATAATTTTAAGTACATACCAATTACTTTAACTATTAAATTTAAATTTATTAGTAAATTTATTAAAAATTTATTATATTTTAAATTTTTGAATTTAATTATTAATCTCACAAAAATAACATTTCTAAGATTTTCATCTATTTTTAACAAGTTATTTAATAGTTTTAAATATAGTATCGATAATTTAACTATTAATTTTATTATTAAATAAATTATTAAACTTATTATTAGAATTTATAAGTTTCCCACTAATAATAAATGTTTGATAATATTTATTTGTTCTTAGTTGGTCACATGTGAAGGAGCAAAACGATAAGGGATTTGGATTTACGACCAATTTGGCCGTAAAACCAAATCCCTTGTTGGATATAATCTGAATTACATGAGTTTTTAAAATCCTGTTAACCAAACACAGATTTTCAAAACCCAGTAATTCAAATTACATGTAACTCCAAAACCCTCCAAACAAACACTACCTTAAAAATAAGATAAAACAGGATTTACTGAGCAAGAGCAGTATTTTGATTTTTAATTTTGCTAAGATGCATTTTATGGAACAGTGTAGTGTTGTTGACCTTTTATTATGATAAGTGACTGATGAGGCAGATTCCCAACTTGACGTAGGAATAGCATTTTCTGAATTTTCTTTCTGGTGTACAGCTTTAGCTCGAGCAACTCCAGAATCTAGAGCAACACAGAAAAATAAAATAAAGCATCTAAAAATATACAAATCAAAGTACTGCTTTAAATGTACATATAGAAGTATAAAATAGTGTAGATATACTTACCACTAGAGCTGAATTGAGAGGGATTATTACGTGGCCCCCGGTCAGTACCACCTCGAGCTCCCCGATTGGATTTGGCACCCACTGATCTAGACCTGTTCTCAGGAACCTCTTTGACCTAAGCCAGGTTAAAAAAGAAATAATAATAATAAGCCTTATTCACTGATAGTCTGATAGACACATCCAAGTAGCTATTCTAGCACTCAAAAATATTTAGCCGGTGAGTAACAAAAATAAGGCAAAGGCAAGCAACCCTATTTTGAGTATAGCAGTGCAAATAAAAGTGAGGATTGCAAAATCATCCATTCTTTAAACAAGAAAGCATTTATAGAGATTAAAAAAAAAAGCGGGAAAATAACACTAGAAGAGGTCAAATTCTCAATTCTAGACGCTACAAATTATGCACCAATAAAGGTTTGAACAAGACATATTTTATTATGTAAATATAGACATGAAACACTTGGTGGCACATAATAAAAGTTGAACATAGCTCATGATTTTAAAAAGAAATTGTAAAAATCAAAGTTCAAAGAGATAACCATATAAGACAGGTCAACATATATGCAACAATAAATCAGAAAGAATAACAGATGTTAAAAGTAAAGCAAGCATGCAGCGATGTTACTAACATATAAAGACAAGTCAACATATATGCAACAACAAATCAGACAGAAGAACAGATGTTAAAAGTAAACCAAGCATGCAGCAAAATTACTAATATCCATCCTATAAAGAATTATATAAATTCTTTCATTAAAACATTGATTGACACCTATCCATTCCTGAGATGAACTAAAATTTGCACTAACCTCCTTTTTCTTCTCACGTTTGCTCTTCACCTCATGAAAAGTATCTACACAATCGCAAAAATCAAGATATTGATTATCAAAGATTTAAGAATTGCAGGAACACAATTATCTCGCACACATATCTGAAAAATGGATTGCTGACTGACAAGCCACTTATTCATAAATCATTCTATTGTAGATAAATCACAGATGCCTTTCCATGAGATACATCAATATAGAACACAAAGCACAAAAAACAAAGAATGTGCAGTGCTACACCAAAAGATGAGTCTCTTAGGCAATATACATGTTTGATCATTGTCTCAGCCAAGCCATTCTCACTTAAAACTAAATAAAGGCACTCAAATAAAAAGCTATACAAAAGATAAATTGATTCAAATAAAGGTAAAAGGTAAGAAGCACAAGAAAGCATGTTAAGCCCTACCAATAAAAAAAATAACCACAACATGAAATATAAAACATGAAAGGAAAAAACAGCTGGAACTAAACAACCTAAATAAACATGAAAGGAAGTTGAGCTATCACTGGATAATTTGTCCCCTCAACTCCCAATTTCTCATTTGCCAAATTTGCCTTAAAATGAATCCAACCAATATCATCAAACGGTCAGGTCTACAGAGAAGCTCTAGTGCACTCAACAATGACAAGTCCTTACCTCTCTCTGAAGCTATATACTGTATTGCATCTAATGTTTAAAGTATACAGATAAGCAAGTTTAACTCCACCGGCCAGGGCGGGGTGGCGGGCGAGCGAAGCGCTTGCACCAACAGTTATCTACCATGGTGGCACAGCTGATATTGTTGGGACAAACTTTCCAAACAACTATGGTTATCTAACAACTGCAGAGCGTCTGATATTGTTAAGAGAAAAACAACAGACGGCTGAGGTATATCGTTTGTTACTGATGCAGCCAATACACAAAATTAACAATACTTGATTTTAGCACACTGAATTCTCTGGCTATTGAGGCTTTTGGGGCAGCAGTTGAACTAAAACAATTTATGAATACCCACTCACCGACAATCAATATTAGTCTCTCACTGACCTTGGCTGCTAGTATCTCACTAACAAAAACCACTCTTTAAAGGAAAGCCGAAATCTTGGTAAATAATTTTAGTCCCTTAAATCCATTAACATAACACATTAAATAGACCTTCAAACAAGATATCTAATCCAACCAAACTCCTATATTGAAGGAATTTAAAGGATCATTTATGCCGGTAACCTCCTTTTCATTTTGTTTGCTCACTCTCTTGTGCTCCGCAACATATCCGACAAAACAGAAAAAACAAAAACAACATCCTGCACATTGTTTTATTCTATACATTGAAACACAAGCAATCATAAATGATGACAAACAATCAACCCATTGTATTTCCCTCCACACACAATCTAAATCCTTCCAAAGGGGGAAAAAGCTTCCTTTCTTCCAAAAATAAACTTCCATTTTCTTTAACTTTTTGTAACAGACTAAGAGAACTGACAAGAAATGTATTCCAAGAATCAACTCACAAAGCATCCCGAATAACCTAAACCAAATCAACAACTTGCTCATCTTCCTCATCCACAGATACACCGTAAACTCTCTTCTCCTCCACCACAAACTACCCTTTTTCTAGAATCCTTCTCCCTCAACCGAAGTCTAAATCCATGTTGCACTCAAGCTATGTGCTCTCACGGATCAAAGCATAGCCGAACTCGAGCAAAACAAATCCAAGGTCTCATTGCCCCTTTCTCTCCACCCAGACTTAAAAAATCCCATGGAAATCCAAAAAAATCTCGCCTTTCACTTGAAACCCACTTCTTTCCCTCAAGTTCCTCTCTTCTTCCACTAAGCACAAACCAATCCATTTTAATCCAAAACCTCTCTTCCACAGATCAAACGATCACCATCCTCAATCAAAGCAAATCAACAATCCCATTGCCCTAATCCACTCCACTCACGACCTAAAAGCGCCCCCCCCACAAGAAAACAAAGAAATCCCACCTCTCCCAACAAAACCCCTCCTTTCCCAAACCTCCTCACCTCCAGAGGTATTCCAACCCACAATCACATTAAGAAACAAAATCCAAAGAACAACGCAAACAATAGACACAAAAACCTAACACGACCTTGAGAAAGAAGCCGATGGACAGCCTCGCTAGGGTCCATGCCACACTCCTTGAGCATCGCATAGATCTCCGCTTCCGGGCAGTTCACGATCTCCTTCAAGCTCGCTACCATCTTCCGAGCTCCAGACGGGATCCCCGCCACCCCAGCTCCCCTCCCACCTCCTCCTCCGCTCATCCTCCGCCCTCCTCCGACGAACAACAAAGCCAAAGGCGGCTCCTTTTTCTCCCCCTTCTCTATCTCCCTCTCTCCAAAACCCTCGTTCTCGCTACCTCGTTATCTCTCCTCTTGTTTTCCAAAACTAGGGAAAAAAAATATACTCATTTGCTTTCTATCTTTTTTTTTCTTCTTTTTTAATGGGAAGTGGGACTGTGGAATAATAACTAGGGTTTCCTTTTTTTATTTTAATTTTTAGGGTTTCCTTTTTTATTTTAATTTTTAAACTTGAGGCATCTTTCATTCAATCCTTAGATCTCCATTCCCCTAATTTAGTAAATAGTAATAATTTCCGATTAGGGTTTCCTCCGAGGCTTTTTTTCTTTTTGCCCTTTGGCTGGGCCCGGCCCAAGCGTTCTTATTTTAGATTTTAAGTTTTGATTTTTCTTTTTTTTATTTTATGGTAAATGTGAACATTATAATACGTAAAATATACTAGCGGCATTAATATACGTATACATATGTATATGTTAGACATTACTTTTTGGGATCAAAGTTAAATGAAAGAATTGAGTTATTCTTTGCTTGAGTTTTAGTTTTATTCCTTTTATTAAGGAAGTGATTATATTAGTTTATTTAGAAACCAAATACTTTAGAAATACATTATTTTAAAGATAATAATTCCACGCCAATGACTGAGGAATGCAATTTAAAAATATATTTTATTACATGGTAGTCTAATACCATTATATATCATATATACTTAATAATTTTTGGTCCAAATTAAGAGTTTTAACTCAAATACTGAGTTTTAACTCAAAAACTTTTGTCCCATGTATTCAAATCCCAACTCACAAAAAATGAGAAATAAATGTGTTAAAAAAACTTAACTACACAACTATGCACTTACGTGATTTATTTATTTTTTTTTTCTTTTTGTAAAACTACTACCCAAGTCATTGCATAAGAGCTGAAACTTAATTCCATCTCTCACATACAAAGTCGAAGATTCTAATCCGTGATTTGCCCACATTTGACTTTGATTTCCTTTTCACTTAGGCTGTGTTTGATTGGCAACATGGAAAATTGGTGGGAAAAAAAATCTTTCCATACGTGGAAAATGAAAAATAGCCGTTTGATTGTCATCATTTTCTAGCTAGAAAATCAAAATTTTTCCTTATAAAATGAAAAAATTAGCCATCCCATGTTATTTTTTCACATAACCCCTTACATTTTCTATGGAAAAACTTTTCCCATGGTGGAGGTAGGAAAAGTTTTCCCTTGTTTTGATGAAAAATAGGGTCATGTGACAACATAAGAGAAAAAAATTTCCATGAAAAATTTGGGCAAACAAATAGTTTATTTAGTTGGAAAATGACCCGTGAAAAATTTTTTCAGGGAAAAAAGTGCAATCAAACACAGCCTTAATTCATTTAACTCCATCAATTTAAACTTATACATGAAAAATAATATGTTTCAAAGTGAAGTTACAAACTACATAGATTGATTGTTATGGACTCGGACTTTTCACACCGAAATCACATGCAACACTTAGGCAAGAATACGATATTTAAAGGATTTAAGGCTGAGAAAGCTTTGAAAAGCTTTGTGAAAGTTGAAATGAACTATTTATTACAACCTTGCTTCTTGATTACAAAGGCAAAACCCCTTGCCTATTTATAACCCGTAACCTCCCAAATGGACAGTTGAGATGCATTTGCTGTTGCGCTCCTAATTAGCCCTCTAAAGTATTTCACACAATTCCTTACTTTTTTATAAGATTACAAAATACTTTAAGGTAGTGTTTGTTTGGAGGGATTTAGAATTACATGTAACTTGAGCTACTAGGGCTTTTGAAAATCCAGTGTTTATTTAACAGGTTTTTAAAAACCCGTGTAACTCGAATTACATCCAATAAGGGATTTGGTTTTACGTCCAAATTGGTCGTAAAACGAAATCCCTTATCTTTTTGCTCCCTCACATGTGACCTATATGTGACCAACTAAAGAAAAACAAATATTATTAAACATTTATAAATAATAAAAAACTTATAAAATTTAATAATAAATTTAATAATTAAAAATATTAAATAACTTGTTAAAATTAGATGAAAATCTTAAAATATATTTTTTGTGAGGTTAATAATTAAATTTAAAATTTTAAAATATAATAAAATTATAATGAATTTAAATTTAATAGTTAAAGTAATTAATATGCACTTAAAATTTTTAAAATAATATTAAATATTATAATATAGTATTTTCAGATACAACTAACCAAACAGATTTGACTTTACTGAATTTTAAAATCCAGGTATTTCCAGTTACACTGTAATTAGAAATCCACTACATTTATAATTATATTCAATCAAACGCCACCTGAGTGCTTTCTAGAATACTCCAACGCTCTTCGTGAGAACTCCACACTTTTCATGAGTTCTTATGATTATTCTAATTTACAAAATATAATTTTTTATATTTCATATTTTTATCTACTCTAAAATTTTCTAGTGTAGGAAAGTAATCTCTCTCACCCGGTAAGATGCAATGATGCGTTGGACGTGACAAGATGATGAACTGATTAGATTTCAACAGATAATTAATTAAAAAAACTCAAGAAAAAGAATGGAAGATCAAAATTCTACCTAGATTACTATAAATAAGCATGTCCCTCGAACATAACAAATTTACAGACATATATATATATATATATATAGAAAAACTTCAAAATTAAAATATCAAGTGTAAGAAACACTGGAAACCATCAACCTGAGCATGGAAAGACTGAATAAAATAAGAGAAAATCTTCACAAGAACAGCTACAACCATAGGGAAAAAAATAGTCAGATTGGTTAATTGTTTTATCAACATCTCTAAATCTATCAACGTTTTTGTGAATCTGAATGAGCATCGAAAACATGTATTTGCATCATTGAAGATAAGAAATATAAAAGAAGGATTATAGTGCACTGTAAAAACACCAAAACACCCATCGGAAAAGTAACACTTAATCAGCAGCTTTCTTCCTCAGAAGATGTTCAACATTGACAGTGTTTATCTTTGCAGCAAGAATGAAGTCGTTTTCGGTCAGTCCTCCTGTAACAATGCAACAAAGAAGTTTAATCAGTTGCCATGCAAGAAAAGAGAGCATAAATCATTATGCAGAAATTCCTGCATAATTAGAAGAGCAATGTCTCTCTGTTTCAAAGAAAATCTGAAACGAGAATAGTTCATTGTAGACAGCTTGATTGCATGATGTTAGGTGTTGCATTGATTCAAAAACGACCATGATTTGAAGCTGGCAATGTTCTTGTCAGTTGATGATGAAGTGATAGGTGAATAGTTCCACAGACAGACAAATAAGCACTGCTTGTACACAGGCTCTTGCGGCTCTAATTTTGGATAGCCTTTGAGGTGAATAATTTAATAATAAGAAAGTGTGATTAAGATGTGAATAGATAATTGAAGACGAAATTCTCACCAACTGAATGAGTCCATATATCAATCTTCACATTGTTCCAACCAACCAGATGAAGATCAGGGTGATGACCTGAAAGAGGCAAGCAGCATAGTGAAAGTTCATGCACTTTCCAATGAAAAAAAAAATCACATCTTTCGTATAACTGAAATCATGAGATGCACAATTTAAAATAGGAGGATAACATGATTTTTTTAAAGGCTTGCAAGCCCTTAAGCCTTCTTTATTCGAATGGTCAATATTAAACTGTCATTGTTATCATCTTATTTTGAAATTTATAAGAATCAGATTCTTCAACAAGCCTACTTATTCTTACACTTTTGCCATGTGTATGGCATACAGTATAGTCCCTACTAGAATCTCAAATATGTGATGAAAGAAATTATTCTTGAATGACAGTTGACGGCACGGGAAGTCAGTTCAAGTTCATAAACACTACCATTTTGTGTAAATTTCTACATAAAAAGACAACCGATCTATCATAGTTTCAACAAGAAAATGATTCCACATGCCAAGTGCCATGCAAATGCAAGAAATACCTTCTGCTTCAGCAACATCAGCTATGATCTGAAAGAACTCCAGTCCTTTGATGAAAGTTTTCAGTTTCCATGAACGGTGCAGCTTCATTACACCATTGTCGTTTACCAAATTCCATCCTTGTACCTGATTGATTTAATACCCCAAGAAATGTAACATAAGATGCAATAAAATAAAATATAACAAATTAATAAGAGGCAAACAACAATGTACTTGTGGAAGTAATTCATTGGCTGACTGTTCTGACATTGGCCTAATGTCCTTTGAGTTGCATGGTACACACTTCTTAGCTGTCAAGTCTGATATTTATTGGCACATTGATGAGATAGGAAGAACACATCACAATGCTGAGTTATTGAAAAAGCTTTTATAATAAGTCCTAAAATCAGGAAAACTGAAAAAAAAGCTGCCAACGGTCAATTAGCATATTTGGAAAACTGGACTTTTTTCATGTGAACAAATTTGTTAAGACAAGAATACCTAATTGAATAGGTAACTGACTATATTAATGAAGTAAGAACATGAAATCAAACGGGCTTAGGAACTTTTTCTTGAAGAAAATGAAGGCACGTGCAACCAATACATAAAGATGAAACTCAAATCTGAAAATCAGTAAGAGAAAGGCGACAGGGAGGCTTCACTATCCATAGTTCCTCAAGTTGATTTGTCTAACCAACATTTTGATGGTTTACACTCCGAGGTAGAGATGCATGGGAATGGAAAAAGCAATTTAGAAGTTATTCATACCAGAAGTTTTTCTCATAAAGAAAGGTAATATTCAGATTGCACCTCAAGGGAACAGCTTTATCCCTTTTCATTTGGTTGATCCTTCTCATCAATACTTAAATATTTTGTTGATTGTTAGGTAACCAAAAACTAGCAAGTTGTTCACACAATGCTACCTCTGCCTCGAGTCAGCTTCGTCCACAAATAACTCATTAACATACACCTGTAAGCACTAAGAAAGAGCTTGTTTATAGAACCTCACATGTTAGGTAGAAGAAATTTAACTTTTAACTTTGATTAAAGTTGGTTGGTCTTGAGAAAAAAACATGGTAAGATGACATTCTTTATAGGAAACACAACTCTTTTATGACATAGCATTGAACCTACACCATTGCTTGACTCAGTGAATTAGCATTTGATAGTATAGTCATCTTCTTGATGTCCTGCTATTATCTAAGGCATCCCTTATCGTCCAAAAGTATCTTGATTTTAACCTTTAGAAGATGAAATATAAGAAGAAGACTCATGACTAAATCTCAAAATTAAAATATAACACCCCCAACATTATAAGTAGAGAAGGCAACAAAGTCAAAGGACAAAAATAAGTTGAATCGCTATACCACACATACCTAGCGAGCATAATCATGTGCGATTACAATCAAAGTGGCAAACTTAAAAATTTTTTAAACAAGATAAGCCAGAAACATAGCACGATATAATCTTATACTTTTGGTAACAATGTCAGCTCATACATAGTCAAAAGATAGCACGCACCTTGGAATGCAGAACAAGAACTAGACCCACTAGTAAACTTCTTAAATGGTGATACTTTAACATGCTTCTGATGTATCCTGAGCATCCAATGACATAAAATGTTTACATGTGGGTATCTTTAAAGAGCCACCAATTAAAAAACAACTAATTGAATATTTTGTTTACATGATAGAGGTGCCATAAACTACATCAGGGTTCACTCCCTGACTAATTCAAAATCTACATTTTTTAATTAAAAAATAGCCATTCTCTTTAGCGGCTGTATGGCTGTATGAGGATGGTCTAATGTCTGAGAATAAAGCACACAAGCTATTAGTTACTTATCTGTTTGCCATTCGAGATGAGGTAGCATTCAGTATGGCACAACAGGAATCACACAAACAAAAAATTAGATTCCATTTGAACGCCATTTTGCTTTACTTTTTTACAACAGGAATCACACAAACAAAAAATTAGATTATACATATTATTTTCATAAAAAATTTCATACCAAAAAAAAAAAGGAATAAGAATCATCCACTGTGGGAAAAGTTGAACAAGAATAGCAATATCATTCAGCCCAACTGACAGAAAAACAGAAGGACGGCAGTAATCTCCATCGTAATGACCACCGAAAACCACTCAAACCATCCAAGTCGCAATAGTCTCTCCCGCTCCAAAATTCAAATATGGAATCCAACCAAATCATTATTTATGGAAGGGAAGTAAAAGAAAACTTGAATAATACATTTGCTTCCATTTTCGTACAAAAGTCATCTTCTTCAACCAACCAAACACAAAGAAAACAACATTCCATCTTGTTTTGACAGTTCTTAAATAAAGGGAAGCTATATAAGCCCTGAAATGACCCAAAGAAAAAAGAGCGGCAAGCAGTCAAATTTATTAATATATTTTCTTTGATTTTCTGATAAAACTCACCTTTCTCTCAGCAGTCACTCCTACAATGTACTTCGAATAAGGTAAAGTATCCTTAGTTTTTTATTCGATAAAAATAAATTTATGTACAATCAGATTTTTTGCGAAAAGGGTAAAGGTAAAGAGAAGAATGCGAAAGAAGAAAATAGGAATAAACAAGCGTCCATTGTCTAATGGATAGGACAGAGGTCTTCTAAACCTTTGGTATAGGTTCAAATCCTATTGGACGCAATTTTTTCCAACTATTTTTTTATGGCTATGTCAAGAAACCCATTTTTAATGATTCGAATCAGAAAGTTTTCTCAAAAATTACTCTTGTGCTGAGGCTAGACTAGGAATAAGAATAAAAAATTTATGTTTGCTCTTGAAGTAGAAAGAGCTCAATTTGTTCCTGAACAGCTCCCTTCAAAAGGGCTTCTGCTTCTTCAGTAAATGTCTTGGTAGAAGTATCACATCAGCACTTTAATCCAACCAAGCCATTCTTTATGAAATGACAAAAAAAAAAAAGAAAATTTTTATTAACCCATCCGCTTCCACATTCATACACAATTCATTTGCTTTCATTTCCGTCAACAAACCAAACACAAAGGAAACAGCATCCTTTCTTTCTGTTTTTTTTTTTTTTTAATTTGATCCTAAATCAAGGGAAATTAGAATTTTTTTCTAACAAAAAATCACTATGAAATAAGAAAAACGAGAGAGAGCGAGAGATCAAATTCATTAACATATTGTAGTTAAACTTCTAGCACATCTCACATCTTCCCCTCAATCAAACAATCCAATAAACAAAATGATAAAACTTCCAAAAGATCAAAACGAAAGCATGCATACTTCATGCCATTCCAAGCATCAACTACCAAACATACCGAAAAGATAGGAAATGAGAAACTCACCATTCATGGATCCCAGGGAGAGATTTCGTGACAATAAAACAGGATGAAGCCAAGCTTCCCAGACGAACCTGCCAGGAAGAAGTAGAAGAAGATGAAGCGTGAGAAATTGATATCAAAACTAGAATTGATCCTCGGAAGAGATAAAAAAGCACCGACGTCGGTGAGAGAGAAACGATGAGCTTGCAATTGAAGGAGCATCCTCACCGTCACCGCCCGGTTCATCGAGAGCTGGAAGAGATGGCGGCACGGCGGCGGGGACGAGTCCCCATCTAGATCACACACTCGCGCGTGTTCTGGGTCCCATATGGAGACAACGTGGCCCGTGTTTATTGCCTGAGTGACTGGGTCCCGTTCCATTTTCCAAATACTTTTAATGAGTTAATAATATTATTTACTGGTAATGGCGAAAAACACCCCCAAAGTTTGGGAAATGGCCAAAAACACCCCATTAATTTCCAAATCCATAAAAACCCCTTCCTTTTAAAGACAATGATTTTCAAACCCCCAAAGAATGAAACGGTGGTTAACGGAGTTACTTTTCAAATTCACGGACGGAATTGCCCCTACCTTGCATGGGAAATCGTGGTGCAATCATTAAGCCGATTAGAGAGGAAGTGGAGGGTTTTTCGTAATGGGAATCCCAAGAGAGGCAGAGAGCAGTGTTCGTTTTTCTTCTTTGCTTAACTTTCTTCAGCTTTTCTCTCTCCGAAGCTCTCTCTGCTTCGACATCCTCTGTAACTTCAGTCCACCGTGCGCAAGTATCATGCACTTCCATCAGTTTGCAGCTCAAGGTATGGCAGAAGCTGTTTCTAAAGCAAGGCTTTTATATGAAGTACTCTGTTACACAGAGATATTCGTCGGTTTTGTTTTGCGTGGTTCTAGTGTGCGGGGGAATTTCTCGGCTGGGGTTTCTAGGGTTTAGGGTTTTGGGTTTTGGGTTTTGGTTTAGGGTTAGGGTTTTAGGGTTTAGGGTTTTCGGCTGTGCACACGATCATTAAAAGAGATATCGGTTGTTGTTGTTTGTGTAATGCTTACAATGTGCGTTTCCCCTTCCATTTGATATGGTTGCAGTTTGTAAAAGAGATTTCCGTGTGATGAATGAGTTCGTGTGTAAAAGAGTTTGTCTCCGTTTAACGGTGTATCTCTCTGTTTAAGTGTTGAGCTTTTCGTGTAAAACATTTGTCTCTGTGTAGCGTTTGATGTATCTGTTTAACAAGTGTTGTCATTTTTGCAGTGTTGTGATTATGGCGGTAAACCTAGTCAACGGGAGATGCTACTTGACACCGGCGGTGGAGACCTTGGCCGAATTGAAAGTCCACATGACCTCTCGACATTGGGAGATCACCCAAAGGACACCGTTTGCGGCATTCACTGAGGTGGAAGCTGTATTCCAAGAGAGGGCCCTTCTCGATTCGCCTGCGCAGAGGTACGATGGCCGCACCAATAAATTCGGGATCGGGCGAGCCTCGCTCGCCTTCGAGCCCGAGGATGTGGCTCTCGTTATGGGTCTGTGGCTGCGACGGAGACGCGGTCCTGTTTAAGAAGAAAAAGACACCGTCGGCTTTCGAAGGGAGATATTTTTCGAAAAGCTTCGACAGACACGAGGACGCCATTAGGCGCACTCTTGAGCGTCTTGTTGGACGAGAGGGGGGAGAGGAGGATTTTGTGAAACTCTTGATGGCGTACCTCATGGGGACAATCCTCTTCCCGAATACCTCATGCTCGGTGCCCACTTGGATCGTTGATTATGTCGACGATCTACCCGGCATGGGGCGGTACGCATGGGCGCGAGCGACGCACAAATGGCTTATGGAGGAAGTTCCACAAGCCGCCGCTCGAGTGCAAGCCGGATGCGATGGGGGGAAGGTAAACACGGGGTACATTAAGGGTTGCTCGATCGCGCCGACCATCCGGTTTTTACGAGGTGACCGGGAACCAGCAAGAAAGCCCGTTTCGGCAAGACCCCAAGGGTGCTGTGCTACTGCGAAAGTACTTACCGGAAGCACGCGACGATAGAAACCAGTTGGTCAGCTCTCGAAGGAAAAGAGGTAATAAATCAGTGTTAATGTGTTTACAAAGAGCAGTTAATGTTTAACGATAGGCTTATCCGTGTAAGAAATGTAGTTTGTGTTTAACGCTTGGTGTCTTCGCTTAACCTTGTTATACTCCGTTTGAATGTGTGCCATATCGTTTATGTATACATGTCAAATGTTTAAATACCTTTGTTTTGGATTAAATTGAATGATTTGTCTGAGATTGTTTTCTTTATATATGTTAGTTTCCTGAGCTGGTCCCGGCGAATGCTGTGGAGGAGTTTTTTGTTGGGGCCAATTGGCGGATGGATGCTGTTGCGCGGGAACCACTTGCATGACTGCAAGCGGAGATGCCAGCCCCTTCCGTCCGTTCGCGCCGACGTGGTTCCCCCCCTTCCAGCCCAACACGCAACCCTCGGCGTCGGATAGGCCCT
This sequence comes from Dioscorea dumetorum, assembly GCA_902712375.1. NCBI lineage: Eukaryota > Viridiplantae > Streptophyta > Magnoliopsida > Dioscoreales > Dioscoreaceae > Dioscorea > Dioscorea dumetorum. Next base: position 27,867 of record CACTHL010000380.1, read on the forward strand.
CACCTACCCCGCCAATTGGCAACACCCGCACCGGCCGCGACAACGAGAGTCACCCGGATCCCCAGAGTCCCCCCGACCACGGTAGCCCAACCGACGTCATCGCCCGACGACGTGACTACATCCTTTATGCGGGCATGCCGGGTGATGATGAACGCTTTCCCCAGTTGTCGCTCGGGTTGAGGCATTGGAGGCAAGGTTTGATTCGTTTGAAAGGGCTGCACCGTCGGGACAAATACGTGACCTCGCCGGGACGGATGAGCCGTTGGAAATTGAGGACGACGACTTCGTCGTGAAGGCCATTCCAAGACGGCCACGTATGACGAGGCCACGTATGAAGAGGCTTGCACAAAAGGCGACGAAAACTATACCTCCCTGTGTGTCCACCACCAGCCGAGGATGAAACAATGGCAGCACCACCGGCGGCTGATGCGGTTGTTGAGACCGTTGCAGTTGATGACTTCACCACCCCGGTGGCGGAGATTGTAGACCCCGTTGGCAATGCCGCGTCTGCGGAAGACTCCGAAATCCCCATCGCGGTGGAGCCGGCGGCCGCGGCCGACAACGGCGCATCGAGGGTGGTGGCCACTAATTTTGAAGAAGAAGAACCACCCGAGGGTGTGCTTCCCCTTGATGAGGCTTGCCTTGGCCGCGGTTGAGAAGACCGTTGCCTCTATTGTGGAGGAGCTCCTTCCCACGGAGGAACGGCCGACCCACATTGCGACATCCGGTGTGGGCGCGATCCCGCAACAAAGCAAGAAGCATCTACGGATGATCCCAATAAAGTCATGTTGCCGGGGCGAAGGGAACGTCGCCGAGAAAAAAAAGAAATCGGTCACCTTCGCCAACCGGCAGTATGAAGAAGTGCGGAAAGACTTCGTTCCGGCGAAGAAAAATACGCTGGTCAATCGCGCCTCGACGTATTCGAGAAGGAGGCGATCAAGATTTTCCTCAACTTCCCCATGGACGAGTAAGTATGATAGTGTAGATGTTAATGTTTATATAGAGATCATCCCATTTACGTTGTTGCGTTTCCGTTTAATTACGGTCGTTACCATATAACCTAGTAATGTATCGTTTAACTAACGATATTACTGTTTACCCCTATACATTATCATTTACGTATGTGTTGTTTCCACTTAACGTCTACGTGTTATTAATCAATCGCATGTGTTGCCGTTTAACCGCAGTTCCGTCGTCTGGAGGAATGATTATGTCAGCACCACCCGGGCCAACCTATTCGTTCTGATCGACGGGAAAGAGATGGTGACAGATGATGTGTTGGACGCCTTCGTGTGCATCGTACAAGACACACTTAACAGAAAGCCATATCCTCATAAGAAGCGCGCCTCCATCACTCGACCACTGGCGTCGTTTATGTCGAAGGTGGAAGACGCACATGAGACGACTTTGGCTATGATTGGAGATGCCACCAAGGTCGTCAATGACGTTGACATCATCATCCTTCCCATAATCTTGAATGGCCACTTCCATGTCGTGGTGCTCGACAATAACAAGAAAAAGTACAGGCATTACACCTCATGCCCAAGTGAAGAGTACAACAGAGATGCGGTAGCAATGGTAAGCTCTCTGCGATATAGATTTCGATTATCAGAGTGACATAGATGCTTTCTATTCTAACATCAATTTGTATAATGCGACAGCGGGAACTATTCGACACCTGTCTCGAAATGGAGTACGGCACGACGGCGACGGCACAGTACCCGCTTGTTCACGATGACGACACACCGCGTCAAAAGAAAGGCACTGTCGACTGTGCCGTCTACGTGATGCGGTTTATCGAGCAATTGCTCCGCGGCGAAAAGCTGCGGATAGCGCACACGGACGTCCCCTATCTACGATTGAATTACGGTGCCCACATACTTAAGGAAGGACGAGCATCCGGCATCAAGCAACGCGGGGAGGGTCCAGCTGTGGGGAAGTAAAACAGTTTTGTCGAAATTCATTTCAATTGATTCAATTCATTCTTTGCCAACGACATGGCAGAAATTTCAATGTACATCTAATAATGTTCGTTATTCTTTCATATTCAATCATTTTTTGCTTAAAATTCCATGGTACCGATTGAGGGTCGTCGCTGCTATATAAAATTAAGTACTTCTGTAAAAAAATGACGCTGTCACTATTAAAACATTGTGTTACACTTTAACAATACGGATCTCCGTGCAATATACACCGTTATCGTTTAACACCAGGGGGACCGGGTTGATCACATACTCCTTGTTTAGATATTAGTGGTAAACGTTTAACTCCCTATGTCCCTGTTTAAAACATGGAGGCTGTTGTTAAATGAAAGAGACCGTAATCTACTTCCGTTGTCTGCTTTTAAAGGTGAGCGACCCTATTATACATAACTTTTTAAATGTCTCCATCAACTGCACTATGGGTCCGTAAGCACGGAATTCTTTTCTCAATGTATGTCACCTATTACGTGTTGTTGTCTTCGTTTAAAATGCAGAGCTAGCAGTTAAACAAGGTATTCTCTGTTTAGCTTTTGTCGTTACATGTTTAATATTACAGTCCCTGTTTAATATGGCGGCTATTCTTCGACGGGTGAGACCCTATTCTACTTGCGCTGTTTGTTTTTAAAGGTGAGAGACCCTATTATATGTAAATTTTTAATTGTCTTCATCAACCGCGCTATGGGTCCTCAAGTACGGAATTTTTATTTTTTTCAGTGTGTCACCAATTACGTGTTGTTGTAACCGTTTAAAATTTAGAATTATCAGGCCAAGAAGGCAATCTGTGTTTATCATTCGCCGTTACTGGTTTAATATCACCGTTCCCGTTGAATATTACCATTTAAACGTTTCATGATTTTGTTTACTCGCGTCCGTCTCTATTTAAACCGTGCATGTCATGCGCACGAATGGTTAGAATTTGCTTAAGGAACATTGTTCTCCATTTCAATTTCATGGGTGGCTGTTTAACATGCGTTCCCAACGGTTAACATTTCTGAGAGGGTAAGAATGTACGGAATTTTTATTTTTTTCAGTATGTCACCAATTACATGTTGTTGTATCCGTTTAAAAGTTAAAATTATCAGGTCAAGAAGGCAATCTGTGTTTATCATTCGCCGTTACTGGTTTAATATCACCGTTCCCGTTGAATATTACCATTTAAACGTTTCATGATAGGGTTTACTCGCGTACGTCTCTATTTAAACCGTGCATGTCATGCGCACGAATGGTTAGAATTTGCTTAAGGAACATTGTTCTCCATTTCAATTTCATGCGTGGTTCATTTAACATGCGTTCCCAACGGTTAACATTTTCGAGAGGGTAAGAACGTACGGAATTTTTATTTTTTTCAGTGTGTCACCAATTACGTGTTGTTGTATCCGTTTAAAAGTTAGAATTATCAGGCCAAGAAGGTAATCTGTGTTTATCATTCGCCGTTACTGGTTTAATATCACCGTTCCCGTTGAATATTACCATTTAAACGTTTCATGATAGGGTTAACTCGCGTCCGTCTCTATTTAAACCGTGCTTGTCATGCGCACGAATGGTTAGAATTTGCTTAAGGAACATTGTTCTCCATTTAAAATTCATGCGTGGGTCATTTTAACATGCGTCCGCAACGGTTAACATTTCGAGAGAGTAAGAACGAAGTTAAAATATCACACTAAGCAAAAAGTTCTTATTTGATGGATGAAAACTACACTAAGCGGGTCAAAAACCGTCATTCCGTTTTATACATTTTCGCGTACCGGAGCGGCCTCTCCACATCCCTCTTATGGGATACCACTCGCTCGAGTTCCGCGGAGAGAGATCTTCCTTTTTCCGTCAAATCCCCAACCAAATCTTCGAGGAACCGCTCCCGGGGATAGGTCATCGCCCCCGCAAAGAAGATATGAACGATTTAGATAAATATTTCTAAAGACGCATAGACATCGGCGGGGACGCACCGCTCGTCCTAAGATGCGCGGGACATAGCTCGTAGAACGCCACCGGGCAGCAACGTTACGGGCCGCCTCTTCCGTTCTCTCGGTTCACGCGGCTGGAAAACGTGGTCCCATCCACCGTGACCGTTGCCACGAAAGCGGAGGCGCCCGGGGCGCCTTCCCTGGTTGTGGAGTACGCCGGCGTAGAGCGGTGGGTCTTCTGGCAGTACGCGTTGAGAATTGGCACATACATACTGCTAGATCTGCGAGTAATATCTGGGTGCGTTTCTTGTTTCCGATTCTTCTTTAAATACAAATGTATTCAACGGACGTTTGCACTATTTCTCGAGTCTGATGCCAATAACTATTCGACGTTTGAATTCCAAAACAGCGAATTTAATCGTAACAGATAACAGTAACGTCCACCGGCGGGTTAACCAATGCACACTTTCCCAATGCTATCTCCCAACACTTCGTCGAATGCATGCATTACTCAGAATGTATATCCCCCGTTTACGTATCTGTTTAACTTTAAGACTTATCATTCACATTAAGAATAACGTTTAACTTTCGAATCCGTCGTTTAACTTGTCGCTATTGTTAACGTTTAACGTTGTGGTAAAAAAAATTTCATGTCGCTATTGTCACATATCAGTCATCGACAATAAAATAAGTTTGCGTAATTCATTATCATGTAATTCATCATCCTAACATAAACATATTAGTTGTGCGCTAAAGGTAATAGTATCTGGTTAGCAGTCGGTGTTAACTTTCAAATATAAAGGCCTGCCAAAATGATTTGCTCTCCGTTTAAACTTCGTTGGCTCTGTTCAATTATAGTTCGTGCTGTTCACTCTTTAGAGTTCCCGTGTAATTATACGAGTCTACGTTTGCTATTCGATTCGATGTGACAATAATTGCTTCACAAATATCCGCAACTTACGCTTCTCGTAACGGAAATTACATGAATTTGAAATAGATGTGAGACTGATTTTAGTTTTCATAATTAATGGTGAAAGTAATTAATATTGGCTAATGAGTCACGCCGTGAGTAATAAAAATGACCGTTTAGGTTTGTATGTTTAAATATAGATTAAGCTGTTTAAATATTAATGACTACGTTTGGATTCAGACGACTCCGTTTAAATATAGAGAACTCCATTTAGATGGCGCAATTTACAAACGACATCAACTCGAACATAATCTCACTCCCCCCTTTTCTTGTCATTCAAATCTTGGAGCAGCTTTTCCACACGTGCCTTTCGATCTTTTATTCCTTCAAGTTTTGCGTTTAGTGCACGGACCAGGTGTTCGAAAACCCAATCCAACTCTTCACCACTGGTGTAATCCCCGACGGCTCGTGAAGGCCCTGCAATGAAGAGTTGAAGGTTTACGTATGGAAGGTGGCTTTTTTTTTGTTTTTACACTCAACTGACAAGTCTTATAGTATGCAGTACCTGCGTCAGATACGTCATCGTCAGCAACCAGGGCCTTGGTAATCTCCACGCTGCTTGAACGCCACCTCGGCAGCAATGTTCTGCGCCTGCTCGGCGCTTTCCGCAGATGAAGAACCGGAGAAAGGGGTCCCGTCGACCGTCACCGTGGCCAGGAAGACGGGGTTGGTGTCGGGGCCTTCACGGAGAGTGGTGTACTCCGGCGAGGGCCGGCGTGTCATCTGGCAAAAGTCTGCTAGATGTGACTTAAACATTGTTGTGGGATGTGGATAATATCTGCGTCTGTATCTTGTTTCGGCTTGATGCTTACATACAATCATAACTATTTGTAAAAAAAAAGGCATTGGTTTTCGGTGAAATAAATGGAATATAGTAAATGGCATCGGTTACGTTCACGCTTTACTGACTCGCATTTCAACATTAAATTGGAGTAATTAATAATAAATTCACATTGCATAGTTTATCTGACTACGTTATACCGTAACTAGCCTAAATTCAACTCCATTTATGCATGCGACGTTTCAGCATTTTCCAATGCAAATTTTCTGGTTTTGAACCTATTTTGTAAACATCAATGTGGTATTTAATCTATGAAACTCGCCATCATTGTTTAAATATAACCGTCATCACTTACCCTTACACTTTACCGTTTAACTATCGATATCTGCGGTTAACTATCGACGAACGAGAACGAGGGTTCTCCCCGTTTAACATTGCATGACACCGCTTATTAGCGTGCGTCTTCACTTAACATTCGATGTTTTTGTTTGAATTGTCTTCTTCACACATCGAGGACTCTGTGTGAAAACTATTCTCGCTATTTACAAACACTCGCGCTTTTCAAATATTGTGGCCCACCCTTTTACAGGCGTCGATGTTTATAATTTAGTGCCGATGTTGAAATATACACGTATCGGTTTAAAGATCAAAACGTAACAGGGGAACAAATTTCTTTCCTTCACAAAATTTTTAGTTGAACCGGAGTTCTATTACAACCAGCGTAGGCATACTAATTTATACATCTAAAAACTGAAAAAAGCATTATCATATCGCCTTCGGTCCCTGGATGAGCTTCTTCACTTGGGCCGTGCGGGTTCTTAGTCGGTCGAGTTTTTCGGAGAGGACGACTTCCTTCTCCGCAAGCTCGACGAGCATGTCCCCCAGAAAGCACTCCAACTCTTCGCTGTTGGAGTGCTCGCGGTTGCGTGAAGGCGCTGCATCTGAAGGCGTTGCGGTGCGAGGCCCTGCAATGAAGGCTTTTAACAATTTAGAAAATAAATAAATTTCCCGTAACATGGACGCAGAAGTCTTACGGTATGACTTACCTCCACATAGTCGATCGGCGGTAGCAGCGGGACGCGTATTCATCCTCCCAAGGTATGGAATACGGAGGTCATTGTACGCCACCTCGGCCGCAGTGTTCTGGGCGTCCTTCGATGTTTTCGCGGGGTAAGGGCTGTAGTAAGTGGTCCCATCAACCGACACCGTGCCCAAGAAGGCGGGGATGTGGTCGGGGCTCTCCCTAACGGTTGAGTACTCCGGCGACGGCCGACGGGTTCTCTGGCAGAGCTCGTTGAGGAGGGACTTGTACATACTTCTTTCTCTGTGTGTAATATGTGGATGTGCCTTTGATTTCCGTTTATTGTTTAAATAGAAGTTTAGGGGTCGCAAGTTTGCCTAACGTACTCCGTGCATTGATGCTTACGTGTGGATTTTGAATTCAAATGTAATTGGGAAAGAGATGGTAATGAATTAGCATTCGTATTGGGATTTCACTCTAATGACGTCTTGTCGTCATTAATTCGGACTATCTTACATTCCCGAAGTTCAAATACAAAAGAATGACAACAAGCGATGTGCCTGTTTAGCGTTATTGGTCACCGTTTATTACCGATATTTCCCGTTTAACATCCACTGCGTACGCTTCAATTTGTGTTACCATACAACGTCTCCGTTAAACATTCCGCCGAAGATGTGTAAAACTCGCCGCCGTATCTGTTTAAATATGACGTCTCTGTTTATGCGTCACTATCTTACATTCCTTCCGGAAGTTCAAATACAAAAGAATGACAACAAGCGATGTGCCTGTTTAGCGTTATTGGTTACCGTTTATTACCGATATTTCCCGTTTAACATTCACTGCGTACGCTTCAATTTGTGTTACCATACAACGTCTCCGTTAAACATTCCGCCGAAGATGTGTAAAACTCGCCGCCGTATCTGTTTAAATATGACGTCTCTGTTTATGCGTCACTATCTTATATTCCTTCCGGAAGTTCAAATACAAAAGAATGACAACAAGCGATGTGCCTGTTTAGCGTTATTGGTCACCGTTTATTACCGATATTTCCCGTTTAACATCCATCTGCGTACGCTTCAATTTGTGTTACCATACAACGTCTCCGTTAAACATTCCGCCGAAGATGTGTAAAACTCGCCGCCGTATCTGTTTAAATATGACGTCTCTGTTTATGCGTCACTATCTTACATTCCTTCGGAAGTTCAAATACAAAAGAATGACAACAAGCGATGTGCCCGTTTAGCGTTATTGGTTACCGTTTATTACCGATATTTCCCGTTTAACATCCCATTGCGTACGCTTCAATTTGTGTGTGACTCTTTAAATGTGTCACCATTTAACATTAGGTTTATTCGATTAAAACTTCGGTGCGTACAACGAAATTCGTTTATTCTATGTTTAAATATCGGGCGTCATAACGAAATAAATGTGTGCTCTTTAAAGATTATCCTTTTACGAAGCCTAATCGGCGACACTTTCATTGCAAGTTCTACGATTGTGACCGGACGCGTGGCAGCGGCTGCAATGTAACTCGCGGACATCAAACGCTTGCGACTCGATCCTCCTTCGTCTAGGACGACCAGGTTGCCTTCTCGTCACAGGCGGCCGCAAAAGCAGATCTCGATTGTTGTCCGTGGGCCTCTCATTGTCGGGTATGGGAAATATAGCTTCCTTATACGCCAACTTGTAAGTGTCGACGGTGAAGTGATCGCTAATAAAACGATGAACATTCTTTGTCCGTCACCAATATCGCAGCGCAAGCGTGTTTGCACGGGATGCCATAAACTTGCCATCTGCGACATGAGCAAGTTCTGCGGCAAGGTCTCGAGAGTTCTTGCACTGGTCAATCACTTCGTAACGATCAGCGAGACAGCGAGCAACGTGAAGACTTCGGCTATCCTGCACAAGCGTCTCAACCTTTGAATGTATGTCCGGGCATAAGAAAGTATCCCATTTGTTCGCTTGCTCACGGCGAGTGCATAACATGCGCATCAGCTTGTACCTGCACAACGAATATCGGAAATCTTAAAGAAATTTACGCGAATATATGAATATTTAAACACCACTACATCGGAGTAAACAGAACAGTAATAAACTAAAGATCGAAGAAGAAAAACATATACGACGGTATTTAAACCGAGACAATGATATTTACATTTGTTATCTTATACGAGGATTCTACCGGACTAAAGGGTTAATGTGAATGTTAAACACCGACGACGATATCAAACTGCGGACAGTGCATGTTAAACACCGATAACGAACATTAAAGTGTAACGGGTAAGCTTAAGCGTTACATGTATTTAACCTTCGAGTACCTTATAGCGTCGACCATTTTCGTCACCGGTAGGTGTCGAGCTTCTTTGATCCACGCATTGAACGACTCAGCTACATTCGAATACATCTCGCCCCATCGGTCACCTTTGAACAGATAATTCGACCAGTGTGACATGTCGGATTTGTGAATCAACCACTGAAACGCTTCGGGCGATACGGCCCGCAGTTCATTGACGGTGTCATCGAATTCTTTAGCCGTCGTTGCCCACGCGATACGAAAGCATATGGACCAGCACTCCTCCCTCAATGCCTTCCCAAGTCTGCCATTGGCTTTCATAAAATTGGCCTCCAAGTGCCGAAGGCAGTACGCGTGCGGGGATGAAGGGAAAACTCTCGCAACAGCGTTCACAAGGCCCTTTGACCTATCCGAAACGAATGTAATTGTCTCTTGGTAGTCTCATTCGTCGTATAAAGCATCACCTAACTTGGAAATGAACCACGTCCAATTGGCGTCGGTCTCGTTGTCGACAATAGCGAAGGCGACGTGGAAGAAGCCATTGTTCCCATCCTTCCCTGTGGCACCCAAGAGAGTACCCCGATACTTTCCGAGGAGGTGAGTACCATCCACAAACAGCAGCGGCCTGCATGCCCGCTTGAACCCCAAAATGCACGCGCTGAAAGAGAAGAACGCACGTTTAAAACGCTCACCGTCTCTTTCCACAAACGCGATCTTTGCCGGGGTTTGTCTCGGCCACCTTATGGACGTACCAAAGCAACGGATCGTAGGCTGGAGATGTCGCTGCCGTCGAGGATCACCCGGGCATGCTCTTTTCTCGGCCAAGCCTGCTTGTATGGAATGTGGACACCATGCTCCCGCAACATGTCCTTCGAATGTCGATGGCCTTGTACAAGGGCCGGTCCTTCGGCTTCGAATCACTCGTGCGCTGACCCATTTTTTGGACGCTTTCGGGTGTGACCCCGACCCAATTCCACCACAGCAGGTGTGCGTCGGGTCCGTTGTCTTGATTCTAAAGGTATTTCTATTATATTCCTTTGATGCGTGAACGCGCCATTGACATCCACCGGCCGCGCATTCCACAGTGACCCGGTATTTTTCGTTCTTCACGAATTTGAAATCAAAATTCCGACTGATAGCAAAATTGCGAAGTGTATCTCGGAAATGTTCAACGCCATCAAAACGTTGTCCGACGTCCAACGACAACACTTCATGTCGATCTGACGACGATGGCAGGCATGCGACACCATCCGGGTCGCCATGTGGTGGGACAGAAGCGCTCCCAGATTCCGAATTCCTGCCAGCACTTCAGTTCAAACGCAAACGATCAGAATTTAAGCATAAAGTCCACTTATTTAAACGCCTAAGTTAATATTTACACGTTAACAGGCATAGTTAAACAGAGATGTAATAATGCAAACGGTGTATGATAGTTTACACAGAAACATGATAAATTAATCGGAGACACCCAATTTAAACGGATAATTCATTCTTTAATACAGATAATGGTAGTGTTAAACACTAACTGACATACAACTGCATAATTGTTTTAGAGCAACGCATTACCACGACAATAACTCGTTTTCAGAAGGCTGTCGTGGCACGTCATCCATCTCGACAACCATATCGACTACACCGCCTTTGAGGATGGAGAACACATGACACATGCGCTGGAAGTCCACCTCGTTCTCTATTGGGCAAACCGTATTATGTCCATCGGGTGTGATGAACTTCACCCTCGCGCGACAAACATCGAGACCCCAGCGCTCACAAATCTCACCTAACACTGACGCCCATTCAGTTGACGCGGTGAACGTCAGCACTCGTCCCTCCCTGTTGTATCTAGCAATGGCACAAAAACTGTCCATAATATCGACTTAGCAGAAGGAAAAGGAGAACAAAAACAAAATTATGTAATTCGCCTTCTAAGCTCTCTAAGCGAACAAGAAACCATAAAGGGGGAAAAAACTCACATATGTATGCATAAAAGCCAGACATGACATGATGTGATCGGGCGGGTTTTTTTCCCACCATTTGCAGGGGCAAAAATGGATTTTCGTAACACGGACCCATTTCATGTGACGGACGGGGGGTAGAAGGGAACCAAACTATAACAGAGGGGCTGTCCGGGGTGTGCAAAAATAGGAGGGGGTTTTTGGCCAGTTTTGAAATTCCCGAAGGGTGAACAGTAATTTTCCCTATTATTTATGGAGATATGTATAAATTTGTGTTTTATTAATAAAAAAATCTTGAATAAATTTTAGTCCATGAGAACTTATTTAATTTAATTAAATATAAATAAATCACATACCGATGAATATGTGCAAAATTAATGTATTTGTATTTTCACATTTTTTGGATTAAATTCGAACTTACCTTTTCAATAATAACATAAACAATCATTACAAAAAATACAGTTAATAATATCAAAATATCAAAATGTTATTACCTTCAATTGAATTTTGAAAACCAATAATTTAATTTATCAAATTTAAGTGAGGGTATTGTAACTCAGATTTTGAATAAACAAATAATACTGTAACTTGCCTTGTGATATGATAATATTAAAAAAATGTATTTTCTTAAAATAAAATCATGGAGCAAAATCTTCTTGTATTTGATGCAATATTATCATTTTTTATGCTATATTTTCTCACTTCTCATGTCTCAAAAAATTTTAAAATATACATAAATTTACAAGTCATATGCAACTTATGTGATGTTTAGCTACTGAAACAAGTCATGTGGACATCAAGCAGTGATTTATTTACCACATTGGAGAAAAACAAATAAAATATAAAATACATAATATATATATATATATATATATATATATATATATATATATATATATATATATATATATATATATATATATATTGAAGTATAAAAAATAAAAACATAGTAAAAATAAAATAGAAGGACTCGAAAGAAATAGTTAATTTATTTTATAGGAAGGTTTTAGATGCAAATAAAGCCAGACATGAGATCAAAACCTCATGGGGGGCTGTCAGAAATGTTACTATATGTGTTTTTTTTACTTACATAAAAACAAAAATATACAATGGTCCTATAATAGGGTGGTTAGTATTCATATCACTTCTAACTAAATAATTTCATAATCATATTATCTAAGTATTGTTCATTATAAATATTAATTGAAAGTAGTTGGATCATAATCAAATAACTATTATTTATATCAATATTATATAAAATATTATATATATATTTTTAATATTTGCACTGTTCAGTATTTAATACTGTTTATCACTATATCTAAATAAATTATAATTATTAGAAGTAAATTTAATAATGATTATAAACATCCCTAAATGATGGGTTGCTATATTTATACACACAAAATTCAATTTATTTAGATTGGGATAGATATACAATGCTTTCAATACAACAACATTTAAGAAAAAGCATATCCATGAAAACCGTGTCGATGATATTCATTTGTAATTAATCAAATGGTTACTTTTACATTTTGAAATGCAATTTAAGAAAATAATTTCACACAAAAACTTATATGAATTTGTATATAAAATATCCATATAAACATTTTTGAATACGCAAAGCGTAATGCTATATCGTGCGAATCGATCGCACGAACCAGCCACACGACTGACGCGGCTGGTGATGTGGTGATCGGCCCACCAACCCATCATTTGATTTTTTTTTATTTTTTTATTACAAGTTTTTTTTAATCCCCTTTCTCTCGTCACGAGTCTCCTCTCTCATGCACCACCCACACCTGGCCACCGCCGATCCTGACCGCCGATCACGGCCGCCCCCAGCTCCTGTGCCCCCGATCTTGGCGCTCTCTCTCACTCTCTCTCGGCCTCTCTCTCTCTCTCTCTCTCTGGGTTTCTCTCGTGACCGGCCTCCCCTCTCTCTCGTCACTGGTCTCCTCTCTCCCGCCGCACCGATCCCGCCCGCCGCGGTTCCTCCTCCTGTGCCCCCCTCTCTCTCGTCACTGGTCTCCTCTCTCCCGCCGCACCGATCCCGGCCTCCGCCGATCCCTCCTCTTGTGCCCCCGATCTAGTAAGTCTTTGACATTAATTTCTTATAATGTTTATGTTGATGTGTATGTGTGTGTGTTGACAACAACACTAGGTACGTGAGTTTGTATTCATGCATATGTTTCTTTGTTCTCCGTTGAGTTCTTTCTTGCTTGTATGAGCTGAGCTGGCTAGCAAGAGAATAAATTTAAAGCTGGTGCTGCATGCTGCTTCTTGAACTTCGTATGTATAGGAAGCAAGTGATATTTAAGCTATGGCTTAAATTAATAAATTATTATTATTTTCTTCCTTCTAATTAATTTCTTATTTCTTCTTTTATTTTCTTCTTGTCCATTCTTCTTAATTTTTCTTATCGATTCTGATCTGATTAGATGGAGAGGAAGCCACAGTTCACCCCCTAAAGTTCGTATATAGTTTTGCTTATATAGATATGGTGGCACTTTGCTTGTGTGCTTGCGAATATCTTTGCAGACCTATTTTATCTACTTGCACAAATATGAATACATCTGTTGTATATATATACTAACAAATAGCATACCCATTTGTGTTTGTAGTCTTTTCTATTCATGCCTCTTCCTTGTTGCTACTTACGATTATGTCATATATAATTGTTCTCTTTGCTCCTCTGAGTCCTCTTCCACCAAAGAATGAGTGTGCATTTTTCTAAAAAATATGATTTCTAATCAGATATTTATTTTAAGGTAAACTCTGAAATTCTTTGAGAATGCAAATTATTTACGAATTTATTGTTTGTCTAATTTGTGTTTAGACATATACCCAAAGCAAGAATATGGAAGAAGTGGTACTTGGGTATTTTGAGCAAGGAAAAGACAATGTCGAAGTTGGATGTTCAAGCCATGAAATACATGCCAATGAGAAACCGGTAGATTTGGATTTAATTGAAAATGTTGTGCCAACGGCCGGTATGATGCTCGATTTTGAAGAAGAAGTTTATAAATTGTATGTCCAGTACGCGCGGCGTGAAGGGTTTGGCATAAACAAAAAAAGCACGAGATTAGGTGATGATGGAAAATTTAAATATTACACACTAGCATGTGCAATAAGCGGCAAACGAATATCTACTTTAAAAAACTCTTTCAACCCAAGGATATCCACCAAAGTAAATTGTCCGGCGAATATTAATGTCATTGTTGGCAGTGATGGACGATTTACCATTTTTAGTGTTAATTTGGAGCATAATCATGCACTTAGCCCACAAAAAGCTCGTTTCCAAAAGTGCAACAAAAAAATTGACACATTTGTGAAAAGAAGGCTTGAATTAAACGACCAAGCAGGGATAAGCTTAAGCAAAAATTTCATTCCCTAGCAGCTGAAAGTGGGGATTATGAAAATTTAACATACACTAAGAAAGATTGTAGAAATTATATTGCAAAGGCAAGGCAGCTAAGACTTGGTGTCGGAGATGCCGCGGCGCTTGGAAAATATTTCTCTCGTATGCAACAAAGAAACACAAACTTTTTCCATTTGATTGACATGGATGAGGAAGGTCGTTTAAGGAATGTCTTTTGGGCGGGCGCGAGGTCTATAGCTGCGTATGAAGCTTTTGGTGATGTAATTGCATTTGATGCAACATACTTGACGAATAAGTATGACATGCCATTTGCTCCGTTTGTCGGTGTAAATCATCATGGACAGACGGTATTGTTTGGGTATGGCTTATTGTCGAAGGAAGATACAGAAACATATGTTTGGCTCTTTAAAACTTGGCTGGAGTGTATGTCAGGCAGAGCTCCTAAAGCAATTATTACAGACCAGTGTATGGCTATTCAGGGTGCAGTTAGATTGGGTTTTTCAAATTCCCATCACCGTCTTTGCCTTTGGCATATCATGAAGAAGGTTCCTGAGAAGCTTGGAGGTTTAAATGAATACAAAGCAATCAAGAAGATTTTGAAACGCATCACGTATGAAGCATTAGAGATTCAAGAGTTTGAAGACATATACTTGAAGATGATGGTAGACTATAACATTGAGAAAAATGAATGGTTGAATTCTCTATTCAGAATTCGTGATCGTTGGGCTCCTGTATATGTTAAAGGCATATTTTGGGCTGGAATGTCTACAACTCAAAGAAGTGAAAGCGTAAATGCATTTTTTGATGGTTATGTTGGTCCGACGACTTCACTGAAGTAGTTTGTTGAGCAATATGATAATGCCTTGAAAAGCAAGATTGAGAAGGAGAACAAAGCTGATTTTGCTTCATTTAACTCATGTTTTCCATTGATCACTGATTGCTATTTTGAGAAACAACTACAAGAAACATACACAAATGAAATTTTCAAATTGTTTCAAAATGAGTTGTGAGGAATGATATATTGTAATCTTACTCTCAATAGTTCACATGGGGCAATCCGCTCATTTCAGGTGTCTAACATTGTCAAAGAGAAAGAATGTGCAGTTAGAAAGCCAGTGATATACAATGTTTACACTAATGAGGAAGAATTTGACATTAAGGGGGTGTTTGGTTCGCGGTAATGATATATTACCACCGTAATGAGATTACCGTGGTAATGAGCTCGGGAATGTTATATGACTGGGAATGTTGTAGTAATGTGAGATTACTGTGTTTGGTTGAGAACTTATATTACTGATAATCTGTCATTACCATGTTCGGTTAGTTATGGTAATCACCTTAGTAATATGTGAAATTTACCTAAATACCATTATATATAAAATGGTGAAAATTTTAACTTAAAATATTTAGATAAATAAATACTTAAATTATAATATATAATTATATATATATATATATATATATATATATATATATATATATATATAATTATATATAATTAAAAAATATATATTTTTTATTATTTATTTATCTAACTACTTTAAATTAAAATTTTTAAAATTTTATATATAGGGGTGTTTAGGTAAATTTATTTAATATATAATTATTATAATTATATATATAATTAAATAATTAAATATTAAATAAATTTAACTAAATACCCCTATATATAAAATTTTATAAATTTTAATTTAAAGTATTTAGATAAATAAATAATTAAAAAATATATATAATTTAATTATATACATAATTACATTATATATAAAATTAAATAATTATATATTAAATAAATTTATCCAAATACCTCTACATATAAAATTTAAAAATTTTTAATTTAAATTATTTAGATAAATAAATAATTAAATTATAATATATATATATATATATATATATATATATATATATATATATATATATGTTATAAATATTTTAATAAAAATGGAACAAAACTTAGGGTTTTGATAATAAGTATAATATGAAATTAGGTTAAATAAGTGGGGGTATACTTGGAAAAACAAAATTTTTCATATTACCACCAACTTGGTAATCTGGATGGACACCTGTTTTGGTGGTAATCAGATTACCACCTGGTAATATTTCACTATTGGTAATCTCACATTACCACTAACATTACCACTGCTACAGTAACCAAACATGGTAATCTAACCAGATTACCACCAGATTCTCAGTAATGTTTTCACATTACCGCGAACCAAACACCCCCTAAATGCTCTTATCAGTTGTTTGAGTTCAATGGGATTATTTGTAGGCACATTTGCAAGGTGCTTATTGAGAAGAATGTGAAAGAGATCCCATCTAGGTATATTTTACCACGGTGGAGGAAGGACATCAAACGCATGCATACATATGTACTAAACTGCTATGATGACCCTGAAACCAGTGAGGAAAAACAACAGTACAATAAATTGTGCTCTTATTTTACCAAAGCCGCAGAACTTGGAGCATAGTCAAGTAACAAATACATGTTCTTGATAAAATAAGTGGATGAGGCAATTGAGAAGTTGATGGGCAACACAACTTGTAAAAAAAAATTTACACCTAGGTCGTTGGAGGCGAATGATGTGCCACACCAAAGATTTCTGACTCCTTTGAAGTTGCGGAGTAAGGGGCGTCCACCATCAAAAAAGAAGAAGTCAAAAGTTGAAGAAGTAACAATTAGAAACAAGAAAAAGGTAATTCTCTCGTTATTATTTGCACTTCTTTAGATAGATATATTTTTTTAGCTGCACTTTTTTTTTTGTTTATAACCTCTATGTTATTATTGGCAGAAGGCACAAACAAAGGAAGATGTAGCAGCTCAAACATTTACACAAGCTGATCATTGCACACAAGAGAGCGTGGTAATTCCCTTGTAATTGTCATTAATGTCCAAATTAATTATTACAATCATTTAATTTTTTTTGTAATGGTTTGTTTGATTATAATCTATTTTCTTAGGTGAATTCAAATTCTATATCAATCAATCTCGATATGCTCCATAGTTCTTCTCTAGGTTTTACAAGCCAATGCAATGATATTTGATTGAAAAGTCTGGAAGCTTAGTGAGCCCCGCAGAGAGGGAGAAGGCTTGGATTCATTTTATTTGTGCATGCCATCACCCTGCTCATCTCGTGCATGGATTCATTTTGTTTGTGATTATTTCAGTTTTTGTAACACTGTTCTTGTAATGTAATTCTTTCTGAGTGGCCTTATTTTGTTGCAGCTTGTTTTATTTATGATGTCCAAGACTTGCATGTTATTATCTTAAGCCATTATTGTACATTGAGCTGGAAATGGAAAAGATGGTTGAGCAGATGAAAGCAATTATACAAACTCCATTTATACAAACTCTAAATGCTATTCAGGTACCACTATGTGTTTTTAGGAAATATCTATGTCAGTTATTTATTTTTGTGTGTGGATAATTGTATATGTGTGGACAATTGATCCTCGAACCAAATCCAGCACAAAAAAAAACTAATGTCATTATTAAGCTTACAAACATAGCGTGCAGAAATGTGAATCAATAAAGATACACAGCTGCAAGAGAAGTCACAGCTGCAAGATCAATAAATATATAGTACATAGTTTTTCAGTAAAGAAGTTGTTCTCCAAATGTTAAATACAGATAGCTAGTGAAATATGTACAAATGATCTATTGATCCCCAAATCAAATACAGTCGAACAAACAACCTCCAACTTACAAACTCTAGATTTTTTATACTTTATATGTAAGACCATTTGCAACAAAGAATTGTTTTGTACTACTAAAACAAAATGAATGAAGGCATATCTCACATTGGCAGCATAACATGATTATTTGTTGTCAAACTGAGAGTGGTTGTAACTGGAGACACCCAAAGGAGGGAGGATGAGTTTGGAGAGATTGCAAAGACTGAGAGAGTCATCATCTTCATGCTTGGCCTTCACATCATCATCCTTCTCATTATTATTCTCTTTGATATCCACAAAGCTTTAACCTGGAACCATACTTGCAGACAATGTTGCAAAGATTACTTCTAGAGAGATCAAAACAAGGGTGAGAAGATGTCCTCATAATGGAGGTAGTGGCCCTTAGGTGGTGATATCCATCACTGATCATGGGGTCCTCCATATCACTCACTCTATTGCTCAAAACCATATGATATATATACATATAAAATGTATGTATGTATGTATGTATGCATGGTAGTGTGTAGTGTGGATGGTTCATGATAAACGTCTAAATATACGTATTTCACACCATCCTTGTGTATATTTTCTGTTCCCTTTTTGTTAAGTTGTTATCTATTTTCTTGTTTAAAGTTGTTTTACTTGTGTTACAGGCCCGGAATAAGCCAAATAAGCTCAAGAACGTATTTATGAAGAAATCAACACCAAATACGGCGTTTTTGGGCTTCATCATTGTAGCAGTACTGTAGTTAAATACTGTAGCAGGGTACTGTAGCACCCCGAGATAAAATTTCTGGGAAAGTTTATGGGTGCCTTACGGGCAACCTTACGCCCGTAAGGACACACGAAATTTCCCTTTTTAAGGGGCATTAGGGCATCTTGAAAGAGGACTTTTGGCCACCATTCTCCACCATCATCTTCTAGGGTTTCAAGGCAAGTGGAGAGGGCAGATCAGAGGTGGAAATCAAGGGGAGAAGAGGTTTTGCTATCAAGGAGAAGATCTAGGAGCTTGCCGCCGCGGATCCGACAAGTTCTCATCACCACCTTCTAGTCTTCATCTTGAGGGAGTTTGCTTTGAGTTTTATCTTGTATTCTTTGTATTTCTTGCTTACTCCTTTGTTAATGATGAACTAGACTCCCAAGGTCGCCAGGCATCCGGTGAACCTTGGGATGAACTTGCTTTGTATGGATGCTTAGATTTACATTCATGGTATTTGGTTTGTTTTGTGGTTCATGCTTGGTGTACTTTGATGTATTGGTATGCATGAGAACTCTGTGTATCGATTTCTAGGTTTTAGTAGGTTGCGTGGCCATCGCCCTACTTTTAGACTCCCAAGCTTGGAAGGGATACATGTACAAATACGCCGTGACCATCGGGTATTTTGTACCCCTCCGGTATTAGGGTTGTGCCTAGTTTGTGCTTCAACCCTAATTTGAGAATCTCGTGCCTTTAATGCAATCGTAAGAGGATTTGGGCGGAAGGAATTCCCGTATCAATACTCGTACCGGATTAGGGGCCAACTGCCGTGACCATCGGGTTGGCCTACCTTAGGATTCTCCTGGCCAAGAACCACCAGTGCCTGTGTAATTCTAGCATCCTACTAGCTTTAGTAATCCCGAGGGGATCCTAGCTCGGGACCTCGTACTTTCATTGCTAATTACATCCTTGATATGCTTATTTGGTGTGCGTTAGTCCAACCTATTTATAGTTATCTTTGTTAGTTTTCTTATCTTGTTCTAATTCTCTATCTTAGTTAGACTAGACAGTGCCGTCTAGGGGGAAGTAATAGTAGCTCTTGGGACCCCAGGGAATACGACCCTCTCACGCGTGCGTGAGAGGTATTACTTGACGACCCGTGCGCTTGCGGACAATCGACCAGTTCAGTTAAAGTTTCAAGCTTGAAATGATTTTAGTTGGAGATTTTGTTTGGGGATTGCATGTTCAGGTCAATTACGAATGAGCCCACCCCAAGATCCATCTGTTAAAACACATCAGAATGACTTCAATGCTCATTAAATAGAAACAATTTATTATGTATGCAATCAAGATGTTCAGTGCAATCACATTAACGGTAAAGCTGGCATGAATACAAATGTAGTTTGTCTTATAAGAAAATTCAGTTGAATTAGTATCTGATCAGGCACACACACAAGTCATTTAATATAGAGGATTGTGAACAAGAAATAAATAAAGAAGAAAATAACATTTTTATAAAAAAAGAAAGAAAATCATACCATGCTTTCATGAGTTAAATAATTTATCCAGTAAACAGTGAAATCACATAGATCCTTCAGATAGAAGAAATGCTGGGGTGGCTGAGGGATTGAAAATAGAAAAGCAGTTGACACTAATTTGGAATAGGCCCAAATTGATTAAAAATATATGGTAAATCTTATGTATACTTGCATATATAATTAGAGAAGCCAAACTTATCCTACATATAAAAGAGAACATTTAATGTACAAAGCATAGTAGCAGACAATTTAACATAACACTATTAATCGAGTTCATTTCCAAGTGGGAGACAGTTAATGGACCTCACCCTATGTTTAATGGCATCCACAGGAGGCCTCTCAAATGCAAATTTAATATAAAGCTAAACTTCATAAACTCAATTGTGTAATCAATGATTCCATCATATTCATATGATTTCACCAAAATGAAAAGCAAGGAACACACACAGATGTATGTATATATGTACATAAATATGTATGTCTATTATATGTGTGTGTGTGTGTGTGTGTGTGTGTTGTGTGTGTTTGTGTGTGTATTATTTTTGTTTCTGCCCAAGAAAATAATAAAATCTAAGTTTTTAAGTCTAAACATAACAAGCTTACCTTGTTTCTTCAATTTTTGAATCCTGATGGAACAAAGTTCTTGCAACTTCTTGATCGCTAAGATAAGCTCAACCTGAGCATTAAGAATAACATGTCTATCAAGACTGTACAACCATTTGAAACTTCTTCCAAAAATAAATAAATGTATAAGTAGCCAAAACATTGGTCAGATCATACAAATGGGCTCAATATGGTTTGTAACTAAATAAAGTTAATTATCTTTGCAACAAACAAATCTATAAGAGGAGGCTGTACAAGCATGTACCATAAAAGTGTGAGTATGAAATACTTCACAAGAACAAAAAGCATTTTCCATAGAGAAAACTCAATAACATAGCAAATTCTCCAATGACAATTACCTACTACTCATATGCAAAGGGTATAACCCATAGCACACATGAATAGGGAAGTACAAAAGAATTTGAGTTCCACTCTGTTTATGTAATGATGGGAAAGCCAAAAGGAAAGTGGCATAATAAGTTGCCAACTATCATTGTGTCAAACAGAGAGCTACTCATTATGGAACTTCCTCATTATTACTGCTATCAATTAAGCAATTTCCTGTCACAATTGGAAGATGTATGGAAAGCAAATTCAGTAAGACTACAACCAGAATAGCACATGCTTCTACAGACAACTTTCTGTGTAAATTACAAAACCAATAAAATTGATTGCTTGTCAACAGCAAGATGTGGAATACTATACAACATGCCACATTAAAATGCTTTTTAAAAGCATGTTAAATTGTCTCATAATACATAGGAGATAAAATATGAATTATGAAGATCAAGGGAAAGGACCATCAAAAACCATACAGGATAGTCTCTTAGAAACAAATTCAAGATTATCAGACAAAGTGTTCCGGAGCTTGAGTCTCACCTTAGATTCAAGTCTCTTTTTCTCTTCATTATATAATCAAATAAATTAACAAACACTACACTAGTCCAGAAGATGTCTTCACAAAAATTAGCTTTCAATTCCCTATCAACAGAAACAAATAAATGACTAGCTTAAACTACAATGGAGAACAATAACTATTTGAACCATGGTTTGAAGAAAATTTCAGAGATTGAATTCATGTTTCATTATAGGCTCAGATCTTGCCCTCTAATCTTTCACATAGAAAAACCTAAATCAAGGGCTGCAACTATAGTTGCCACGCTACCCAATCTTCATACTCTTTTATAGGGCAAATCATCATGGCCAAAAGAACATATAGAGTAATGCTTTATAGAGCGAACCGAATACACAAACCAGCCACATCGACAGAAAGAAATACACAAACAAGCAACAAAATGAAAAAGAGGCTCAGATTCAACAGTGGTAATTTTCTCCCACTTTTCCCCTTCCCTCTACAACAATAGGAGTAGCAGTTGCCTGCTAGGCCTTCCAAGCTACTACGCTGTCGTTATAGAGAGACGAGGGCACGAGAGAATTTTTTAGGGCATATCATCATTGCCTCTGTACCTGACTTCAAGGAGAGCCGAGAGCAGAGGGGAGCGACGACCTGCTGGGAGCGCAGCTGGGGGCTACCATTCTCTGAAAACTAGGGCACAGTCACGAAAGAAATCTAGAGAGAAAGAGGCCGAGAGAGAGAGAGAGAGTGTGTGCCAAGATAGGGGGCACAGGAGGAGGGATCGGCGGCGGCCGGGATCGGTGCGGCGGGAGAGAGGAGACCAGTGATGAGAGAGAGGGGAGACCGGTCACGAGGGAAACCCAGAGAGTGAGAGAGAGAGAGAGAGAGAGGCCGAGAAAGAGAGAAAGCGCCAAGATCGAGGGCACAGGAGCTGGGGGGCGGCCGTGATCGGCGGTCGGGATCGGCGGTGGCCAGGTGTGGGTGGTGCGGGAGAAAGGAGACTCGTGACGAGAGAAAGGGGATTAAAAAAAACTTGTAATAAAAAAATAAAAAAAAATCAGATGATGGGTTGGTGGGCCGGTCGCCACATCACCAGCCACGTTAGTCATGTGGCTGGTTCGTGCGACCGGTTCGCACGATATAGCATTACTCATAGGCAAAAGTTAAATTCACTGTAAGATAGGATACCCTACTTTCAAAAGTTATTTAAAAAAAATATTACTTTTAGAAATTAAATGTTATTAAAATAAAAAAAATGATTGAAACAAGGAAATAAAAAATAGTTGCTTTTTCATAATTGAAATAATAATAATATTAATTAATTAATTAATTTTGATATATTTTGAGAATATGATAACCTAATTCCACATTTTAAATCAATATTAAAATAATAACTTATCGGCAAAAATTAACTTTAATATATAATTAAACTTTTACTTTAAAAGAAAATTAATTATAAGTCCTGTAAGTTTCAAAACATCCCGATCAGTCCCTCTGGCATTTGAATTTCCCTGTCAGTCCTTCCTTTTGAAGTTACATTCCCTTTCAGTCCCTCCGTTCAGCTCCGTCACCAGCATTTCTGCATAATACCAACTTTACCCTGGGCTTTGGTGGGAAAAGGCATGTCCTATCTTGTCAATATTTTTGAAAAATTGTACGGCTGAAAGGGAAAACCAAGCTTTTCAGGCAGCTAACAGGGAAAACTAGGCTTTTCAGGCAGCTTTTCACTTAGCAATCATGATTTTGGAATACTTTAAATGAGATCCTCCGTTCTTCTTCATCTTCTTCCTCTTCGTTTACCAGAGTTCCTTTTGTTTCTCTTTTGTCTTGCATTAGTAGGAGGTATGTTTGTCTCATCCACCAGTGTGCGAGTTGCCGCTAAAGGCCAAGTGTATTTGTTGACATTGAAGATGTGGTGAAAGAAGATTTATTTCTTGTATTTGTTGATGAACGAGTTGTGAACATTTGTTTGTTTGTAGTGCATGACAGCTTGAGGGTTTCATGTAACAGGACTCAATGGATACCTTCTACACAATAGCTAGATATAAGTGAGAGAATCGAGTGCTACAGTTCACTGTGTTCAGTATATAGGAGTCAGTGCTGCAGGAGCTATGTGAAAGATGGAGTCTTGAAATCTCTAGTGTTCGTGTGAGGTTTGTCACCCCAGATGCACATTGTACGTTCTGCCCCATAGAATGTGAGGTTGATTTTCAGCAAATATGCCACATTCGCCATATGTTAAACTGCCCTGCCGTTGATATTATTATTACCTCAACTGACGAGACCGTTGATGAGGACCCAGGATCCTCTTTACTGTCATAAATATCACACCTTTGTTTGTGTATACAACTGAGGCGATTACGTGCTATTTTCTGCTTAGTTTTTGGAGTTTCCATTTAGCCCTCGTCGTTTTCGTTTAGATTTTAATGTTTCCGTTTACTTTTGGGAGTTTCCATTTACCTGTCGCTGTTTACTTTTGGATTAGGACGTTTCCGCTTAGCGAAATTTGTTTTCGTTTACTTTTGCGAGTTTCCCTTTATCCATCATTGTTTTCGTTTAGCTTTGAAGGTTTCCGCTTAGGCAACATTGTTTTCGTTTACTTTTGGGAGTTTTCATTTATCTATCGCCGTTTCCGTTTAGATTTGGACGTTTCCGCTTAGTGAAACTTGTTTCCATTTATTTTTGAGAGTTTCTCTTTATCTGTCATCGTTTTCGTTTAGATTTGAAGGTTTCCGCTTAGCCAATATTGTTTCTATTGACTTTTGGGAGTTTCTATTTACTTGTCGCCATTTTCGTTTTCTTGTGGAAGTTTCGTTCAGCAAACGTTGTTTTCTGCTTGATTTGGGGAGTTTGATGGTCTTCCATATTTTACATCTTGTTGTGTGAACCAGGAGCAGGGATTCAATTTCGGAGAGCCTACCGTTAAGTCGACGCATAATGTCGTCCCAACAACACACATTAAGTGCCCATCTATGGCAACAAACCAACCTGCCAATGCATGTCTCAAAGTCGGGAAACGATTTTGCGATGGTGACCACTTTAAAGAGACGCTGCGAAGTGTTACCATAAGTCAAAATTTTAACTTTACATTCGTGAAGAACGACAAGCAAAGGGTAATTGTCCAATGTGCATCTGACGGTTGCTAATGGCGTGCCCACACGTCGAAGGATGGAAACTTAGAGACTTATAGGATCAAGACAACGTACTCGGCACACACATGCGGCGGGGGTATTGACACTACCTCACACCCGAAAACTTCAAAAAAATGGGTAAAGGCTCAGTTTATGTAGAGGCTCGAGGATTGCCCTCTCTATAGGGCCGTCGATATTTAACAGCAACCATGGCATCCACCTGTCTTATAAGCAAGCCAGGTTAGGGAAAGAGGTCATCCGGGGTGTTATTCACGGCAGTGAAGTTGTGAGCTACGGCCTACTCAGATAGTATGCCGGGGAAAGTTTTAGAGACCAGTCCTGGCAACGTTGCTATGGTAGACCATGAAGGCGACCAGTTTACACGCGCTTTTTTCTCATTCCATGCGTGCATTGTTGGTTTCCAGAGGGGTTGCAGGCCCTTTCTATTCATCGACGGGACTCACTTACTAGGAAAATACGGGAGCACCTTGCTGGGTGCAACGGGGAAGGATACCAATGACAGTTTTTTCATGTTGCATTTACCATTGTTGACAACGAAACAGATACAAACTACAAAGTAGAAGACAAATATAACAAGTGTCAAACTATAATAAAAAGTTTTCCACCAAAATATAAAAAAATATTATAATAATTATATAATTTTCAAAAATACAAGTACATTATCCTTTTATCCAAATAAATTCAAGTACTTTGGAGATTCAATAAACAATTTTTAAAAATTTAAATTAAGTGTTTTGTTTTCTTAAAGCTTGAGTAAAAATATATTTTCAAACATTATAATTAAAATTAAATTATTTATGGTAATTATATATCAAGTGCGAATATTATTATTAATTTCATCTATTATGTTCACTCTGCCATGCACGGCATGAGTGTAACACTAGTTATAAATATTTTAATATTATTATAACATTATATATATTAAATGAGTTTTGATAGGAAAAAAAAAAAAAAATTCAACCATAGCACTTTACCCTTTTCCTTATATATATATGATTTGGATTTATGCTTGTAATTAATAGTTGCTATGCCGGGCAAATTTCCATGTGAAACCCTGCATGTTTAAAAGAAAAAGTTTTCTGATGAAATTTCAGAATTTATTTTTAAAATTTTTATTTTGATAAAAATAGATGAATTACAATTTGACAAAACATAATCAGAAGTGGTCATGCAATCCATTAAAAATAAAAAGGGAGACCATAATAAAAGCAAAATATCAATATCAAAAAACACTATAATGTTTTATTTCGCATCATTTCACTATAATTGATGGATGGCCGAAAAAAAAATCTAAGACTACCAATAATGCGAATTAAGTTCTTCAATTTAAATTCTTTTTTCTAAAATTATATTTTAGAGAATAATTTTATATGAACAGCTAGTGACTCATATATTTTATAAAAAAAATAATAATTTTTTTTCTTGCGAATTGAGAGATTGAAGATAAACTCCTTCAATATTTCTAGGCATAGTATATATCATTAATTTGAATTGGATGGGTTCTTATAGAGTTTTCTTTTTTGTGGAGATTGCCAAAAAAACCCCATAAGTTTGTAATATGACCAAAAACACCCCGTTAATTTCACAATACCTAAAAACCCCTTCCTTTTAAAGTCAATATTTTCCAACCCCCCAAAGTTTTCAACGGAGGTTAACGGAGTTATGTTTGAATTTTATGGACAAAATTACCCTTTCTTGCATGGGAAGTCGTTACACTGGAACTTTTGAAAAGTGGGGCATTTTCTTTTAGGGTGATCCCAAGACACTTCCGTATATGCCTTTCTTCTCGACCGCGCCTCTTCGGCTTTTCCATTTATGAAGTTGTCTCTGCGTGAACATCATCCGTAACTTTAGTTCTCAAAACTATGAATCACTTGTGACAAGCATTCGGCACTTTCATCAGTTTGCAGTTCAAGGTATTGAAGAAGTTGTGTTTTAAGTAAAGCTTTTATTTGAACCACTCTGTTACACAGAGATATTCGTCGGTTTTGTTTAGTGGTTCTGTTTTTTTCGGAAGACATTGAAGTATGCGGGGGAATTTCTCGGCTGGGTTTTTTCTAGTCTGCAGGCAAATTTGTCGGCCAGGGGGTTGGTTTGTCTTACATTTTTGGTTGTGTCCACGATCATTGAAAGAGTTTTAGGTTGTTTTTATTTGTGTAATGTTTATAACGTGCGGTTCCCTTTCATTTCATATGGATGCAGTTTGTAAAATAAGGTTTCCGTGTAAGAAATGAGTTCTTGTTTAAAACCTTAGGTCTCTGTTTAACTATTCATATCTCTGTTTAATAATTGAGCTTTCCGCTTAACAACTTATATCTCTGTTTAACAGCTGATGTCTCCGCTTAACAAATGTTGTCATTGTTGCAGTCTTGTGATTATGACGGTAATCCTAGTCAACGGCAGATGCTACTTGACACCGGTGGTGGGGACCTTGGCAGAATTGAAAGTCCACATGACCTCTCGACATTGGGAGATCATCCAAAGGACACGGTTTGCGGCATTCACGGATGTGGAAGCTGTTTCCAAGAGAGGGTCGTTCTGGATTCGCTTCTGCAGAGGTACGATGGCCGCGCCAATAAATTCAGGATCGGGGTGAACCTGCTGAGCTTCAGGCCTGAGGATGTGGCTCTCGTTCTGGGTCTGCGTTGCGACGAAGACGCAGTCCTGTTTAAGAAAAAGAAAACACAGTCAGCATTCGAGGGGAGGTATTTATCGAAAAGCTACGAGAGACACCGAGACTCCATCAAGGCCACTCTTCAGCGGCTTGTTGGACAGAGGGGAGAAGAGGAAGATTTTGTGAAACTCTTGATGGTGTACCTCATGGGGACAGTCCTCTTCTTGACTACCTCATGCTCGGTGTCTAATTGGATCGTTGGTTATGTCGACGATCTACCAGGCATGGGGTGTTACGCATGGGCGCAGGCGACACACAAATGGCTTATGGAGGACGTTCCACAAGCTGCAGCTCGAGTGCAAGCTAGATGCGCGGGGGGAAGATAAACACGGGGTACATTAAGGGTTGCTCAATCGCGCTGTGCATCTGGTTTTACGAGTTTACCGGGACCGGAAAAAAAGTCCGTTTCGGCAAGACCCCAAGGGTGCTGTGCTACGGTGAAAGTACTTACCGGAAGCATGCGACGATAGAAACCAGTTGGTCAGCTCCCGAAGGAAAAGAGGTAATAAATCATGAACAATGTGCTTAGAATGAGTAGTTAATGTTTAATTATAGTCTTTCCCATTTAACAAATGAGTAGTTTGTGTTTAACTTTAGGTTTCAGCGTTTAATATTTGTATTCTCCGTTTAAATGTGTGCTATACCGTTTACGTGACCATCTCAAATGTTTAAATACGCCTGTTTTTGATTAAATTGAATG
Source organism: Dioscorea dumetorum (assembly GCA_902712375.1). NCBI lineage: Eukaryota > Viridiplantae > Streptophyta > Magnoliopsida > Dioscoreales > Dioscoreaceae > Dioscorea > Dioscorea dumetorum. Next base: position 56,044 of record CACTHL010000380.1, read on the forward strand.
ATTTGACTGAGATTGTTTTGTTTACGTATGTTAATTTCTTGAGCTGGTCCCTGCGAAGGCGGAGGGATGCTATTGCGCCGGAGCCACTTGCACGAAGGCAAGAGGAGAGGGCAGCTTCTTCCGTGCGTGCTCGAGACGCCTTTCCCCCACTTCCAACCCAACATGCAATCCTCGGCATCGGGTAAGCCCTCTCCTACCCCGCCCGACGGCAACACCACCCATCCGGCCGTGACAACGATAGTCCCCCCGATCTCCATAGCCCGCCCGGCACCCCCCTCCACCGCAGTAGGCCACGAAATCACTTCCGCTTTTTTGCAGGCGTGCCAGGTGATGATGAACGCTTTCCCCCAGCTTGTCGCTCGGGTTGAGGCATTAGAGGCACGGTTTCAACCGACTACACCGTCTGGCCAAATAAATGAAGTGTCCGGGACGGAGGAGGCGTCGGAATTGGGTGACGACGACTTTATCCGGATGGCCATTCCAAGACGGCCACGTTTGAAGAGGCTTGCAAAAAAGACGAAAACAATAATGTCTCTCTATTCACCACCGGCCGACGATGAAATAATGGCAGCACCATCGGCTGCTGATGCTGTTGTTGTGTCCACTGCCGTTGATGATGTGCCCGTCGCGGTGGAGAAGATCGTCGACGCCGTTGCCACTGCCACGTTTGGGGATGCCTCCAAAATCCCTGTCCCGGTGGAGTCGGCGGCCGACGGTGGCGCATCGAGGGTGGTGGCCACAATCCCTGAAGAAGAAGAGCCAGCCGAGGGTGTGCCTCCCCTTGATGATGTTGCCTTGGCCGCGGTTGAGAAGACCGTTGCCTCTATTGTGAAGAAACTCCTGCACACGGAGGAACGGGCGGCCGACAGTGCCGCATCCAATGTAGGCGCGATCCCGCAATAGCAAAAAGCATCTAAGGATGAAACCAACAAAGCTGTTGACGAGAGGGGCAAGGGAACGCCACCGAAAATAAAACGAAAGCTATGATCCTTGCCAACATTGCAATATGAAGAAGTTCGGAAAGACTTCGTTCTGAAGAAGAAAAAATACGCTGGTCAATCGCGCTTCGGCGTATTTGAGTAGGAGTTGATCAAGATCTTCCTCAACTTCCCTATGGACATGTAAGTGTGTTAGTTTTAATGTTTTTGTTTACATACAGATGTTCCCATTTACGTTTTTTCTTTTCTGTTTAAGTATATGGGTTACCGTTTACGATCGTGCTTTACCATTTAACTTTCCTTGTTACTGTTTAACTATTTACATTATTGATTAAGAATATACAGTTACCACTTAAGGTTTAGTGTTCTGTTTTAATTACACATGTTGCCGTTTAATCGCGGGGTCATCGTATGGAGGAATGACTATGTCAGCACCACACGGGCCAACCTATTCTTACTACTCGAAGGGAAGGAGATGGTAACAGATGATGTGATGGACGTCTTCGTGTGCATAACACAAAAGTCACTGACCAGAGTACCATATCCCTACAAGAAGCGCGCCTCCATCACACGACCACTGGCATTGTTTATGTCAAAGCATGAAGACCCACATAAGATGACTTTAGCTATGATTCGAGATGCCACAAAAGTCGCTCATAATGTTGACATCACCATCCTTCCCATAATCATGAATGGCCACTTCCATGTCGTGGTGCTCGACAATAACAACCAAGAGTACAGGCATTATACTTCATGCCAAAGTGAAGAGTACGACAAAGACGCAGTTGCAATGGTAAGTACTCTGTGATCTTCTCTATTCGGTTCACAGAGTTCCATAGATGGTTGCTATTCTAACCTCAAGTTGTATACCTCGACAGCGGGAACTATTCGACACCTGTCTCGAAATGGAGTACGGCGAGACGGTGACCAAGCAGTACCCACTTGTTCACGACAATGAAACACTGCTACAAAAAAAGGAAGTGTCGACTGCGCCGTGTACGCCATGCAGTTTATTGAGCAATTACTCCAGGGCGAAAAGCTACATATAACGCGTACGGAAGTCTCTTATCTCAGATTAAAGTACGCTGCCCTCATACTTAAGGGTCACTGCTGCTTTATGAAATGAAGTATCTCTGTTAAAACGACGATGCCAAAATTAAAATATTGTGTTGCATTTAAATAATATGGATCTCCGTATAATATTCACCGTCCCCGTTTAACATTAGGAGTCTCTGGTTAAAAACCTCAGCCTCTGTTTAAATGATAGATGTACCCGTTTAACTTTCCTTTTCTCTGCCTAACATACAGTGACCATATCCAAGGTTACGAGTCTCTATTTAACTTTCGCTGTCTATGTTTAAATATCAATACATGACAATAAAACAGATTTTCTCCCCTGAATGATGTTGCATAACATTAACCAAGCTGCAATTGAAACCACATAACTTCTAACCAGAGTTAACTGAAAAAATACGTATCAGTTTCCTAATTTTTATTTTATATTCAACTCAGTGTTCGCGACTGAGATGACAGACTTTCCAATGTAAATATACTATCATTTGTTCAACGTCTGTATGTCTTTATACTCCGTATTCTTTGCTTGACTTGCAATTATAACGACGGTTTCTTTATAAAATTAAGTACATCTGTTTAAACGACGCTGTCGCTATTGAAACATTGAGTTACGCTTTAATGATAAGGTTTCCCGTTTAATATGCCGCATTTTCGTTTAACGTTAGGTTCTCTCGTTAAAGCCTCATGTTTCCATTTAAATATATGTGACATCGTTTGATACTAGAGTATTCATTTAACTTTCTTTGACTCTGTTGACTATACATATTCTCAATATAGTAGACATTATCTAGATTTATCTTTGTCTAAACGACGATGTCTGTGTTGAAATATTGAGTTACACTATATGAATAACGTTCTCCGCTTACTTTTCAGAGTCTTCGTTTAACATTAGGTGTGTCTGTTAAAATATTATGTATCTACTTAAGATTACTGAGTTGCAGCCGAAATACGTAAATTTCCAAATGAAGATAACAAGGTTGCATTTAACAGACATCATTAACAAAATAACACAAAACAAGGGTTCTTATTTTTCAAAATGAAAACAAAGGGGAGTAAAACTATTAGTCATCCCTTTTTGTCCCCTTCATAGCTTGGAGCAGCTTCTCGATGTGAGCCCTTCATTTTTTGATTCCTTCTAGTTTTGCAACAGCAAATACTTCCTTTGCTGCTAGCTCGGGGAGGAAGTCTTCGAAGAACCACTCCAACTCGTCGTCGCAAGAGTAATGTGGAGAGGAGGAAGGCCATGCTGGATTACTGGGGGCAGCAGCGGCGGCGGCGGGTGGCGTAGCTGGAGCAGCGGGGGACACATCGGTAGGCACAGTGGGCGACACAGCGGGGGACGGAGCAGCTCTGTCCTTCCCACTAGACGGGGGACATAGTTGCTTAAACGCGAACTCAGCAGCAAGGTTTTGGGCCTGCTTGGAACTTGTCGCAGACTCAGCACTGGAGAAGGAGGTATCGCCGACCGACACCGTCATCACAAAGACGGGGCTGTGGTCGGGGCCTTCCCTGACGGTGGAGTACTCGGGTGAGGGCAGTCGCTTCTTCTGGCATAACTCATTGAGGAGAGACTTATACATTTTCTTCGTTCTGGATATATGTGGATGTTTAACTCCGTCTCAGCGGCTTGTTTAAATAGAAATCTGAATCTTTGGCGTTTGAATTCTCTTGTCAAATTCCACGATGAAATTAACGAAAGCAATTCCTATCGGTTATGGATGAGGCCGGTAACAGTTATCGATGAGGTGACATCTGACGGTTCGAATTCAAATATCAAATTAAACGTGAGTAAGTAGTAATACATTTGCACGGAGGGAATACTCCACTTAAGTTTTCTTCTCACCATTAATTTAAATTCAATTTATTCTTTCCCAATGATATGACTACATCATGATTACGTACCTGTGTTAGTCGAACGACTGTACTCTTGTGTACCTGACTTAAATTGTTTAAATGTTAACTGTATTGCTTAAATATCAGGGACTCTATTTAAAATCAAGCTTCTCTACGTAACATACAACGTCTCCATTTAACATTATTTGTGCCACCCGTAGATAATACCCGTTTACGTTTAACATTCGGTGACCTCATTTACGTTACAAAGAACGAGAATTAATTTGGTAAGTCATCTGTTTATCTACAACGCCTACTCGAACACAATTTCATTACAAGATTCCGAATGCCTGCCAACACTTCAGTTTAAAAAAAAACCGAGCAATATTTAAGCAGGAAAACTACTTCTTAAGCGGTAACTTCAAATAGAATTGTACATTTGAACGGAGCAGAGAAAAGTTAAACAGTATTGCAATACGTTACACTGAGGCCTCCATTTGTAAACAGTCATCTCATATAATTAAATATGGCTTCTGATAATTAAATAATAATTAACATACACAACTAGATAATGAAGCACTCCATGTTTAAAAACAGGGGTCACTTGCAATACCTACTCCGCGACAGTTTCATTGCAGGATGCACTATTTGAACGGCTATGTTCTAATGAAGCACTGTCCGTAGAAACAACTATGTTTCCATTTTCACATTCCGTGAATAAGTTGAAATATGAATAAATCCCAAGATGAAGTCGTCTATGTTTAAATTACGGATACCCGCAACGGACGTCGCTCATCTGAGAGTAAAGTATGTTGCCTGCATACTGTTGTTATTGTAATGGCTATATTTTTTAATACTTTGCATTCTTTGCAGCAATGTTCGATTGTAAACGTTTAAGTTTCAGTGTTCCTATTTAAAATAAAGTTCTCTATGTTTAAAATACGATGTTGGGGTTTAAATATTTGCGTTACCATTTAGAAAATATGATTCCCGTTCGATTTTCAGTGTCTCTGTTTAAATATGTGTGTTACCCATTAAACATAAGAGTTACCGTTTAACATCCAGACCCTACATTTAAATATATACGTCCTTGTTTAAATATCAAACAATTACACTGAAACAAATGTCTTTCCCTTCATAAATTATTCATTCACAATGCTGTTAGTCGGCGACGGTTTCATTGCAGGATCTTCAATTGTGACCGAACGCGTAGCAACGGCTGCAATGTAACTCTCGGACCTCAAACGCTTGCGACTCGATCCTCCTTCGTCTAGGACACCCAGGTTGCCTTCTTGTCGCAGGCGGCCGCAAACGCAGATCGCGATTTTCGTCCGTAGGCCACTCATTGTCGGGTATGGGGAATATGGCTTCCTTATACGCCAGCTTGTAAGTGTCGACGGTGAAGTAGCCGCTTATAAAACGATAGACGTTGGTGTCCGTCTGCATTATTGCAGCGCAAGCGTGTTTGCACGGGATACCAAAAACTTGCCATCTGTGACATGAACAAATTCTAGTGGCAAGATCTACAGAGTTGCTGCACTGGTGAATCACTTCGTAACGATCATCGACACAGCGACCAACATGAAGACTTCGGCTATCCTCAACAAGCGTCTCAACCTTCGAATGTATGTCCGGGCATAAGTAGGTCTCCCATTTGTTCGCTTGCTCAAGGTGAGTGCATAACATGCGCATCAACTTGAACCTGTACAACGAAGATCATAAATTTTAAAGAAATTTAAGTGAAGATATTGATACTTAAATAGAAAGTCATAGTTGTAAACAGTATTACAAAAAACTAAACGGTAATTCAGAAAGTTAAACACAGAAAATGATACTGAAACACATATAGGGTATTTTAAATACAGACAATGTTTTTTAAATGATAAAGTAAAAGTTTAAGCGGTATATAGGATCAACATTCGAATACCTTATCGCATAGACCATTTTCGTCACCGGTAAATGACGAGCTTCTTTGATCCACGCATTGAACGACTCCGCGACATTTGAATACATCTCCCCCCAGTGTTCGCGTTTACACAGATAATTCGACCAATGTGACATGTCCGACTTATGAATCAACCACTGATAGGCTTCGGGTGATGCTGCCTGCAGTTCATTGACGGTGTCATCGAATTCTTTAGCCGTCGATGCCCACACAATATGAAAGTATATAGACTAGCACTCCTCCCTCAATGTCTTCCCAAGTCTGACATTGGCTTTCATAAAATTAGCCTCCAAGTGTCGAAGGCAGTACGCATGTGGGGATGAATGGAAGACTCTAGCAATAGCGTTGACAAGGCCCTTTGACCTGTCCGACACGAATGTAATTATCTCTTCGTAATCTTCTTCGTCGTATAAAGCATCACTTAACTTGGAAATGAACCACGTCCAATTGGCATCAGTCTCGTTGTCGACAATAGCGAAGGCGACGTGGAAGAAGCCATTGTTCCCATCTTTTCCTGTGGCACCCAACAGAGTACCCCGGTACTTTCCCAGGAGGTGGGTACCATTGAGAAACAGCAGCGGCCTGCATGCCCGCTTGAATCCCAAAATGCACGCGCTGAAAGAGAAGAACGCACGTTTAAAATGCTCACCGTCTCTATCCACAAACGCAATGCTGCCGGGGTTCGTCTCAATCACCTTATCAACGTACTAAAGCAACAAATCGTAGCTGGAGACATCGCTGCCGTCGAGGGTCACCTGGGCATGTTCCTTTCCCAACCAAGCCTGCTTGTATGGAATGTGGACACCATGCTCCCGCAACATGTCCTTCTGAATGTCAATGGCCTTGTACAAGGGCCGGTCCTTGAGCTTCTGAATCACTCATGCGCTTACCCATTTTTTTGACGCTTTCGGGTGTGACGCCGAGCCAATTCCACCACCGCAAGTGTGTGACGGGTCCATTGTCTTGATCCTGAATGTATTTCTGTTATATTCCTTTGATGCGTGAACGCGCCATTCACAACCACTAGAAGCGCATTCCACAGTGACCCGATGTTTTTCGTTCTTTACAAATTTGAAGTCAAAATTCCGTTTGATCTCAAAATTTCTAAGTGCGTCTCTAAAATGTTCAACGATTTGAAAACGTTGTCCGACATCCAACGACAATATTTCAGGATGTTCTAAAGAGGAAGGTACGCATGCAAGATCGTCAGGGTCGCCATGAGGTGGATCAGAAGCGCTCACAGATTCTGAATTTCTGCCAACACTTCAGTTCAAACGAAAACGATCAGGATTTAAGCATGAACTCCATTTTGTTAAACGGTAACTACAAATTTTAAATGTTAACAGAGATATTTAAACAGAGACTCCATAATGTAAACTGTAGAGAAAATGTTTAAATAGTAACGTGACAACTTACACGGGGAAAATCAAATATTAAACGGTTACTTCTCTAGCTTAAACAGAGAAGGGAATTACTAAACAATTCCTAACATATACAACTACATAAATGTTTGAGACTAACACATTACCACAAGAAGATCTCGTTTTCAGTAGGATGCGATGGCGCGCCATCCGTCTCGACAACAAGATCAACTACACCGCCTTTTAAAATGAAGAAAACATGACACATGCGCTGGGAGTCGACCTCGTTCTCTATCGGGCAAACCGTATTATGTCCATCGGGTGTGATAAACTTCACCCTCACACGGGAAGTATCGAGGCCCCATCTCTGACATATCTCAACTAACATTGACTCCCAAGTAGCAGCGCCGTGAACATCAGCACTCGTCCCTCCCCATTGTATCTAGCAATAGCACAAAAACTCTCTATAATATCGGCGAACGGGCAGACCTCAGATCCAACAAACCAAATGAGAAGAATAAGAAGATGTAATTCGCCTTCTAAACTTTTTTCACAAAAAGCCAGCATGAAGGGAAAAAACCCACAATTATATGCCTTAAGGGCGGACATAACGTGATGTGATCGAGCGAGTTTTTTCCCACCATTTCTGAGGGCAAAAATGGAATTTCATACCAAGGACACATTTGAAGTGACAAATAGGGGGTAGAAGGGAAGTAAACTATAACGGAGAGGCTGTTCGGTGTGTGCAAAAATTGGAGGGGATTTTTAAGTAGTTTTGAAATTCGCGGTGGTGAACAACAATTTTCACTTTCCTTTTTTCCCATGAAAATGCATTTATAATTAAAAAATAAAAAATCAAATAAAAAATTTTTTGTACTTTTTTTAAACCTCACCACCTTAATACGTGCAAGCAAGCTGTTGCTCAGTAGCCGAGCGGAGAGCACCCAGCACTGCTGACGTGGCACACTTCGCGAGAGAAGCATCACTTTGCGGACACGTTTCACCAAAGTTTGTTACGCCGTTCCATTCTTCTCTCGCTATTGGCACCCAAAAGCTCACCCATTTTCCCTCCTCACCACGACACGTGTCAATCCCACCCTTCTTCCTAAAGTAACAATGGGACCGACAGCCTTTAGATGCGTCTGGCTGCACCAATTTATTTAAATATATTTATAATTCCCCTGTCGCTATCCGCACCGAAGACAACGCTCGACAACGAAAACACATGATATCCGACGGTCAGGATCGCGTGGTTTGGAGAGATTGGACGGTTGTTACTTGGCCACGGCAGGAGTCACGCTTTCCTGACCGCTATATAAAGTGGTGAAGTACCTCAGGGTGGCTTCGGATTTTAACGGCGTTGAGCTTCGGCTTTCTTTTCATTTACTTCTCATCGAAGGCTTCGTTTCGCTCATCGGATTCCGTCATTCTCGTCGGTGAGCGAGTTCTTTTTTGGAATCTAATGAATTTCCTTTTGTGATCGATTGTGTGTTTTTGGTTGATCGTTATACATTATATGTATTTTGGTTCCAGCTTTCGAATGGGTCGTTGTTGTTGTTGCTGTTGTTTTAGTTTATGGATCTTTGTACTTGTGCGTTTCTTTTCTTCTGTGATTTCTTTGCTGTGTTTTTTTTCTTTTTCAAATAAAGCTGTTGTTTATCCATTTTTTTTTTAATTGCTATAGTTGGTTTTTTTGAAAATTATTATCTGTTTATTGAATGACTAGTTAAGTTTTTGGTGATTTTTTTATTAAATTTTTTTATCTGTTTTTCTCTCGATTTTAGAGATAGAAATGAGCCTGTTTCAGTTTAAAAAAAAATCGTTATATAGATCATCACCGAAATCCTTTTTCAAAAAGGAAAAAGAAAAAGGAAGAAAGAAAGATCATCATCAAAGTGGGGTTTCAAATTTGAGTGATATTTTGATGTTGTTTGTCTGTGTTTCGATTGAAAATAAGCTTCAGTTTATCTTCGGTTAGTTTTTCTTTTTCTTTTTCCTTTTCTAAACTTTAGGGATTTGTTCATTTTCTGAAACTTTTCGTGAATGTAGTCTTTAGTTGTTGTACATGGTGATCATTGAGTTGCATTTGAAATCCGGTTGTTACTACTATGTTTTTTATGTTTATATTTGTTGTTGTTCTTTTCTATAGGTTCCAATGGCTTCCGCCCGTGGGGTTTTCGCAGCCTGTATTCTGGTAACACTTCTCTTGCTTCCACTTGCCGTCCCTTCATTGGCCGAGGGATTGGTGACGATTGGGTTGAAGAAGAAGCCGATTGATGAAAGCAGCCGGCTTGCAGCTCGGCTCACTTTGCAGGAAGGCAAGCGTCTTAGTGGCCACAGATATGGACAACGGAACGGCCTGTCGAATGGGAATACAGACACTGATATCATCGCCCTAAAGAACTACATGAACGCCCAATACTTTGGGGAGATTGGCATTGGTACACCCCCACAGACTTTTACGGTGATTTTTGATACTGGTAGCTCAAACCTCTGGGTCCCATCTGCAAAGTGCTATTTCTCGGTAAGCAGTGATTTTAATGATCTTTATGAACTGTGATTTGATGTGATTTAATTGCTTATTAGACTGCAGGTTGCTTGCTTGTTCCATTCGAAGTACAGATCTAGTCGATCAAGCACCTATAAGGAGGATGGTAAGCAATGACTGTTGTTCCATATTATTTGAATGTTTTGCGCATCACTTCGTATTTAACACCTATGATGCACCCACGACAGCATTATGCAGTGTCACACTGCTGTCCCACACGCCATGGACATGCTAGGACACGGTGTACAACATAAGCAACAAAATGTTCAAATTTAGTCTTATGTAACAAACTTCAGTTATCCAACTTTAAGCGTCATCAATAACGAAGTGCTAAAAGACTCTTTGTTCACATATAGTATAACAAATTGGAATAGAGCTACTAGAAAATTTCACTTCTATTTGAATAGTGAATATAATTGTTTATATTTACAATGAATATTTTTTATGAAATAATATATATATGTAATATTTTTTATCACTGTGCTCTGCCTTAGCCGTGTTTTTAATTTTCAGAAATTGTTGTCTCACCAGGTTGTTGTGTCATGTTGTGTCACTGTATCTGTGTCCATGCTTCATAGTTTGAGACCTGTTGGTGATTGGCCAATCACATAAGTTATAGTTGTGTATTATCTTTAGTTGTCTTATTGTCATGGTTTTGGTTCATCTTACACCCTTTTGTTTGCATGTGCTGGTTTTGTTCTTTTGGCGTCACTTAATATTTGTTGCGGTCATGAGATTTTTCTGTTGTGGCTTATAGAAAATTCAATAGATGTGAACATCTGTTTGTGTATCTATGTAGTTCTCATGTGAGAATAGTAGAATTAGGATGAATGCCGTGATTGCTTGGTTAGCTTATTGTGCAAATTAGGAATGGGCAGATGTGATTAGTGGGTAGAGATCTATTTTTTGATTCAAAACTGCACGAATTATTATTACATATTCCATTGTGATTGGGCAGTTATTCTGATAAAAATAATCTTATTAATCCACTCGATCCATGGTCCAATACATCCTCGATTTCTGTCCATTAAGGTGATTTATGCTTTGTTTTGCACAAGCTATGGAACACTTTCTGGATTTACTTAGTGATTTCCCTACCTAAATGGAATTCCTGTGTTCATTTTGGGGTTGGAATTCTTGCTTGTTGCCCTCGTAATAATTCTGTTACATTAGTTCTCTATGTTTTTGGCAATGACATGGTTGTTGATTATTTTCGTTGAGTGATAATTCAGTTGTAACTATGCTTTCTATTTTTGAGCAGGGAAATCTGCAGAGATACACTATGGTACAGGTGCAATTTCTGGTTTCTTTAGCCAAGATCATGTTAAAGTTGGAGATCTTGTTGTCAAGAATCAGGTTCAGTATTATGTTGAAGCTTATGTTCATTATTTTGAGAATATGGCTGTATATCTATTTTTACTATTTATTGCACTTGGGTTTTCAGCCATTCATTGAAGCGACTAAAGAGCCAAGCATCACTTTCATGATGGCAAAATTTGATGGCATACTTGGACTTGGATTCAAAGAGATTTCAGTTGGAGACGCAGAACCTGTATGGTATGTTGGTCTAATTTTTTTATATTACTCAATAATTATATGTTTCTGTTACTGGTGAGTCCTCATGCCTTGGAGCCTGGTTGCTGGCTATTTTATAATTTTCTCAACCAAGGAGCTCCTTCATAATAACGAGTAGGTTTCTATAGCAGTGGCCAGTGGGCAAAGTCACCCTATATGTAACTTAAATATAAGAAGCCAGTGAGCCACAATAAATAGTTAAATGTATATCAAATAATATATTTTCTACTAGTCCAGAAGAATCCTTGTTCTAGCCAGCCAGATATGTTCATATCTTACAGTCCCGTTTCTATGTCAAGTTATTGGAGGATGATGGAGCCCATATAATCAAGTTCTTATGTTGGAAACATATGATCCTTTGTCAATGTATAGCATGTTCATGTAACATACAGCCTCTATTGGCATGCGTCTGCACTTTGATTTTATCTATGCAACAGCTGAGAGAACTTTAATCTTTGATTGTGTCTTGTGCAAATAACACTAATTGTATTAGAATAATATTGTGAATGGTAATGAGAACCTTCATTATGAACACAACTAAATATTAAACAATTTTTATAACTATCTGGAATTGAATGGATGTTCTGTGTTCATAGCACAAAAATAAATTATATGAATTTCAAGCTGTATCTTTTTTATTGCCTTATTAGAACTCAGACACCAGGGACATTATGCCTAGACTAGTTGAGCTTGACATAATACCGCTACCATTCCTGCCTTCTGCCTAGTCTTGTGATTACCTTCCAGTTGATATTCCTGTCTTCTTCTTCCTTTTCTTTTCTTGTTACACACTGTAACCGTTTGGTATGCACATTCTACTAAGATTCTCCTTAGTATGTCAGTACATTCTAAGTATTATTGCTCAAGTTTAATTCTGTAAACAATTTAGACTGTGCCAATTACCCAGAAGGTGCCCATGATAGAGTAATATCAGGTATTTTGGTGTGCATGCTCTATCTTGCCTGCACAATTCAGAATGCAGTATAATGTAGATGAACTTTCATGGAATATTTCTGCAATATAATAGGAACTCACCATATCTTGAACAAACTTTAATTAATATATGAATTCATTTCTATGGCTAATAAGAGCATATGTATGCCTCTGACAGGTATAACATGGTCAAACAAGGTTTAATCAAAGAACCTGTCTTCTCATTCTGGTTTAACCGGCATGCTGGGGAAGGGGAAGGTGGTGAAATTGTATTTGGAGGAGTTGATCCAAATCATTATAAGGGTGGACACACTTATGTCCCAGTAACACAAAAAGGATACTGGCAGGTCAAACATTTTTGCTTATTTAGATTTCTATTGATCTGCAATGATTTCATCTAATATAGCTAGTTTTACAATTCGTTGTTGCAGTTTAACATGGGAGATGTTCTCATTGGTGGTCAAACAACTGGTAGTCATTAATTGCACCATACTTTTCAATACTGTTGTTTAGCTTCAACTTGGGATAATCCTTGTCTGTGTATTTGTGAGTTCAGGATTCTGCTCTGGAGGTTGTGCTGCAATTGCAGATTCTGGAACTTCTCTTATTGCTGGTCCCACGGTATGTTCTACCATAAAGTTCACAAACACATGCATATATTCCACAAAAACTGCTAAAATCAATAACTGTAATTTAACTTTCCAGAGAATCAAGTTTGAACAAAATCTAAGGCTGCACGTTTTAGCTAGTTGAACAATCAGAAATGTGCAAAGAGATGTAGGATGTATATATATGTATATATCATGTTGAGCAGCCTTACCTGCATTCAGTGAGGTATTTTAATGTATGAAGCAGAGGTCATCTGTAGAATTGGGCTTAACTGTGGATATATTTACAGCCTCACTGTTATCACGCTGTATTACTATCAAATTTTGTTCATGTCAGACAATGCTTTAATATCTTCTGCTTAAATGACCACTTTGGCATTTTAACGCAGACCATCATTACAGAAATCAACCAGAAAATTGGTGCAGCTGGGGTGGTTAGCCAAGAGTGCAAAGCAGTGGTTGCACAGTATGGGGAACAGATTCTGAATTTGCTCTTGGCAGAGGTTTGCACAAAATTCTTCTTTTAGAATATGTCTGGGCAATAATATTTCTTGTTCACTGAGGACAAAACTTGCTGGTACTTTTTTCTTCAGGCACAACCTGCGAAAATCTGCTCTCAGATTGGTCTTTGTGCCTTTGATGGAACTCGAGGAGTCAGGTTAGAAGGAAATTATAAATAAAATTACCACTATAATTTACCTTACATCCTTAGCTTAGATTTGTGTAGCAGATCAAGCTTTCCTTTGTTTTTCTTATTTCAAAAATTTGGTTTTCAATATTGTTATGTTCTTTTCCATGAAGTATTGGAATTGAGAGTGTGGTGGATGATGATGGGAGTAAGCCTTCAGCTGGTCAGAATGATGCTATGTGTACTGCATGTGAGATGGCTGTTGTTTGGATGCAAAATCAGTTGAGACAGAACCAGACAGAGGAACAGATTTTGAGCTATATCAATGAGGTAATTCAACCTACTGTGCACGTTGTATTTAACAGTGGTGTCTTTTAGGCTGCATTTTCTTAAGTGTTGGGTATGTGTGGCAGTTGTGTGATCGTCTTCCTAGTCCCATGGGAGAGTCATCTGTTGACTGCAGCAGCGTGCCAACTATGCCCATTGTTTCTTTCACAATTGGCGGCAAAACTTTTAACCTTGGCCCAGAGCAGGTATGCTTTTTACCTGCTAGACTATTGGTGCCTAGTTTTAATTTATCTGCTACTTTTAACTCTAATTCTTATGTGTAACAATTGTGATTGAATTATATGAAATTTCTTATGGATCTCATGATTAAATTATGAAAATTTTAACTGGAACTCTTATCCTAAAGCATGTGCACCTTGAAGATAAGAGCAAATTGAATGTCTTTTGGAGTTTTACTTTTTTGCATTGATGTGTCAATGTGCTATTGAAGCAAGACATATTGCCATGTCAAAAATAACTTGTATCATGGCTTTGTTTTTGTTGGACCACTTTGTTTATTATTATCATATCATCTCATGCAACCCAATTTCTTTAGTGCTTCTGTTATCATTAAGGACGCCAGTAGCCTGTAGGCCTTCTGTATTTAGCTTCTTGTGAAGAAATTCTTAGCTTAGTATAGCCTGGAAGGCTGGAACCAATGAATACTAATTGCAGTACAATGTAAATAAGTTGTATCTGGATAGATTGTTCACCTTATTCTTTGGTACAAGTGATGCCATCTTTAATGCACTGGAACTTTTTGCCCGGGTCTGTAGGAAGTCTCCAGGTCTGCTTTGATTGCTAATTTGTTAGTTATAACATTTAGAGTGAATCTTAAAACTCTTAACCAGAAGTTCTATGCTTAAGCCATAGGGAGGGTGAAGCTTCCACCTTGGGCACTGCATTATAGTTTTATTGGGAATTCAGAGGATGCGCTGTTGATAATGAACTGGTCTTTTCATGCTTAAGATAGATGTTGCCCAATCCAAGGGGTATAATATACCTTTCAATTAGTTAATGGACTTGATCAAAACTTGGTCTAATTATCTTTTTTCCTCCCCTGTTTGTGCAGTACATTCTCAAGGTTGGAGAGGGTGCTATGGCACAGTGCATCAGTGGGTTCACAGCCTTGGATGTACCTCCACCTCGTGGACCTCTCTGGTACTTCTCATTTTTATTCCTCCTGTTCTGATATAATCTGCTTCGTTGTCTTGTATCTCATTTGGTGAGTTGGCGTGCAGGATTCTGGGTGATATCTTCATGGGAGCCTACCACACGGTTTTTGATTATGGCAAGCTGCAGGTTGGATTTGCTGAGGCAGCTTAGTAAGAATATATATATATATATATATATATATATATATATATATAGTTACCTTCGCTATGTGAATATCTGAAACTTTGTGGTTTAGGTTGTGAAATTGTGTAACAGTACTTGTGGTGTCTGCATAAACCTGCTATAACCTTTCTGTCGTCCAACTTTGATAATGCAACTGATAATACTCCTGTTTTGTTATGTCAATGATGTGCCCTAGTTTCTTATTAATGAAGTGTTCCTATTATTTTATTATAGAGGTTTTGTTGTTTTCTACGTTCACGTTTAGTAGAGATGGTACACATAAAGCTACGGTAGAACGATGTAGGTGGCTGCTTAGGACTAAAGTGAATGATTCTGTATAAAGAGTAATTTCGTAACGTCTCTTCAGTTGGAAAGCTGTTAGATGTGCATCCAAACACCGCCAACTTTTAAAGAATATTAATATTAATGGACCGTGATGGGAATCTTCAAAAGTTTGAGATCAATCCATGTGTTCATTGGGCTGGTTATTAAAATTGTTGGGCAAGCTTCTTCATAAAGTGGCTGCAGTGAGTTTTAATTTGGTACACACGCAACTACAATAGAAATGTAACACTTACGATTCTTCTACTCAATACGGTTGCCTGCCGTAGATGGTTGGCTTGTGATTCTCTTAGCTTATGGATTACTTATGAACTCATACTCGTATTTTGGTTCTCCTATATTGCAAGGGTCATTATAGATAGGGTTAAAATGGAAAAATCTTCACATTCTGGGATCTAATTGTGAATTGCTATCAGAATATTGGTTTCAATTGAGAATGGTACAAAATCCATAATGTTATCCTCCAATAACTTAGAGGGGGAGAAATGATTCTCCATAAAGAGACTACAGGGAGCTCCAACATGAGGATTAGGAAGTACTGGTTAGGAGAATTTATCCCCCAAGACATTGTACTAATATTTTAGTTCACTGAAAGAGATGGACTTTTAGAAACCACCTTAATGCTTAAGATATTTCAGGCATATGCCAATCAAGGGCTGTTTTCAGACAGTGAGAGAACTATATATTCTATGCTAAGGATTATTTGTGGCATCAAATCAAGAGAATATATTCTTCTTTTAAGAGGTGTGTTCTTTTTATGTCATCTCACGCAAAGCATAAAAAGGTCATTGCTAAACAAGATATTTTTTTTTTTACTCTAATCTCCACAATTTTAAGGCCTGAAGAATCAAAGATTGGGACATGAGATGTGCATAAGAAAATTAGAGACGATTGCTTCTTCAGCTGCTATTTATGTATTTTGTTACTCCATCCATTGAATTAAGAGTGTGACATCTAAACATGTGTGATTCGCAGGAAGTAGTGTATTATTGGTTAAAGAATTAAAGATGATTGCTGTAAACCTCTTGCTGCTTTATTAGGAAAAGTCCAACGCCTGCTGATCTCCAGTATCAATAGCATGCAAATGTGAAGTTTTTTAAAACGGAGCAAGACAAGGGTGAGATGTTTGTTTGCTGATAGATTGTGATATGTAGGAAAGGGGTGTGACATTTTTGCATTTAATAAACTGGTCCTGGGTGAGATTTATGGTTAAATTATATTGGAAAATCTCAAGGTAAAGATATGTTAGCCTTGGAAAATTGTTGTTATGGACAATGGAAAAGATAAGTTCAATTGGATAGCACATGCTGATGAGACAAGGAGTATAAGTGCATTAGTTTTAGTTAGTGTAGAAGATTCAAAGTGATGTTTATGTGTGATGAATGGATAATTGCAAACAAAGAGCCAAGATATGGAGCCCAAGCACTATAGAAAAGAGCACACAAAGGGTTTGCTTTTCTCAAGTATGGGGCCCTCTAGGGCATAAAACTAAACATCTCTTTTGAAATATGCTTGCAATGTAAGAGTGATTAGTTTTACTTTATATAGTTTTTTGTTTTATGGAAGGAATTGTTCAGTGACCTGAGTCTATTGAAGTCCTTTTCTTTATATTAAAAAATAGGGAAAAAACAACAACAAAGAGACAGATGGGGGTTTTTAGTTTTGAGATTAGAAAAAAGACATCTTTGGAGGTTGTGGGAATGGGACAATGGAAATGGTGTCCCATGCATTGTAGAGCTTGTCAAAAGCTCATTTATTTATCCTTTGCCAAAACTTCAGTTTCCAATCAAATATTAATTAGTGATAAAATATGGGATTTTAACTTTGTAATTTTATTCTGCTCTTTTTTTTAAGCATCAGATAAAGATATTAATGAGATAAATATATTCTGAATGAATTAGATCATGAAAACTCTCATAAATCTAATGGAGGAACAATCCATCTCTTCTTCTGAGGGACTAATCAAATCTTGAAATTTAGAAGGGACCTTTTACCTACTACATTGGAGATAAACATTTGGATATAATCCATAAAAAATCTAAACAAAAACTTCCATCTTAGCTGAACTAAATTGGCTTGAATCCAATCCTTACTAAAAGTATCCAACCTAAATTTATCTTAATAAATAAAATTTAAAAATTAGGGAAAACACCAACATCCCTGACAAAATGGAAACAAAACAGAAGAGTAAAACTTAAATATTTCTCCACAAATATCCACACTAAACCATTTTTTATTTTTTTCCCCAAATTTACACAAATATTTATATATAGTAAAAATATAAACAGTGGCGAGGCCACGAGAGAGAAGAGAGAGAGAGAGAGAGTTATTCATTCGTGGTAGAAACAAGCGCCATGGACTCTTCGAGATTGAACTTCCGCTGCTTCGCGATGAACTCCTCGATCTTTCTCCGGAACTCCTCCGCATCCTCCTCCCCTTCCGCCTTCTGCCCAACCTCAGTCTTCGATCGCCTCAGCTCCGGCTCCTCTTTCCCCCTCTCCATCCTCTCCGATCTCGTCCTCCGGTACTCGCTCTTCTTCGTCTCCACGACCACCTTCTTCTCTTCGCACACCGCCTCCTCCGCCACCGCCGGAGAAGCATCCACGGCCCGGGCACCGCGGGTCTCAAGGAACTCATCGTATGGATCGGAGCTTGGCGGCGGAGATGCACTGATGTTGCCGGACTTCACAAAGAGGACTAGCACGATGGCGTTACCAAGGAGGAAGACATAGCGAGGGCTGAGAAGCGCGGTGGCGGCGGCTCGGAGAACCTCACCGGAGACCCGAACGGCGTTAGGGACTCTAGGCGAGGTCCACAAGATGATCATCATCGCTGCGCAGACCTCCAGACTGCGTATCGTCCGTCCGATCGTCCGCATCCGACGGTGCCGCCGCATCGCGTTCTGCTTCTCCGCCTTGATGGAGTCCATTGGTGGTGATGATGATCGAACGGTTGGTATTCGATCTGGGAGCGAGTGTGGGAATCGAGGAGGCGACCGTGAGTGAGTTGAAGGAGATGAAGACAAATAACAAGCTCTAGTGGGAGACGAGGACGCCTTGCCTTTTTATAGAATTCTGGGTATAAATGAATGCGTTTATATTATATATTATTATTATTATTATTATTATTATTATTTACTTTTTGAAAAAAATTTAGTGATCTGATAACCCGTACGTGATAGCACCTCTTTATAATTTTTTTGGTTCATGAAAACATTACCTGGAATCCGGCAGTAATGTAAAAACATTAGTTACATTCACAATGGTAATGTGAGATTATCAATAGTGAAATATTATTACTAGATGATGTTGTAATCTGATTACCACCAAAATAGGTGGTAATCCAGATTACCAGGTTGGTGGTAATCTGGAAATTTTGTTTTTTTCCAATTATACCCCCACTTATTTAATATAATTTCATATTATACTTATTATCAAAACCCTAGTTTTGTTCCATTTTTATTAAAATATATATATATATATATATATATATATATATATATATATATATATATTATAATTTAATTATTTATTTATCTAAATAATTTAAATTAAAAGTTTTAACATTTTATATATAGAGTTATTCGAGTAAATTTATTTAATATATAATTATTATAATTATATATAATTAAATAATTATATATAATTAAATAAATTTACCTAAACACCCCTATATATAAAATTTTGAAAATTTTAATTTAAAGTAGTTAGATAAATAAATAATAAAATATATTTATAATTTAATTATATATATATAATTAATTAATTAATTATATAAATATATATAATTATATATTATAATTTAATTATTTATTTATCTAAATATTTTAAATTAAAATTTTTAAAATTTTATATGTAAGGGTATTTAGGTAAATTTGACATATTACTGAGGTGATTACCATGACTAACCAAACATGGTAATGAAAGATTACTAGCAATATAAGTTCTCAATCAAACACAGCCCGGGCATATAACATTCCTGATTCCACTACCATGGTAATCTCATTACTGTGGTAATATATCATTACCGCGAACCAAACGCCCCTTTAAGGTATTTGGGCAGTGACCGTAAGGCATCTTAGCATTGGAGTGCAGTTGCTGAGTGGGATGCTCAAAGCTATTCCACTACCACTGTATATTTTATTATTATTCTTATTATTTGTTATTGTTATCATTATTATATAATTAAAATGGATAAACTATAATTTTATTTATTAAAATAATTAAAAAATAAAATAAGGCCTTAATGTCCACTGGTGTAAAATATAATGGTTTAAAAAATAGCAGAATAGACTAAAGTAGCATACGAGATGGCAGCACACAAAAAGATAGCAAACAAAGGTACAAATAAATATAAAATTAATTCTAAGAAAGACATCGCCAATTAAAAAATATAGTTTACTTTAAAAATATTTATATTTCGATTGTTATTAATTTAACTAATTATATTAAAATCTTGTTCCTTAATAGTGTTTTGTGGAAATTATTTTTTGATTAGCACCTTCATTTTTGTTTTTGTTTTTTTTTCTTTTTTGAAGTTCCATGATATTTAGAGGTGGACGTTTTTTCACAGTTTAGATATAACCTTTGTAAGACAAATTAATTGGAGAAAGGCATCTCACTGTGGTGGTTAGAGGTATTATTTTAGAGTTTTTTCAGGTTAAGTATCTTAAATAGTCCCTCTATTTTTCTCTCTTTTCTTTTTTGGTCCCTCTACTCGAATTTGATCCTAACCGTCCCTCTTTTTTGGTCCCTCTACTCGAATTTGGTCCTAACCGTCCCTCTACTTTTTATTTCGGGCCAATTAGACCCAAATCAAAAACACCGTCAGTTCTGCCGTTTGATACGGCTGACGTGGCATCCGACTGGATTTTTAAATATTAAAAAAATACAAACTTGTTAGCGAGTGTGTCCCCATGTAGCTTCTCGAATCCGGATCCAGATATCACATCCGGACCAAGAAAGCTCTCACCTTCAAGCATCACCGTTCATCTAACAAACAACAGCAAGGGAATCAGAAGCGCTTTAACGAATCGAAATAAAAAAAAATTAAAAAGGAAAAAAAATATCAATAAAAAGAACACTGGCTCGAACCTTCGATAATGAACGATGACTCGCAGCGGCGCCGGATGAAGCCGAGGACGGTGGTGCGACCACCGGTGACGTCTACTCAGACATCGACGGTGGAGTGAGTCGCTCGCCTTTGATCAGATCGAGCTTGGCAAGTTATCCGGCAGCATCTCGTGCTTATCTGGCAAGTCGGCGGTGACGGAAGTGCAAACTTGCCAGACCTGATTGATGGCCGTCATGCGTTGGGGGAGCTTGAGTTTGGCGAAGAGGGTGAGGTCAGAGGAGGAGGCCTCGGACTCGAGATCCCAAGTGGGGAAATCGATGGGAGAGGGTTTGACTGGGGAATAGCCGGTGATGTTGAAGGTTTGGGGCTTGATGGTGGCATCGTTGAAGGCAATTAGGGCTTGGGAGCCAGCCATGGAGAGGGAGTTAGGGTTGATAGGCCAGCCGATCCAGCCGGTAGGGGAGGGGCAAGGGGCGGTGAAGGCAAGGGAGAGGATGGAGGTGGAGGCATCGAGTGTGAGATGAACGGCGATGCTTGAAGGTGAGAGCTTTCTCGGATCCGGATGTGATATCCGGATCCGGATCCGAGAAGCTACATGGGGACACCCTGGCTAACAAGTTTGTATTTTTTTTTTAATATTTAAAAATCCAGTTGGATGCCACGTCAGCCATATCAAATGGCAGAACTGATGATGTTTTTGATTTGGGTCTAATTGGCCCGAAATAAAAAATAGAGGGACCAAAAGGGAAGAGAGAGAAAGTAGAATGACTATTTAAGGTATTTAACCTCTTTTTTTAAAGAGGGGAAAGGTTGTGAGAGTTCAAATCCCATGTTGACGGAATAACTCGATCTACCGGAAAGTATAGTTCTCTCACAAATTCCATGACCTCAAGGTTAAGATGTGTGACGCGTTAACTCCGTGCATGTCTCTTTAAACATATCCTTATTGCACTCCATAAAAAAACCTAACTTAAATAGATATCTTTATATAATATGAAATAAAATATGATCTAAACATTTATATTTGAAGCTTATGGCGATAATTTAATTCATGAACAAGTTTTGACGTTACTTGAACTCGTCCCCTTGTCAATTTGTTGCAAGCGGAATTGTGTTCTCCATTTTATGATAATGATTAATAGGAGAGAAAAAATAAAATAAAATAAAATAATAATAATAATAATAATAATAATAAAGAGAGACTGACACGGATGCAGGGGATGTAAATGGGGTTGGATGAGCCAGATTGTTTGTGTTATTGTTTGCATTTTCATTGAATGGTTGAGGATCATTCCCCTTAATATTATTTATAAGCCCAATAACACAATTTATTAAAACAGTGAATTATTTCTTTCTTTTTTTTTAACTTTCATGTCATTAGACTGCCACCTCCTTCCATAGATTATTAGTTTGAATTACATTAAACTTTTTTTTTATACGATGTATATATAAACCACTCAATAAATATATTTTATTAGTTCACTTCAACCATATATTAATTAAAAGGGAGTTTCAAACTCTCAATCTTCCTCATTTATAAGAATAAAATATTTTATTATGCGGCTATTAGGGTATGTCACACCTTCAAGTATTTATGTTTGTCTTTATATTTACAATTTTATACTCAATGACTTGACTAGGTATCAGGGTGGTTTATAAATATCAACATTAAAATGCAAATTTTTGATGGTAAGAGTGAACCCTGTTCTTAGTTATCAATACTAGGATTAATAAGAAGGGGACAAGACTTCATGTCAAGATGGATAGAGACTTGGAATTGATTTTCATTGGGTCTTTTCTTCTTGAATTTGTTCACTAGCAGTCCCGACAGACAATAGATAGATGGATCGCAACTTGTTCACTCTCACTTCCATGGTCCTACCTCTCAATTGCTATGTCTCACATGCCCAAGTTTTTTTTTTTTTGGTCAAGAAGAACGAAACCCCTAATGGACCCGCTAAACTAAGACAGGGGCGTGCGCATGCCTCAACTGCGGCCTGTGGGGCCGGGCGCTGGTACCACCCACAGTTCGTGCTCATAATTCTCAGACATGCGCCCTCACCCCGAGGATTCGAACTCTCGCCACTTGCGAAGCGTCCTCACAGAGGACCCAAATGTCAATTGACCCAAAGGCCGTTGACCACATGCCCAAATTAACCCATACAAGTGTGTCGGAAGTGTAATTTTCTGTGTTTTTTTTTTTAAATAAAAAATAAAAAATAAATATAGAGATCATAATATTCTTAATAATGAGTATGCCAAATAGTTAAATTTAGTGGGTTTTATGTTCTTATGTTATATAATGGGTTTTGTTTTATTTTCCTTCTGTGTCTTTTGGTTCTATGCCTCTTTTGAAACCATATTTATTTTTATATCCCTATAACTTGATTGTAATTATTTATTTATATTTTTTATCAACTTAAATATTTAGAAAATACAAGCTTATTAATTTTACAAAAAAGTTTGGTTGGTCAATTTTTATTTTTTTTACAAAGATGATAAGCGCCATCAATGAGTTATCATGCAAGTACAGAGACATGCACTGTAGTTATATTAGTTTAACAATCTCCTATAAATAAATTACTTTTGCCATGCAATCTTGAAAGAGAGAAAACACTATTTCTATATGAGGGGATTCGCATCATAACTAATGAACAATAGTGATGAATAATACTGGATTTTAGTGTATAATACGTGAACAATACTGTTAGAGTAAAATTTCAAACCTTCACTTCTCACACACTCTGTAGTGGGTTACCACTGGACTATACTTAGGCAGATTAATTCAATTGTGACATGAAAACTCATGCTCATACAAGTGAATACAAGAATAAAAAATGCATTAATCAATTTGATTTTATGAATTACTTTTAATTTTAAGGACTGTGAAAACGGATCCAACATTCGGGTGATGGCAGACACTACTGTCCATTGGTTTCAATTTGTAATCATGATTATTGATCTAACATATATAGAACTTTTCAGATTGAAGTTCAAAAAGCCAATAATAGTGTTTTATTTGGAACCCTTTCAAGGGGGAATCCAAGAAGGCATGCTGCCTTCAATGGCGAACATTATTAATTCATGGCCTTCTGCTGCTTGTCCTGGACATTCAACAACTAGCAAAATTGGTTTTTTTTTTTTTTTTTTTTTTTTTTATTTATTTCTCGATTAAACTTAATGTGTAATTAGCTTTTATTATCAACTGATAAATGATCCATTCTTTTTAACTCTTATTTAGTTATTATGTCAGAATACATTGAATGAGTTCTGTTAGATTTCTGTGGGTTGAATTAGTTTAGAGGAATATTTTTATAACAAACAAGTAAATCCATTTTTTAAAACTCCACTAATATTAATTAAAGTGAATGTATAGTTCCAACTAATAATTAGTAACTTTTAATATTAATTAATTTCTTTAGAAAATATTCGGTGTTCGGTTGACGTAATATTTTTAAAATATTAATAATTTTTACAAACCATGGGATGGAAGCATATGGGAGAACACAAGAAATAGGATTATGATCCCATGTATTTGATTGGTTGGACTTCCTTCATAGCAAACATATTTTTTTATTTTTTTTGGGCAAAAGAGACCATAGTTATGTAATAGTCGTACATGCGCCAAAAATTTATCATTCAATTCGTATGCCTTCAACTGAAAAGAGGGTTGAGTAATAAATCCACACTTATAAACACTAATTTATTATTACTATCATTTCCAATTAATCTTGAACAAATTTTTTTTAAATATTTCACTTTTATTTTACACATAGAATCAAATAGGGCTGATCTATGAGCCTTTAATGAGAACAAACATTTCTCTAAAAAATTTATCTCACCCTCTTAAAAATAAATAAATAAATAAATAAATAAATAGACATTCCACTTTCACCATCTGCTCCATTGCCCCCCACAACCCCCTACCCTCCCCACGCGAAAGGGCAAAAGTAGATTTATTAATTTATTTATAAAATACTTCACTCTCACGGGTCCCACCTCTGTCTTTCAATGAACTCGCACGAAGCAACAAAAATCAAATCATTTGATGAAATGAAAATCTAAAGAATTTCACTTACATCTAAACAAATACTAATACATCATCAACATTCATGACCATTTTATCCGTCACTAAGAACTTAAATTTTACTTTCTACCTGTCTAACCTCGTTATATTTGCAACTCCTAACAAAAATCCTGCTATCAATATCAAAGATAGCTTGGAATTAATTCATTTTGATTCCAGAAATCCAATTGGGCATCAGATCCCACAACCATATAACTGTGTTTCTTCCATTAAAAAGCAATGAATCCTAAATTAAACAACTTGGCAGGTCTATTCCCCCCACTATTGTGACATAATGAATGCCTTGCTTTATCTTATTCTCTTCTTGATTATACTTCTCTAATGCTTCAAAGGACTCCTTCAGTTCCATCTCTCGTTTAGCAATAATAAAAAGCAATGAGAGGCGAAGGAAGGGGAAAATAAAAGGCTTAAGTTTGGTGCACATTACTTTTCTAGAAGCCATACCATATTAATATATCTACATGTAGGTCCCTTGTTAGAGCCTGAAACTGACTTTCTTGCCTGTAAAGCAGGCTCAATTAGGTAATCCTGAAAACATAGTTGGGGAATCAAAGTCAGTTAAAAGATTCAGATCCACTTTGAGATCAATGTGTGGGGCTCCTTGAACACTAACAGCAACTTGGCTTATCTAGTGCTCTTTCTCCTATAGTAGGCCACAGGCGTGGCATTGCACAAAATCCAATCACACTGGATTACCTAATTGACACAAGGAAACAAATTTTCCATTTTCACTTCTCTTTCACTATGTTCCCAAAATCCAATCACACTGTAAGATGTCATTCTAAGCCATCTCAATTTGAAATCAAACTTGAGTTGATAGTAGAATTGTTAATTGGTTATCTATATATATATATATATATATATATATATATATATATATATATATATATAGAATTAACAAAAAGCAAACTAAAAAAAAACAGTGAGCTGCAAGCTCAATGCAATTTTGTTTTTGAGCAATACAGACTAGAAAAACAAAGGAAATCAACAGATACGATGTAAAGGGTATGGTATGAAGGTATGGACACAATCATACATATGCACATTATCAACATTATTGCTATACGAAAAACCAGCAAGTATGGAATGCTCCATATGTTAAGCATACATTCCTAGTTATGTTGGTTTTCAATGAAAACAGCATCAAGCCTGATTCATTTCCACCACAAACTGAATTGCCATATGAATCGAATGCATCATAAAATCACACAGACTAACTCAAATACGCAAGTCGGTAACCAAAGTTGCACACACAGAATGTATGCCAGAACTCAAAGATGTATGAATGTGTTAGGGTGTTAACCAAGTCAGAGTTAGCTCTTGAGTTCCAATTGATATAAAATCAATGACACTAAATGGGATCTGTATACATACAATGTCCAAATGCACAACTATTGTTAATTTATTTATTTTGGTGTAAACAAGACATGATGATACACATTTCCAACAAATATTAGGATAACCTTCACAAATCCTGATGCAGACCACAAAACCGATGAACCACAGAAAGTCCTATTAAATGAATGAAAACCTCAGAACCTTCAAAGCTCTGTGCAGCTTATTGGCCTATAATGATTAATACATCACAAGAAAGACACCTCCATTTGGGTTGCCATTGCATTAGGCTGTAGTCAGCACAACATGATCAGCCCTTTCATATCACACACCTTGCGAAGTTGCGAAGTAGCCCTCTTAAACAGGTCACACATTTAATTGGGGCTCAGTTTTATCAAGAGTTAGAAACTAAATATCATCAAATTGAGAAAAATCAGACTCTATGTAATCCTCTCTTAGACAATTAAATTTTAGTGCAAACATAATGAACCATCCAAACTCTTTCAGTTCTTTAAAATAGAACAATCAAATATAGTTAATCCTCTAGTTTCTAACTCTAAGAAAATTGAAATTAATTACACAAATAACGGACTTATTGAGTTTAGAGATCTACATCATACTCTACACACTGCTCTTTCAGTTCATTAAGCATTAAAAACCAATAACAGTAAAATTGAACAATCAAAATCTGGTCAATCCACTAGTTACAAACTCTTACAGACTTAAAATTAGTATAAAAACCATAACACAATTGAATTTAGAAACCCATTTATACTCTGCCCAAAACCAATGCATTCATATCAAGATGTGCCATGCGCCTCACATTTTTGTTTTTTCTTCTAGACTTATCATCATCAGTTCATCAAAGAAAACAAACCCTAGAATTTCCTACCAACAAAGGGACTCAAGCACAACATTTCAATACAGTATGATAAAATTTATACACTTTTCAATGCAAAAATCTTGTAAAGAGTAAGATCAGTTATATAACAAGAAAGAAGGATTTAAGAACGACGAGAATCATAAAACAGGATGAGGAAAGAGCCATCTACTTCTTGCCTTTGCCCTTACCCGGTGCAGCCTTCTTCTTGGTGGGCAGCACGATCTCGCCCTGCTTGAGAACGGGAATCTTCAGGAGATCGGGAGCCATGTCTCCGTACTTCTTGCGGAACTTCTCAACCTGATCGGCGTCGACCAGCAAGGCGGAGCGGTTACCGAGATAAAACGGGTGGTTACCGGACCACACGTCGACGGTGTACTCCTTCTGCGTACCTCCCGTGGTCATCACCAGCTCCCCATTGCAGTAGACCTTGGCATCCTCGTAGAAATCGGGGTGGACGCCGCCCTTCTTCCGGCACTCCACAATCACTGATTTAGGTTTCACCTGCATCAACCGAAGCAATCGTCAGTGAAATCCTTGCTCCATGAAATCAGACGCATGTGATCACGATCGAAGAGTTCTCACCTCCATACGATGGCATTTGGGCGATGGTTTCAGGGGCGGGAGGAATGGAGTTGTTAGGGTTAGCGCCATTGATGCCTCTCTCTCTCTCTCTCGCTCTCTCGCTCTCTCTTCTCTCTGGCGCGCGCTCGTGCTCGCGCTCGCTTTGTTTTCAACGGTGGAGGTTCGAGGGAGGGAGGATGAGGCGAGCTTGAGCTGATTTAATTACCAAAATACCCTCGGGCCCAAAAGAGCGCTACTCGGCCCACATAGCCCAATTCCACACAAAACCACAAGTGGGCTTACACACACGCACACGGAGAATAATTTAAAAGCAGTTATCGTATTCTTTCCAATACACCCTTGAATAATAAAGAAATTATGGGGTATTTACTAATGCTGTTCCATTCCAACCACCGTTTCCCTTATTTTGCGCCATTCGTTTCACTCATCATGTAATAGATAATCTCCACGTCACATTTTTCTTACATACGTGGCGAGTTTCTATTCTGCCACGTGCCCAGACCACCAGTTCTCACTCCAATCTCAACCTGATAAACAGATCAAAGAGAAACTCACCAATCAAGGAGAAGTTTGATCAGAGGGAGAGTAATGGATTTGAGGCAGGTGGAGAAGGTGGCCATGGAGGAGCCTACTGCAGTGGATTGCCAAAAGAACAAGAGGTCCATTAGCAACACAAGCATAGGAGGAGTTAAAGATCAACATGACCAAAAGAAAAAGGACCCTTCCTCTGCCCTCCAGTCCTTTCTCAATCACATCCCCATAAGCTCTTTACCTGGCATCAACAGCCCCCTGGTCTGTCTCTATTTTGAATGCCATGATTTATCATTCACATTTGGAACTTTGATTTTAATGTCTTGGTTATTTGGTGAATTATGTAGACTTGATTCTGGAGATCAAACCAGATGACTGTGTACAAGATGTGATCACTTTGTTGTACAGTAAGAAGGTCTTTGGTGCTCCAATTGTGGATGATGTGAAGTCTGATTTTGGAAAGTTCTTGGATAGAGACATTGGATTCATTGAGTTCTCTAGCATGGTCTTGTGGTCTCTTGAGGTCATTAACCAATCACTTGCTTTCTTGTTTTGCATAATGTGATCCTAATTTGTGTTGAATTTTTGGTAGGAGTTTGACAAAGATAAGCTTGCATCAGGAAGCAGTAATTGTGGATTTCTCAAAACATTGGAGCAGTGTCCTCAGTTAGGGAAAACAAAGGTCTGTGTGTATATGTGAATCAAGAGTGCTCTTTTGATTGTTTAACTACATTGATGATGCAAGTGTTACACTTATCTGAAAAATAGATTGGAGAGCTTGCTAAATCTTTCTTATGGGAACCATTTTTCCCGGTTCGCTCCGATGATACTCTTTTTCATGTGCAACTGCTCTTTGCTAAACATCATAGAGTTAGAGTAGCACCAGTTGTTGAATCTTCGAATGCTTGTGTGGTTGGTTTTGTCACTCAGGTAATTTTTTGAGTTTGTGCATGCATATATTTGTCACATTTTCCTATGAAAACTCCAAGAAGTCGGTATTCGCATAGTATGCAGTGGTGGAGTTGCTTCTCAAGTCTACTGGACTACAATGGTTTGATCAAATTTCAGACAAAGCATTATCTGAATTTCGGTATGCCAGGAATCAGGATTGTAGAACATAACTTTCGTTTCAGTTGTTCATGTTCTTTATGTACTGTGAGAATTTAAATTTCTGCAGTTAAGTTCAGCAGGAACTCTAGTGTTTCACATTGCAATAAAAAACTAAATTCATTATCATGTAGAAAAAGGGTAACTTTTGTTTGAAATATAATTGTAGAAAAACAGATACTTTGGTAAACTAAGTCTCGTCTGTGTTACCTCAGGTTTGCAAATGCGGGCCTTGTTTGTGTATATGCAGACCAAACACTTGCAGATGCTCTACATGTCCTATGGGAGAAACAACTGGATACAGTCCCTGTTATAGATCGAAAAGGTGAAAAGCTGATTGGTAAATTGAGATACAGTGACATTCACCTTCTTCTCGATGATGATAGCATCTTTGAGAATAGAAAGTAAGTTTAATCATCATCTTCCTATGCTTTGATTATCGATTAAAGTGGTCGATGGATCTAACTTGACTTGGATGATTTGAAATACTCGCAGAAGCCTCACTGTCGGACAATTCATCTCAGCAGCACACAGAGAGAAAACTGATCCCCCAACAATGGCAAACAATTTCAATTTCAGTCCTCTGATGAATGCATGGATCACAAACAAGAAGTCCGACACTCTGAAGCAAGCAATGGAAAATGTGGTTTCATCCAAGAGTGACTGCACCATCCTAATTGAGGATTCAGGCGAACCTGAGGCCATTGTGACACTCCGAGACATCATCTCACAGTTCTCACCACCATCGATGGATTCAAGAGTGGACGGAGGTGGGTTCTTCAGGTCTGCTCTTGAGCAGGCCAGTTGCCATGTTGAAGATGGGATGGTATTCTGCGGCAAGTGAATGTTCAAATGACTGATGCCTATTTTGTTCAATACTCTCACCAAGATTTTACATTGTTTGCTGCTGCTTGTTCTAAGTTTTGGACAAATTGGCGTCATTCATCACCACAAATCACAAGTATCTGAGAAATGGTAAATTTTTAGAATTCCTTGAAATAATCCATGCAATTCTATGTGTTTGATTAACTTTTCTCCCTATCAAATCACAAGTACCTGAAATTAACTTTTCTCCCTAACAAAGGCGAGATGACAAACTATTGTCTGATCCAAATCATTCATATATAACATACAAACTTACCCGTTATTTGACAAGAAGAAATTGGAATACAAGTGATCAAGACCAAAATGCAAGTCATGAGGATTCTTCATTGAGCAATTCCAACCTAACAGCATATAGAAATGGAAGCCACAAAATCTTGTGAGCGATAAGTCTGACAGAGTCGACTTCTTAGAGGAAACTTTTTGCTGGTGTTGTCAAGCTTATTCCACAAATACACCCAACTTCGATGAGTAGGTCAAATGTACAAGAGGTAATAAGGATCAAATCTTACACTGAAAAGAAGACATGCACATACAGTATATACATATTGACACCTGATACATTCCATTTCTGCAGGAACTCATCTAACCAAGGTTCGCTTGTGCTTGATAAATATGAAAAGAATTTTTAGCTACAAGTAAGCCTTTTGTGGGGTCTAAATAATTGATTTTTATTGAACCAATGCAAACTGTATCTTGATTCTTAAGTGCAAAAGAGATATACAAGAAGTACCTCAGGTCTCCAATGGAACTAGTTTTGAAATGGAACTTGAAAAATGGATTATTAGAGGAAAAAAAACCTCTGCTGGTGACTTGGCATATGGCATGCAAATTCTAACCTGCAGCTTGAATTCTGAAACCGAACCCAGTCAATTGAGTTTGGACACAATTGAAATGGATACCTCCGCTGGTGACTTTCAGAGAACTTGCAGGATTGAAACCAAATGTTTCAGGTTTCCAATAAGATGCATGCAATAGTTGCCATATTTTGACTCTAGATTCTCATCCTGATGTTCAACAAGATACTTAAGCATGAGAAACCAAAAATCAGCATGAGGCGTACCAGTGCAAAAACCATTCTACTGATTCTGCAAGAGAGAGAACTTTCAGCTTCATTGTACACTATTCAGCTATTGGGTTTAGAGCTCTCTGCAAACAGCCATGTGTTGCAATCAGAGCTGCTCTGTGTTCCAAACAACTGAAGATCCCCTTCGCTGAAATTCACAATGGCGAAAACTACTCACTGATCTCCCCATCAATGCCATTGCTGCAAGGCTTGGTAATTGCTTCACTTCGGTTCTTTTTGGCATAGTTTTTGTACCCCCCATTTTGGTATGCACAGGTATTGTTCGTGTCACTTGAGGAGTGGTGGTTTGCTGACTGCTGTAACACCATCTCCTAATCCAAGAATTCACTGTCTTTGTATGTTCTTTTGAAGGGCATTCCCCTTTTTCTTTAAAGACTATAGCCTTATCTGACTCATTCTGTTCTTTACTAGAAGAAGGCAAATCGGAGCTGGATCCTTTGCAATTTAGTTCTCCGCTATACACAGTACATCCTTTCCCAGTACCCAAAGCATCAGCCAGTTTCAGTCGCTTAGTACCATGGGCAAAATACACAGAAGGATCATGCCTGAGACGCTTAACCCATCGATTGCTTGATTCTAGGCAAAACGAGCTTTCTACAGGTCGAGTGGATTCTAAGTTGTCCATTTTTTCAACATGGCATAGGATGTGATCTTCACCCATGCTCTCTGTTTTAGAAGTGCTTGATTCTCTTATTTCTGAATCCTTGAGATGTTGGTTTACTCGCGGAAGATCACTCTCCGCATGTCTGACTATTGCTTCCTTGACCAGAGAAAATATTTGCTAAGAGAAGACAGGCATGTTAGCAGAGAAGAAGATTTTTGATATACAGACATGTTCAATTTCTAAAATGTGCAAAGCTTTTTGGATAAATATGCACAGATCAAGCATATTAGCTCATTGTTTTTTCTTCACATTGTGCTACTTCTGACAAATTAGGAAGATCAGAATGTTATGTACCTTTTGAGATCTTGAAGAATTTGCACCTGCAAAAGATGAATTGCAGAAATTCAGGAATTTTCTTCAAGACTTCTATCAGCGAACAATAATACAAGAAGGATGCTTTATGTCTACAGTTTCTTACTGTTTCATTTTTTTTTTTTGGTTGAATGCACCTTCACAAGAAAAAAATAGACCTCCTCTGTGTTACATCACATGATGCTTGCAATAAGAAAACATTCACATAATCGTTGTGCAAACTATAACTTAGCTTTATTGTGATCTGAGCTACACCTCTAGAATCTAGTACATGCACCCACAGCATAACTCATGAATATTCAGATTACCCATTTCCTTGAACCGACGCTGAAGTGAAGACTATTATTACTCTAAACTTTTCAGTATAAACAGTCAACGGAAATGAAAATTTGAAGTATATACTGATATTTCAGTTCATTTATAGTTTCACAGCTTAATGGGATAGAACAATCAATGCCAAAGAAAATAAATGTTACCTGCTGTACATGCTGGTGATTGGCTTGCATCACTGTGAATCCCTTTAATTTTGATTGACGACTCTAGCTGGTTCTTGACAGTGTTAGGATTAGTGTCTGATACATCTTGACCTTCATCACTGATTGAGTTCTCCAGCAGTTTCAAATTCGCTCTTCTTCTTTTATGAGACTGTGACATAGCAGACAGTGCAATGGCCTCAATAAAGGCGGTTTCTTTAGAAGCAGCAGAGTTTATTGGCCCTTGGATTATTTTGCCTCGACCAGACAAGTCGATTCCCGTCTTCTGTGTGAGAGGAAAATACTGAGTGGAATCCGATAATTTCAGCATTTGACGCTGATTTAGACTTCTAGAATCACTGAATTTGCTCAACCCTGGTTCACAGTCATGTCTCAGTGACATTTTATTGCTATCAGAAAAGATTTCCTTGTCACGTTCATGGATGAGTATAGGGAAAGAAATACCATCTTGGTAACAAGTTGTTCGTAATTGAACTGTTTTGTTTTTAAACTGAGATGTACTTCTACCCAGCATTTGGTCGTCGTCTTTCATTTCAGAAGGCAGACAAGGTGGAAATAGCGAACGCTTGCAACTGTTATATTGATCATGCTCCAAAAAGGTGCAGTAAGTTTCCTTGTTAACTATATGACAGGGTGGTCTAGAACTTAACGGGCTCACTTGCTTGCTAGTATGCACTGGAGCTGCCATGTTAAGTCTATGGTAATTGAACACCGGTCCAGAATGATCAACTTGATTACTTGGAGAATCCTCTCCCGACTTAGGGGAACTTGTCCCGTGAACAGTACTTTGTGCCATATGCCATATTTGAAGCCGATGCTCCTCCGAAGCAAATTTCACTGCATGGGAAGCCAATACAGATTCACTATCCCAAAATTGGGATTCAGTCTTTCTAATAGCCATTGTATCACATTTAGAATTTTTCTTTGAGGACAAGATGTGCTCGATCTTCCGGTTGACGTCAAACATAGGAAAGTGATTCCACTCGAAGTTCATATTTTCTGAACTTGGAAAATGACATGCACTGAACTTTTTCCAATCTGCAGAAGTGTCTTCGTTGTCCTTCATACTATAAATGTTCTTGTCATTAACAATTCCCTTCTCCGAATGGATATCTGAATGTACGTATTTCTTTCCAGGTTCAGAACACCAAACATCTCGGTATTCAGTGATCTTGCTTCTCATTACTTTTATGCTCATCATTTTCGCCTCTCTGAACTCTGAATTGTTACCCGTTTCAGGAACAGTGAATCCTTTTTGAATTTGGGATGCCAAATTACTCCTCGATCGCATCCAATGATCCATCCATTGTGAACTATAAGGATGCTGGCTTCCCTTAATGTTAGCTCTTTTCAGGGCAATATTGAGGTTTTCATCTGCATCATTCTGACCCACGGTATCACTTGACATGACGATCTTTCAGAGAAGCGTAAGAAATCTTTTCTCACCTACTGGTATTTGCAAGTAACAATACAATGACAATGGTAATGCATGAATCCAGTAATTCTTTTCATCATATAATTCCTCAGTAGCTCACTGAACATGCAGATTTTAGCATTAGACAATTGAGTTTTCACATGTATAGCAACTGTTAAGAGATACAGAAAAATCCTGTAAAGTAAGCAATTCTGAAAGAGATAGTGTTGCTATCAGATCAAATGTCCAACTTCATTGGAAATATTCTTTAAACGGTGTTTTTTATCAGATAATGAATAAGAAGGAAGATGGAACCTGTGTTTTTTATCCGATAACTGAATAAGAAGGAACAGGGAACCTATAAACTGCAAGGACTTCTCATGGTACCATTTTCTACATTAAAATCATTGAAAGACAAAACTATCAACACCGCATCCCACTCATAATTCATTTCACTCTCCAAATCCAAACACCACTTAGAAAGCAAGTTCATTAAGCCAATAAGAGGCATCTAATTTTCCTCTCCCTTCTTGCCTAATTCATTCCTCATCTTTTGCTCTGTTTCTTCATTGGTAACTGCACAAGCAAACTGGTTGAGAATTCAATACACAAAAAGATGTCTTCTTTCATCCAAAAAATCAGATTTTTTTTTTCCTTCTTTTCATCACTGCCCTCATACTTGCAAGCTATAAAACCTAACCATGCCACCATAATTCCTCAAAACAAAGATAGATGCAACCAAACATTTACATCCAATGAACAAACAACAAAGCACAAGCACAAAACTTTCTTCATCTATTCTAGATCTAACCCAAAAAAGATTCCAAAATTTCTCCTTTTTCTTCATTCCTGAACTAAAATCAACCAAAAAAAAAAAAAAAACACAACCAAAACGTTCAGGAAAACAAGGAGAAAAAGAAGAGAACAAGCTCACCTCCAAAACAAAAGAGCGATGAGGGATGCAGCTCCAGAAAAAGAAGCTCCACAAAGGATTTCTTTGAATGACATTGAACTGCTTGTTTGTCAGTCATTTATATTTCTCCGAGGAGGACTTTTAACGTGCGTCGACGAGGCCATTCTCAGACCAGATATTTTTTTCTCCCTTTTTTTTATTCCTTAATTTAATATTTTCCCTTTTGCAACGAACCCCAAGTTTTCTTCGTATTTATATCTAGTTTTTTCGTCACCAATGTAAACACCTACCACAAAATAAGAGGTAGCTCAAATTAAATAATTATAATTAAATTTTCATAAATAATATCTTATATAGAGATCAAATTAAAAACAATCTATCTAGAATCTAGATCAAGCTTGCAAGAAAATAATGTTTGAGCTTAATTTGTCCATAAATAATCTTTGTTTTTTAGTTTATTTACAGACAGGGACTTGGTTAAGAAACAGAAAAAGAGACAATTAAATAAAACGAAAAAGTGCCTCATGTGTGCCACGTCACCGCGATGGTTTATTATTATAATAATTTTATGGTTAGGAAGAAGCCTCGGAGTAGTGAAAAAATATCGGCGCTTTAGGTCGGCATCTTCGCGGTGAGGTCACCGGGCCCCAGGGCAAGTTGAAGCAAAGATATCCACTGGATGTGCGCCTTCGCTTGTTAAGGATGGTGACAGCTCGGCAGCGGGTTCAGAGTGGCTGTCTGATGACGTGGCAGGGACATAGCTCCACCAGACATTTATTATCCTCGGATTTCATTTTTTTTTTATTTAATTTCATTTTTTTTAAAAAATTAAATTTAATGTTCTCAAAGTAATCAAGACAGCGGAGATGGATGGAGATAGTTGGCTGTTTTATCTCCTATATTTTAAATTAAAAATTAGGGGAAAATTTTGCCTTAGAAAGTACAGAAGTTGATGGTCTGGGACTGGTTCCCTCAAAAAGAATTTTTTCCTTGAACCTAACATTTATTTATTTATTTATTTGTGATTTATTTTTTTGTGAACATCTAATATTTTTACAATTTCAGGATATTAAATATATAATGATTTACATAATAATAAAAATTAAAAAATTGTTTTTATGAAAAACTCTGTCACCATGACCCTGAAAAGAAAGAATATAATCAAATGAAGCCTTGATTATTTTGAACCCTCTTTACTCTGTACTCTGTGGAAGAATGATCTATCTCTTGCATTTATTTTTTGTTTATCTCAAGTACCATCCATTTGAGGCCATCACACTTAGGGCATTCATTCATTCCGGTATAAAGGGGAGAAATCAAGAATAAAGAGAAATGTCATTTCTAGCATAAAGAAAGCGGTGGAAATCATATGATTTTCATCGCTTATTATATTCATTTTATAAGTAGTGTTTTTTTTTATGAAATAGTCATTTCTTATTTCTGGTGTTCATTTCAATATAAGTAATGTAATTTTTAAAGATTTTTAGAAATGGGAGGAAGTAAGAGATACACTCTGTATAAAAAATATTGAAGTGAGTTTCAGTTAAAACTCACTTTAGTTCAGAATGGGTGAAGTAGTTATTTCCAAAAGAAAAGAACATCAAAAATGAAAAAAAAAATCAGTCAATTTTCCCTCACTTACACCAAAATGAACATCCTCACCATTTCTTAAAATTTAAATAGTTTAGTCACTATTACTTAAGATCTACATAACAATTAAATTCAAATTTTTATTTTATTTTTAAAATTTTAACCGCAGAATATTTAAGTCATTCTATTCATATCATGGAATCTTAAGAAAGTTCGAATTTTGTAAGATTTTTTATTATGGTTTTCTTTAAAATGAATTTATCAGTGTTTCTACTAATCTCCTATTTACCACAATGTTTAAATGTAATATGATTATTTATTATATATATATATATATAACACAATTGACAACAATATTCTTTTATAAAAAATACAACAATTAACATTAATTACAGTAATTAAATGTCTAGAAAACCTTTGATTATTCAATTTTACAAAAAAAAAAAAAAAAATTCTTAGAACTCAACCAGTCTCCCATCTGAATACACTGAACATCAAAAGTACAAATAACTCCCAACAAGCTAACAATTAAAGAGTTGTAAACTAAAATTGAAGAAATTTATCAATCTCCAATAAAAATAAGCTCAATACCCAAATTTGATAAACATGGCACCAATTTAACACTGTGATGATGCATTTGGAGATCAATTAGATGACTCCAAGAAGTCATCTATCAAAGGCTTAAAAAAGTTGAAGAGTGTGAAGTATGTCTTCTCAGTGGGATGAATTGCATCCCAAAATACATACTTTGATGCATCCATGCAAACAAGAGAGTTTGCATTGCATGCCAACCCTGCTTCAACCATCCCTGTTCCACAGCATCCCACCATGGTCTCCTCAAACCCTAATCAAAGAACAATCAAGAGAAAAACATTATGACTTTTTTGAAAACAATTTAACAGAATTCTATTTAATTACTTGTGTACGAGAAAAAAAAATAATCATGGTCAATAAATTAGGGTTTTGGCAGCAAGATAGTTGATGGATGTCCTATCGAAGCGAGACCGATAAAGTCAACAATATGAGATACCACATCCATCAAAATTATATATAGATATATAACTGTGCATGACATACAAATTTAGTATGACATATATTATCTTTGATCTGTCCTAAAATCAAGTGTTGGTTCTAAAACTATGCGTTTTTGGTCATTTTGTAAACCAGGGGTGATATGGTTCATGAACGAATAAAAAGAGCGAAAATATCGATAAACCCAACTGGTTTTTTCTCTTAGTCCATCAAATACAAAAGTTGATATGGGTAGAAAACCACATGTTTTACCTTCAAAAATCAATTAACTATTAGATTAAATTTGCATTAATTGTTAAATAAAGAATTAAAGAAATGAGATAAGATACTCACCATACTTGTTTGGAAAAAGGATGAAGTCATATAAAGGGGTAAAGACATCCACATATATGAGTTGGGTCCCTTGTAACATTGTTGAGGTCTTTTGCAACAAGTCTTTGAGCTTATTGTTGTAAATGATAGACATGGAGTTGAAAGTCTCAATGCATTTTCTATCACCAAATCCAAACAGAGTGATAATCACTGGCAAACACCCCACTGGAGGAAGTCCCACCACTGCCATTTTCCTAGCTCCTAATTTGTGTATTTCCTGTCCAAATTTTCCAAACCATGCATTACTTGTGTATTAAATAAAAACAAACAAAAATTGTAGAAATCTTGGTCAGTGTATTAAACATGCAGAATGAAAATCAAATTAAGCGCAAACGTACCTGTAGGAATTCTAGTAGGTTTTGGAGGATGAAGCTTTGATAATCTGCAATTGAGAACATCTTTTTTCTGATTGGAAGAGGGATGTAATTAGTACCAAAGTCATTTGTTCCAGCACTAACAATAAACACTGCATTGTTCATCATCTTATCCTTTCTATCCTGCCCAATCTGCAGTTCTACTTTTGAAAGATAATCTCTGAAATAGTCTATTTGTTCACCCATTGGAATCACCTCCTATGCAGAATCCAAAACAGGACAAAGAGAATCAAGGCATAATTATAAAAATTAGCATATAATTAAGAAGAGAATTAAGAAAGAGAGAGAGGTTTAATTGATTACATTGATTGCTGCTGTTAAAGGGTCAAATCCAGAGCCAGCAGATGCAAAGCAGACACCAGTAATCAGATCATCAAGACTTAGTGAAGGGTCTAAGTAAGCAGGCACCTCCTCTTTGAGACCAACATATGAAGCTTCACATTTGAAATGCAAATTTAACCTTGATTCAATTCCATACTCATCTATGTCATGCTTAATGATTCAAGAACTAATGCAGAAATTAAATCAGTGTTTGATAGTATGAGAACAGAAAATTATGAGTAAAGAATAAGTACTGAAATAGAATAAAAGGACAATAAACAGTTGTTATTCTTAGCCCCTTGTTTGGTGAGAGAAAAGAATAATCTCAAGCATAATCTCAAGCATAAACTAACACTACTCTAAGGATGAATTAGCTATTATAGAGAATAAGGCCTCTTATTTCATGAATGAGGTAATAGAATACCTTATTCTATTCTCTCCCATTCTTTCGTTGTTTGGCTGTTATTCCGAAAAATCATGGTTTATTCTTCCCTTACTCCTACCGCCAAACAGTATCTCTTAAAGAGAAAACAGAGAATGTTTTCGACTATGTTAAGTTTGGCGAATGAAAGTAAGAGTTGAACAATGAAGTATAGAAAAAGAACATTTTTTATCTATCATTGTCTTTGCATTTGCATGACCATTTCATTCTCAAAAGAAGGAATATTCACCATCTTGGTTTCTTCATTGATTCAATACATTTTATTTTTATAAGTACACCCCCAAGTGAGTGTTCAATAATGAAGGATCAATATAGTAAAATAACACTACATATTTCCTTTCATTTTCTCAAACATAAACTTCAAACAACAAATTGATGGAGGGTAGATAACACCGTTACACCCACTTTAAAAATCTAATAAAAAATATAGCAGGAAAAAAACTATAATAAAAAAAATATATGATTCCTCAACTCTACCTGTGCCCACTGGCAATGCTGAAAACAATATTTACAATTAATAAATAAGAAAATCACAAAGTTATACAAAGATACTATCTCTGATACCAAGGCAAAAGAGACCAACATTCTAGTTAAATACAACAGATCAACAGAGAAAATAAGTAATAACCTTTTGTTAAAAAAAAAAAACAACCAAGAAGAGTCCACTAATCACTATTTAGACCACTTCTCTCATCTCATATATTTATTCAATTAAGGTGATTTAAATATCACAAAATTAAATGGAAGATGGAACCCGGTTTATATCACTAAACTAACCTTTTGTATTTTTTTAAATACAAAAGAGCAAAATGTACTATAGAGTACGGTACAGAAATCAATAATACTCTTAACTCTGTTATTAAATGTATATGTTGTGGGTACTATATATATGGATATTTATATGCAATACTTGGTAAAGATATGGTGTGAGAATTTCACAGGGAGTAATGGCAGAGGAAGTGAAAGGAAAGTACAGCTCAATGGAACCAATTTCTAATGTTTTTTTTTTTTTGAGAAAAAACCAATTTCTAATGTTAGAAAGCTCCATCTTTTAATGTTAGAAAATATAGATGTTAGGAGACTACCTCCAGTGAATACTTCTGATGAAGGTTGGATGCTACTGGATTGAAAAGGTTTGGCGCAAATACAAAAGCACAATTGTGCCTGCTGTCATGATGGTAATTTTGATGAGATCATAAGAAAAACCCCTCAACATCAAACAAAAATTTCTTCTTTAGCAGAAATTGTTCAACAGAATGCCTTAAACAAGTCATCTAATGTTGATATCACTTTGATTTTCTTGCGCTCAATGCCTACAACTACATATATATATATATATACATACAGTTGAAAGGTAAAGTAAGAAAAACGAAAATTTATCATGGATTCCTTTGATTTCCTTAACAATTTCATTCTCAAATCCAAATCCAACCACAATAAAACCAATCCCTTTTCTTCTTTCCAATAGAGAGAGAGAGAGAGAGAGTTACCTGCAAAGTCAGTGAGGAGTCTTCCATTGGTGAACCTGCCAGTGGGTTTATGGCCAAAGAAATCCTTACCATAAGGCAAGAAATCACTCTTGTAAGGTGTGACTAAGTAGTTGTTGTTCCCTGAGTCCAGAGTTGAGTCTCCAAAAGCAAACACTGCTGAGACCTTTGTCACATTTTGCTTCACAGCAGCTGTACTGCCCTGATCAGCTTGGCCTTGGCAAGAAGAAGCCAAAGCTAACAGGAACATAACAAGCACAAGAGATTGAGAAAACAAGCAATGTTGTTTCTTTGTGGAATTCTCATCAGCCATGAAATCAGATCATCCAAAAGAAACTTTGAGGTTTTCTTTTCACTGCTGTTTTCTTTTCAGTATTTATGTTATATATGTGGCTCTGGCCTTCAATTACCTGTGTTGCCCATTTAAGGGGCGCTTGGATGATATCATGGTATATAGTTTTCATTCTCATTTCCTTTCTCATTATCCCCATTCTCATTACTCTCTCAATTATCTTTATTTCTATTCTGCGAGCCAAAAATTAATAATAAAATATTTTAAAGTATATATATACATACATCCATGCGGCATACAAAGTTGATATTTGACTACAAATGACTATTTTTTTTTTATGTAAAGTATTTATTATAATTTTTTTTGCTAGAACGGTGGATTTGAATTTTAACTCACTTGAAGTGAAGTGAAATTTTAACTCACTTGTGTTGGAGTATTAATTTTATTTTTATGTATATCTCTAATGTAGTTTGTTTTTATTTGATTAAGAAAAAAAATTTAATATAGAATTAAATCAAATACGATTGATACACAGGACAAACAGTGTACTATGATATAAATAATATATTATATATTAGGTATCAAATGATCATGAATACAAATATTTAATTAAAAAATTATGAATATATATTGATTATGTATTACATAATAAAAAATTGAGTTATAAATTAGATTTTTCTTTAGATTTTAATGAACCTTCATAATTAAACTGAACTAATTTCGCCATGAAGCTAATCTTAGCATCTCATTTATGTGTCCATATAACCATATAATTACCTTAAAGAATCTTGCAGGGGTTGGTGGTGGAGAATTTTTGCAGGTTATAACTTAATATTGAATGTTTTTGGAGATGAAGAAAAGCAAAAGCTGTGCCTTAAAATGGTAGTATTTATCTAAATGAAATAATTATATAGGGGTATTTATGTAAAAAGACAAGGCATTTATTAAGCATTCTGTCTTGTAGCCACTCTTTCAAGTTTTGAGTTTTGCTAATATTAATTTTTTTTGGTCGTACAAAGTCGGGCATGTGAGCAAGTTGTTGTGTTTTCTTTGGGATATATACTTTTTTTTATAGGTACCTATTTTAAATTTGCCCAAGAATGGGCATACTAATTTTTGGTTAATTAATGTGAAAAGAGGTCATAAATGGTCTTTATTTCATTATTTAATAGGATCATCAGAGTTAGGTTTTGTTGGATGACAGGCATGGCCATTACAATGGCTTTTGACCATATTGTATCAACTACCAAATCAGCATAATTTACATACTAAGCACAAAAAAAAAAATTTATTTCTTTTTCAAAAGAAAAAAAACCCATAAAATCTCCCTACTCTTTCTTTTAAATATTCCATGCAAAAGAAAATCCCCATTCCCCACAGATCCCCGCCCCGACGGGACAGGGATTCCCCGAAACATTCCCCTCGCGGGGCAGTGAGCTGGAAAAAAATTCCTCCCCGCCTACCGGGGCGGGGGCGAGGAATGCTCTCCCCGCTCCGCGTGGATCCCCGCCCGTGCTCCACGGAGATCCCTCAACAAAAAAAAAAATATATATTTTTAGTATATTTATTAAAAATTGTTTCAATAATTTTATTAAAAAAAATCAGACAAAAAAAATGGACTTCACATCTGATAGTATCTCACCCTCTAACTATGTTATTGTTTTTTTTTTTCTATTTCTATCTCTAGTGAACATTTTTATTGTCGTTTTTGTTTTATTGTCTGATTTTTTTTTAATAAAATTATAATTTATCCACTTTATCAAAAAAATATCAGGTTTACTTTTAAAAGTAAGGTAATATCATCTAGAGTAATTAGCACTAGATTAAGAGTTCAATTTTCTTTTAAATTATAATTGAGGATTTAAAGTGTGTTAAGTGATATATTTATATTCTTTAAGAAAAATACAAAAATAGAGCAAAAAAAAAAAAGAAAAAATATATATTTTGTTTGATATGTATGCATGAATCCAATGGCTGATCCCTCGTTCATATGAACTCAATGTTTTTTCTAGGGTACTCGCGTAGAGCCTTGTTAATAATGAACATAATATGATTCTATATATTTTGCTTGTTTTATTTTTCTATTTTGCATATTAATTAATGCAGGAGTAAAAACTTATCATAAACAAGTGTCAATATGATGGGAAATTGAAAGGAATTTAAAAAAAAAAAAAAGTATATGAAGTGGTTTTTTAGGGAAAAAAATTTACTATAAAAAATATTGAAGATTTTGGTTTATTAATACTTAATTTTCTGCATAAAATATTTGTGTTTTTTTTTTTAATGAGATATAACTTCGGTTTAGGCAGGGTGAAAGTAGTGGTGAGAACTCTTTATTTATGTACATTCTGAAATGAATTATCTACATTGATTAAAAAAATAAAATAAATTAATCAAGTTTTTCCTTAAAAAAAAATTTAGTGTTCAATCAGCATAGAAGAGCTAATTAGGCATTTGAGATGATGCCCAAGCCGGAGGCCATTTTGATGAATATAATGGCCATGGACTCATTGTGATTCTATTTTTTATTATATATACGGAGTATAAAAAAACCCAATAACGTTAGTTAAGGTTGTAACTTTATATGCATGCAATTATGAGATTTTGGGGGATGTATTTGCCCAAACAAATTATATAAAAAAAAGCCTGCTTTTATTAATTTACTGTCATAGAAATTAGAAATTGGTTGGCACTGCAATTGGCAGTTGCATCACATCAATCCATTTTTTCAGTGTACGGAATGATTTAAGCACCTTTTCTCATTAATTAATCTTTTTTATAAATATTGAAAAATGTAATATATATATATATATATATGACCGAAAATCATCAACAAAAATTAAAAATTGAATAAAAATAAAAAATATTTGACAATTAGAAAGACAAAGAAACTAATAGGATAAAATAAAAAATATAAATAATCCACATGGGTAAAATATAATTCATTTCAGGAACATTATTTTAGTTTTTCAAATTCACTAGGTAGATAATTCACTAGGTAGTGTTTGTTTAGAGGGTTTTAGAATTACATGTAACTTGAGTTACTGGGTTTTTGAAAATCCAGTGTTTGTTTCATAGGATTTTAAAAACTCATGTAACTCAAATTACATCCAATAAGGGATTTGGTTTTACGGCCAAATTGATCGTAAAACGAAATCTCTTATCTTTTTATTCCCTCACATGTGATTTATATGTGACCAATGAAGGAAAAACAAATATTATTAAACATTTATGAATAGTAAAAAGCTTATAAATTTTAATAATAAATTTAACAATTTATTTAATAATTAAAAATTAAATAACTTGTTAAAATTAGATGAAAATCTTAAAAATGCACTTTTTATGGGTTAATAATTAAATTCAAAATTTTAAAATATAATAAAATTTTAATAAATTTACTAATAAATTAAAATTTAATAATAAAAGTAATTAATATGTACTACATTTGACTTCACTGAATTTTAAAATCCAAATACTTTTAGTTACACTGTAATTAAAAATCCACTGCATTTAGAATTACATTCAACCAAACGCCACATTATTTTTACTCAAGACACTCATCACTGTTAAACTAATAAATACAAATTATAATGCAAGTATTTGAAATTATACACTCAATGTTCTAGTTTTTACTTGTTAATTTATAGATTTGTTAGTAAGAATGGATTTCTCACAAAAGCAAATTTGTAAAAATGTCAACCATGGTCAATGGATCATGAAAAATACCACATCATATTACTGTTATACTTCTTAATAAGATTAAATAATATTTTAATGACCTCTTCATCTACTAAAATCGAGTCTCTTGTGTAGAGTATTTATATCTGTTAGGGAGACAGATTCACATATATGCTCATGTAGAATGAAAACATAAATATGTGTTGATGTATCGACTCCATGTTTGTGCATGCCCATAACATCATTTGTCCATAT
Organism: Dioscorea dumetorum; assembly: GCA_902712375.1. Taxonomy (NCBI): domain Eukaryota; kingdom Viridiplantae; phylum Streptophyta; class Magnoliopsida; order Dioscoreales; family Dioscoreaceae; genus Dioscorea; species Dioscorea dumetorum. Next base: position 100,701 of record CACTHL010000380.1, read on the forward strand.
TTTATAAAAAAAAATTGAATAATAAAGGAGATCAGCATAAACTTCATGTTAGGCAGCTTTCATTGCTTGCAAAGAAGGCATCCACATTCAAAGATTTCTTCCCTCATTTCCTTGCTAATCACGTAATCACAAAGCTTTTTAAACAAGTGAAACATCCAAATTCTCCAAGCATTCGCTACTATAGTCATGAACAGAATCAACTTGAGAAGATTTCATTTTGTGCATTGAATTCTTGAGATTGTTCCTGCAACTATAAGGATTAGAATGTGTATGTAATATCAAAAGCCAAACTTGGAAGTATTATCTACTTCTTTATTCTTGCCGGATGTGGAGAAGTGCATCGAAAAATCGGTACCTTGAACCTTGAGCTTCCTTCTAATGGCAGCAACTTGTAAAAGGATAATATTTCAGACTCTGACATCATAGCACCACCTCTGATCTATATAACCTGATGAAGCAATGAATGTGTGAGGGACATTCTCATGTATGACTTCATATCCAAGTTGGTGATTTATGGAAAAAGTAAAGGATCAGAGTCAAGCAAGAGAATTAAAAACAATAGATACATTTGACATTGATTAGAGATTATTGCACACTCTAATCAAATGCATTCATTTTAAAACTTCATACGCGAGATATGATATGCGGGGAAGTATGAAAATAAGTGTGAATAGGAAAAATAAAAGAGTATCTCCAACTTCAATATGTTGAAGGCATAAGGAAGAAAGAAATAATATGGTGATCACAGTAGGATAATGGAAGGTACACAATTGATCAATTAATGTCCACACAACTCCACAAGAAACACACAGACCTGAATAAGAAAACCAAGAAAAAGGTTGCTGCGATAACAGAAGTCAACTCCATCCAGTAAAAATTTCCGTAATAAATGCAGTTCAAATATCTAGTGAAATAAGTTGGCAACTTGTTTGAAATCCAAGTTTCTTACAGGTTTCCCTGTAGATTGAATAAGCTACAATTTTGAGCTGTTCAAATGCTGGCAAATTTATATAAACCCCAAGAACTCCGTTCCTGAACCTCTCTGTCAGTTCATGCAATCCGCCAGCCACTATGACCATTCAGGTTCAAGTAGAGAGGTCTGAAACATCAGATACTCTGTTAGAAGATATGTGGGCTAGCTACATCACAGGCAAGGCTCCACCAGAGGGGTATTACAAAGAATCAAACAGGACGTCAACAAATTTTAGAGAATGGGAGGGGTTGCCCCAACTCAAAGCAGAAGATTGTATTCCAAGAACACTGCAACGCCTTCCGAGCCTTGGGAGATGGATATCTATGGGAGCTGAATCATGGGAAGAATTGCTGGATGGTATTATACATCAGGAGGCCTATGATACGAGCCCTCAATATAATTCTGGAAGGAATGACTGCCCATGTCTCGAATCGAAACCATTGAGACTAGAAAAGGAAGCTACAAGACATTACCGAGGAGTACGGAGGCGACCCTGGGGCAAGTTTGCAGCAGAGATAAGGGACACAGCAAGGAAGGGTGCTCGTGTTTGGCTTGGGACCTTTAGTACTGCTGAAGAAGCTGCATTGGCGTATGACAAGGCTGCTTTGAAAATGAGAGGCCCTCAGGCTTACCTAAATTTCCCTCTGGAGTTGGTAACAAAGGCTCTTGAAGGAGCATGCTTTGAGCAGAAGGTTAGTCTCTCTATTTCAAATGTATCTGAGAGATCTTATAATGCACGAAAAAGAGTGACAAGGGAGCTTGATACCAAAGATGAAAGTATAGCCAAGGAACCCGAACAGAAGAAAATGAATTGCATAGAAAAAGAGGCCAGCACTCATAAGGAAATGGTGGAATTATATGACCTTGGGAATGAGTATTTAGAATATTTCATGTCTTCTTTGTGAACAACAAAGGAAATCAAACTTGAAGGGAGAATAGTAATTAATCTAGTTGTAATTTACTTGATAAGGAAGTATCATAATTCTTCTTGTCACAGCGTCAAGTGGTTTATCATGAATTGTTTTCTATGCAGTTTAGTCCATAAGTTGATACAACCTAACCAAGGGCACAAACTGATCATCTTCTTTGTTCCAAAGCCCCGTTTGCAATCATTCTTTACCATACCTTATATCTGCAGAATTACCCTAGCTGAAGGTACAAAAAGGGTAGAACCATCTCCTAACTGCTTCTAGTTTTCCTTTATTGCTACTATATTGCTGGAAGCAAAAATTAATCAAAGGTTTCTCACAAATTAAAACTCAGAATATTGGGAATGTACAAACTTACTGATTCCTCCTCAAATAACGTCTCCTACGAGATCTTGTGCGGTGATATTGAATACAGAAGGCTCCCAGACACACAACAGAGGCTACCTCTAAGATGATAAGGAGTCTCAATCCTGCACAAAAACACCAAACGCTAATCCAATAAACAATTCTCAGCTGTGGCATATTGCTTTTATTACTTAGCACAGAAAGTACCTTCAAGCTTTTGAATAAGATCCTCCAAATCAAGACTAGATTTCGTACCCTGCGTAGTATGATGTTCAAAATTCACTGAATTTGATTCATTGAAAATTTTCTTGTCCAAGAAATTCTCATTTTTGTGGCATGTGTTAGGACAATGGATACCACTTTCATACTCATCACTTCCATCACAACAATCTGAAAAAAATAGTCACTGCCACTTAGTAAAACGAAGTTCTGATAAATAAGTAATAAACAAGTACCAAAAAGAAAAGCATACAAGGAAAATAACATCTCCCAACAAATTTTTATACCACAGATGCGATCGTTTACTTGAGAAGAAAACAAAATGCGAGGTGCATCCCCTAAATTTTTACAATAAAATCTGCCTTCAGGGCAGGCAGAAGTTCCTGCAACACAATATCAACAAATATTAAATCAATTGTAACATGATAACATTTTTTTTTCACAATATTGATGAAAATTTAGCTCATTTTTAAGTCAATCATAACATGCTGAGCATATTTCCGCCAATTATGGATGCAAATTTTAAGCTAATTTTGTTGTAACATGACAAACATATTTTCGCAGATTATTGGCGCACATTTAGCTGAACTTTGAGGTCGATTCTAACATATCAAACATATTTTTCCATATTTTTCCAGAGCATTGATGCAAATTTAGCGGAACTTTGAAGACAACTGTAACATGAAAAACATGAAAAACATTCTAAACTTTGAAGTCTATTGTAAGATGAGAAACATATTAGTGAGGAGTTTTGATGAAAACTTAGCGTAAGTTTTGAAGTCAATTGTAACATGCCAGACATATTATTCCAGAGTATTCATGAAAATTCAGCTAAATTTTCAAGCAAATTGTAACACTCCAAACGTATTATAGCAAAACAATGATGCAAAATTCAGCTAAATTTTGATAAAATTTCCTTAACTCATAAATCTTTGCAGCAAATTCAGTGCGCATATCAAATAGCATCAAAGGTTTCAATTTCTTGAAACAAAGATATTGCGCATCAATAATATTACCAAAAAGAAAGGGGACAAATCCGAGCACACATGACTACTGAAAACGAAAATACAAACACCAAATCAAATGAAAGAGCTCAATTTGGCAACAGACCTGGCTCGTCAGTACCATCAGAGCAATCGCAATAGCCGTCATTGAGGCGATCCTTTCCAAAGGTCCTGGATCCATCCCTGCACTTGATCACCATCCCTTCGAAATACTTCTCATCTGGAGGAGAAGGAGAAGGGGATCGATCGACGAATCCAGTACCAATGATCAGGATTTAGAGAACGTGAAAAACGGAGTACCTTGCGGGGAGATTCCGACGAGCGAAAAAGCCATGAGCAACGCCGGCGGCGAGGTCAGCAGCCAAGCGGGAACGAAGAAGAACATGAGCCGTCGGATCTGCAACATTTCGTGATCTGACCGTTGGTGCACATGACTAAGCTTTGGAGAGTACTCTTGACTTATCGGAGAAGGATTATTTCGTAATTGACCTATTTTTGCATATAAACCCCTTCAAATAATTGAATTATATAAACACCCCTCCAAATTTCTAATCTTTACCCATGATAATTTGCAAATTTTTCATAAAAAAAATTAAACAGCCACTACCTAGTCCAATTGAGTGTTATTGAATGGTTAATTAATAGACCCTAAATTAAATCTTTGAATCAGCAGTACTATGTAAATACTATGTAAATATAATCGTATTACAAAAACAGCGTTGTTAAGTCATTGTTGGTTAGATTTTTTTTTTGGAGGATATTATTTTTTTTTTTCAGAGTTGTATAACAAAAAAAATTTATTAACTCGGTTTAATTTTTAAAATTTTTTTAATGTGTATATCATAGAATTTTAATTGCCCCCATGTGACATATGCTAAGTTAATAAATTTTTAAAGAGTCGTTAAACTATCGTAATTAGTACATCACTGTATCATCTTTTAATAGATTTTTAGTGGAGCGGTGCTTATGATCTTTGTCAAAATAAATTTAATAATTAATTATATTTATTTTGAAAAAAGATTTCAAATAAAATGTTTCAATCAAACCATGCGTGCCGGGACTAAAAATCTAATCAGTCTTCGTGAAACTGAATCAAACATTTCTGTATTTTTCATAAATTTAATCATATAAAGGCAAATAAACCGTGGGTGTTTGAGATTGACTTGGTCACCGAATAATAAATAAACCCATTTATTCTCGAAAATTTCCATCAAAGTAGGCGTAAAAGTCAAACTTCCAGAAAGAAACGACGACCACGAAACCAACCACGGGTCCCACTTCGTCTAGAAACAAGAAATTATAGGACCCACCACAGTCCACGTCAACGGCCGAACAAAATAGACCGAAGAACCTAAATTACCAATCTCCTCCCTACCATTCTTCAAAACTTACGACAAAACCACCTAGGTTTTATCGTAATTAACTGCAAAAGAAAGCGCTAAAGAAAACCAATTATATGTTCCAATTCCACAACGTAAATCAATAAGAAAAACCGAGAGTTTCATACGACTTGGATTCAATCCAAGTGTTAGTCGGAGAGCCAGTGATCCAGAGAGGAAGCTCGCAGCCATGGCTTCATCTTCGCAAGAAGACGACCTCCCACTCAACGAGAATGACTCGCAGGACATGGTGATATTCGAGGTGCTAAGCGAGGCGTCAGCCATGGCGAACCCCGGGGGAAGTGGAGGTGGCGTGTTGGGACGGCGACTAGCTCAGACAAGCGAGCATGGAGTGAAGAAGCGGTACAGAGGGGTAAGGAGGAGACCATGGGGGAAGTATGCGGCTGAGATTAGAGATTCCTCGAGGCAAGGGGCGAGGTTGTGGCTGGGGACGTTTGAGACGGCGGAGGAGGCGGCCATGGCGTATGATAAGGCGGCGTTTAGGATGCGTGGGCCTAAGGCTTTGTTGAACTTCCCTCCCGGAGTTGTTGTCGGCGGTGCCGGAGTTAAGGGTAGGGTCAGTGGTGGTGGTGGTGGGTGTGTGGTGGTGAAGGAGTTGGAATTGGTGAGAGTTTGTGGTGTTCATGAAGGAAGTGCAAGCAAGTTAAGTACAAGGAGTTCAGAGATGGGTTAGGGTTTGGGTTGAAGAAGAGGGAAGATCGATGTAGTGTACGTATTAAGTGTCAATGCATGCATGTATTCATTCATTCATGCATGCATGCGTTGAGGTATTTGAATCGTGTCTGTGTTTGGATTGATCACTTGCCTTTGTGGTTTAATTAAGTTCTTGCTCTGATGTTTTTGGTCTATATGTTTTATATATCAAAAGATTAATTAGTTGCATTTATGTTTGAAGTTATCATTGTAAATTTATATTTGAGATTAGGCAACCGTATTTATAACCTATATATTCGACACTGGCTTGCTATTGAGTCTGTTGCTTGCGTGTGGTAGAAGATGGGGTTAAATCTTTGCCGTAAAGTGAGGGTGCATGGTATATTTAGCAAGTCTGCGCGCAAGCTTATCCACTTTATTAAAAAAAAAAAAGAAAAAAAAAAGTTGTGTATGTGAATTTGTTACTAAGTCTTCACTAAATTTTGTAATTAATTAATTAAGTTGGACTACTTGAGAATTTTCAAGCACCCAATTTTGATTATGATGAATTAATTAGACTTCTAGAGTATTGAGATTGGAGTGTTTGGATTGATGGTTGCTTGCTTTTCATTAATTATATGTTTTGATTCTTCTTACATTGAATAAATTAAAGATAAAGATAGAACAAGTGTTTGAGTTGGCAAATGCTAGCTAGTCAAAGCCTTATATTTGTATCCATAAGAGAATATGACATATATATTGTTTAAATTTATGTATCAAATTAGTTGTGTGTGTGTGTATATATATCATGATAAGGTAGAATTAATTGTATATATCTTCTCACACATTAAATAAATAAGAAAATTGTTTAATATGATTTATTAGAGGTGATGTAGGTCTCACATATGTAAGCAATATGAGCTATTAGATAAAATTTGAGTTTCATTTAAGCCTCCATCTAACCTTTGAATAATTAAGCATCCATGATACCAAACTGCACCATTTACACATGTTCTCCAAATATTCTTCTTGTTGTCCCCACCTTTGAACTTTCTAGGAAAATAATATATATTCTTCATCTATCACCATCAACCCCTAATAATATCATGATTTTCCAAACCAATTAATATTGTTGTTGGAATTTAATATGCTTTAATTTGCATTTATATAGAGATAGATAAAAAATAAAAAAGAAGAAAACTCAGAAAACATGCATAATTAAAATTTATGTATCAAATTAGTTGTGTGTGTATATATATCACCATAAGGTAGAATTAACTATATTTCTTCTCACACATTAACGGCGTGTTTATTTGACTTCATTTTAGGGTAAAGTGGCTGAAGTGAAGACTTTCAGATTAATCATTCATTTCACCTCTTACCAAACACCATGAACTATCAAAGTAACAATTTTCAGATTTTACTTCAACCAACCAAACACTGGAAGTGATTACTGACATGACACTTCCAACTGAACTACACACTTCCACAAAAGTACTACTTCCAGGAACTCATCACTTCAGAAAATCACTTCCGAACCAAACAACCCCTAAATAAATAAAAAAATTATTTAATATGATTTATTAGAGGTGATCTAGGTCTCACATATGTAAGCAATGTGAGCCATTAGATAAAATTTGAGTTTCATTTAAGTCCCCATCCAACCTTTGAATAATTAAGCATCCATGATACCAAACTACATCATTTACACATGTTCTCCAAATATTCTTCTTGTCGTCCCCACATTTGAACTTTCTAGGAAAATAATATTCTTCATCTCTATCACCATCAACACCTAATAATATCATGATTTTCCAAACCAATTCATATATTGTCGTTGCAAATACACATTAAACCCAGAAAACATGCATAATTAAAATTTATCGGTTTGATTAAAATTTTATTTTACTTATACATGCATCTGATTTTTTTTACCTAACCAAACACAAGAAAAGAGTTGTCTTATAATTTTTTTGGTTCCTCAAAATTATTATTTATAATGACTTTCAACTAATGGAATTTTGTTTAAAAATAATCTCTTAAAAAGGAATAAAAAATTAAATTGATTAACATCTAATATATAAATATTTAAGCATGAATTATGACAAGCAAAAAAGAAAAATAGAAAACAGTACATGCATGTTAAAGGATTATCCACTTGAAATTAAGTTGTCAAAACACAAGATTTGCTACATTAGAAAAATAAAACAAAAATTGGTTGAATTTTTAATTTTACAAGAAGCTCACTATGGAGAGACTCAATGCATTTCATTGGAATTAATTTCAATCAATTCATGAAAAGTTTAGCACTAATAAACATTACTTTTTTTTCAGTAACACCCTGAATTAATTTCTTATAAAGTTATTATAAAGCATTTAATTCTCCTTGTTCCCTTTCACTATTAATTTATATTTTGATTTATATATATATATATATATATATATATATATATATATATCAGAGGAAGGATGCATGTTTCTATACTCTATTGATGAAGTGCCTTAATGAATTAGTTAACCTTATAACTTTTTGAAATGTTGGCATCCACACTTACATATTCACATCAAATATTTTGTTTAAATAATTGACTGATATTGTAGTGTTGTATATTATTAATTTTCTCTTTCAAATATGTTAGTGCTTTTTTACAAGCTATGTTATATGAAATATAAATATTTCAATTAAATATATATAGTTAACAACCATCATCATCATCATCATCATCATTATTATTTTAACAATCCAACCTAATATAAAACTTGTACAATTGCGGTGGGTCTCATAGTCATACAGTCAAAACAAACCTTTGTTTCAATTAGCCAATATAAAACCTATAACATAAACAACAATATTAATCCTCAAGAAAAGAATATTACCAAGAAGCAGAGGGCTTGCTATCACGCCCCGAACCCGGCTCGCCGGACTCGACGCGTTGACAAACGGCCGTATGCCCACAAGGCCGAGACCAAGTGGGCACACAAGGCCTCAATACCTGTCTCTCAAATACAAATCCAAAACAATACACTAAATTCCAAACAAAACTAAATAATTAGAGAAACAAAAATAATTGGTTTACAACCCAAATTCAAAGAATACTAAAGGTTTTGATAAATAACATATTTATTAACCGAAACTAATCTTCTGCTAGGCACCTGGTGCTCACTCAACAGTCTCTGCTAAGCTAGCCACCACACACCTACTCTTGATCTGAAAAAAATAGAACAACAATTTATGAGCTAAATAGCCAGTAAGCAACCACTACAAGCCAATAGTAATATAGGGTCACAAGATGGTTTCAAAGATGTACTTAAAGTAATGTTATACAATACATATCCACAAAATGAAACCCAGACATCAAAACATTTCAGGCAAACAAAGTTTAAATGAACAGGTATATATGTCCCCCAATAACTAATGCCAAAAACAAAACACAGAATTCATTTATTTACCCTCGGTGACCTGAGCCAGATTATCAGAGTTCATTTATTTACCCTCGGTGACCCGAGCCAGATTATCAGAGACCGTTATTCTCCACCGACGGAACAGTGCGAAACTATAGTTTCTTATCAGAATCAGAAATATATGTCGACATGGTCAGTGTTTAACCCCCAATGACAGGGTTATTGCAAAGTTAGTTGGGGACTATAATTTACTATGTCAAAATATTTCGTTTCTAAAATCACTGTCAACAATAATTATTCAATAATCGAATAAAATATTCAAATCAGTTGAATAAATAAATAAATAAATAAGTGCATAAATAATCAATAAATTTGAATATATTAATATGCTTAACATTTTAACCCAAAACAATTAAATATAATATCATGAAAATTTATTTCACAATAAAACCCAAATAATTAAATAATTATGTAAACAATTTCATAAATCAAAAATTTTATATAAATACAAATATGAAGTATATACGTGGTTTACTTACCTGGAAAATATCCCCAAGCTACAGAACCACTTGGACAACAAAGATCAGGATTCGGGTGAAGACCCTATAACATGCACATAATACTTGCCTTAGCTTACAAACGTAAGTACAAACATGATCCAGGCTCTAACACCAACTATGCGAGCCAATATCAGAATCCACAATGTATTACTTCTTACCCTAATAATCACCCTAACACCAACCAAATCCACAAATATATATATATATAAACACATTCAATGTCTGTGCTGTGATTGGTGTGTGTGTGATAGTGACAGACAAAGCACACTTTGATATATATATATATATATATATATATATATATATATATATATATATATATATGTGGTTATGCGTGTAATCAGAGCAATTATGCACAATGGGTGAGGCTCAGACTCGCTAAAAAAAGTTTTACAAAAATAATTCACATTTTGACAAGATCATAATTTCTTTTCACATAAACCCACTCTAGACAGAGGATGGGACGCAATCCTAAGATTAAACCATCAGCATTGACATGTTGCTTCACAAAAAATCTCCACACAAACTCAACCTATGGACACATACACTGATCTCCTTAGACAACGGCAAAATTAAACAACTTTCATAAATTAAAATAAATTCCATAAGCTAAAATATCGGAATTTAAGGACTACTGGTTGCAGGTTTTATAAATATGAACCGTGAGACATGCAAGAGGGCCATGTACTGAGGAAAAGCTATAATAACCTCATATTCCTCCCCACACTTCGCCTCAAGCTAAAGAAAACTCTAAAACTTTGAAGAAGAAACACATCAAAGACTAGTTCATCAAGTATAAGCCAAGGATCGCCAAACAAAAACGAAAGAAACCCACAAAATTGAACAACAACCTTAAGCATTCAAGGTGAAGCTTATCCCAGTTCAAAAAGGGGAGGCTACACATTAAGAACAAGTGGAAAGAAAACAAAAAAAACAAAAATTTTTTTTTTCAATGATACAAACATCACTTAATACAGAACAACAAAAACCCATGAAATCAAATCACCGACCAATTTCAACAAATCTAAGTAAAAATAAGGCGAAATTAGAGGGCTTTCCCAACGAAAACAAAACATGGTTTATCTAGAATCCATAGGGAGTTTTAATGTCAATGAATCAGGAAAAGACTCACAGTAATGATGAAATAGACCTAGATCCGAGAAACATGATGCTTACCTCAAGAAGTAGGAAAGAAAAACCCGACGTGAAATCCTCTCCTATTCGGTGTCGTCACCGGCACTTCGTGAAAACCAAGAAGAAAGAACGAGGCTAGGTCACGGGAAAACCTCGCCAATTTTTCTTTCTTCTTCCAAATCTCACTGTTAGAGGGGATAAGGCTAGGAGGTTTTTAACATTTAAAAATTAAAACAGATTTTTAAATTAAAAAATTTGATTGGTTTTTCTCTTTTTTTTTAAAAAAAAAATAAAAAGTGGTTTTACACTTGCCGCATAGAAACCCATACCAACATCATCATCATCATAATAATAATAATAATAATAATAATAATAATAATGAATTATACAAACACTTTAAATGATAATTAATACTAACACTTTCACCAAAATTTTGCTTGGAGTTTAACCTTATGTTTATAAACTCAGAAACTTCACTGAATTATAGATTATATTAACAAAAATAGAAGGTTATATATGGTCTATTCATAGATTAAGTCATGGAAGATTACAATATAGATTTGTTTATCACCGAATATAGAATAATATTATTTAATTAAAAAACTTTAAATGATAAGTAATACTGCTAAACATATATATACTCACAAAATATATTCAAATATTAAATACATTTCATTAGAGGGTTAACCACAACAAACATCTTTGGGGAATTTGGGAACTATTGAGTAGGGTTTATTGCACCATCTGGTTGGAACTAAATAGCCTCATCTTTAATTGTTGACTTCTTTGGCTTTTTCAATTAATATAATCAATATATATATATATATATACACACACCCGGTTAGAGCAATTAATCTCTCCTCCTTTCATTGCCACCTTAGATAGATTATTCAACTAGTTTTATCATTTGTTTTGTGGGTGTTATTTATATATTCTTTTGTAGTCTTAGCACACTTGTTTTCTTAATTAGGGGTCTTCTAACTTTTTAATAAAATTATGATTTATCCATTTTTATCAATATATATTTCACTTGTTAGTGTCACTTTATCCAGTGTGTTTTTCTCGTTCCTCAAGGATTGTCTCACTTCTAGTTTATTTTTTAGTATTTTAAGAGAACCACTTACCCTAATATCAAGCCCCTAACTAGATCTCACATAATTAACTTAACTGATATCACTTCAACATCAAAACCAGGAGCATGAATGACTTAGGCACACATACAGACACAAACACATGATAAACTAAAGAAACAAGCATCCAAAACAACCCACATCTCTCCTATATTCTTCCCCCAAAAATTTCCGTGCCACCATATATATATATATATATATATATATATATATATACTTAACCACATCTCTCTCTCTCTCTCTCTCTCTCTCTCTCATACACACACACACTCATAGATACATCACATATATATATATATATATATATATATATATATATATATATATATATATATATATTGATTGAAAGTCATGTGGGTGCATTGAAGCAGGGCATGTTGGTGCATGTGTGTTAGCTAACGTTGCATGCATGCATGCAGTCCAGTTATATACACCAACATGCAACAACACCTGCAGCCGCTTATCCCGCTCCACCCTCAACTCTCTCCACATGTCTCTTTCGACCTTTATTATCTCTGTTTATACGTTTATATTTTAATTTATGTCAGATACATATAGAATGGATAAAATTAAATAACCTCTTCTTAATTAACTTATATTTATGAAAAGTCATATAATTAATATGTTAAACTTGACATGAACTCCATGCAACCAATATATCATTAAATACACAGCACCAAACCCATAAAAGTTAAAGAGATGTTGTTCACTAGGGCTCAACTTTGAATAAACTACTCTTCTTCTTCTTCTTCTTTCTTTCTTTCTTACGTTCTTTGTTTTCTTTTTCTGTTTGTGAATAGTAGTGTGTGCATGTGTGTGTGATTGTTTAAAATAGTATAACTGCAAGGCTGCAACTCAATGTAATTATTAAAAATAATCTTTTTCATATTAATGAGATGTAGGTGGTGTCAGTGCAATCTCTAGTTTATTTACTGATTCTCAGTGTTAAAAAGGTGACAAGATTTATCATTTGACATTATTTGTGAGTGTTTGTTTGTTTATATGAAGGCGCCAAAATTAGATTGATGTAAAAGTAGAAAGTTGCTAAGCAGATTTATTTATTTATTTATATTATCATTATATATTAATTATATTGCTATAAGATGGTTGAATTTGTTCTCTTAGCTAGCATGTGACATTAATTTAATTCATGATTTTTTATTTTTAATATGATATTAAAATTGTTAATGTGTGCAATTTATATATATATATTATAATAAATTGTAACCTATATTTTGGCATCTTATCTCACATCAAGCATGTGCGGATGAGAAGACAAATCAATGCATTCATTCACTCATGAGTGTTTTTTGCTTGATTCTTCGGTCTTTCTTCAATTTCACCCTCTCATTTGAATTATTCATAAATTCACTCTTATGAATTGCTATTTATATCATATATTTCATCAATCACCCACACAATATCTATATATATTAGTCATTAAACTAAGGAACATTAAATATAAACATAACATTATAAGAACTTGGATCATGATTAAGTTCTTTTCATCTTCTGTTGATAATAATAATAATATATTATTATTATTATTATCATTATTACTTTGAAAAGTTTAATGTAACAGAAGGCTCTTTTCAGCCTTTTCGTAAAAAGATTGCAAAAGTTACCAAAGATGGCAAAAGTTATACATGATCAAATGGATTAGGATTTAACTGAAATAATCCCCAAAAGACAACCCAAATGGTTTGAAAATGGCTTACATTTTTGGTCAAAAAGTTTAGTCTTCAGACTCTTCACTTTTAATTCAGAAAAAGCTTCATTTCCTTGGAAGTTGGAAACCACACCATACCTTTTGCCCACGTAGCCCTCATGTCTACCAATTAGTACCCTATATATAGTTCCATTTTCATTCACAATTCTTCTTTATTTAATAAATATATATATATCATGCGAATTTTCACAAGTTTTAATGAAATCCTATGAATGAGTGTATATACGATTTGACCATTTTAAATGAATCCAGAGCTTAAACTCTAGGTACAAACACTCATGCAGACACTAATTTTACGTGAGCTGAAGTTAATTTGAAACCGTCTCCTGAGTACGAATATATTAAACAGTAAAATTATACTAACAGACTAATTTTTTAATATTAAAAAAAAAAAACATTCTCTTTCTCTCTATTAATACTCCACTACACATAACCGTGGATTAATTAACCAAAGTAATTAAGTTCTCAAATTTGAATTGAGTTCATTTAACACTAATAATTAATAACCATTAATGTGAATTACATCACAATGAACACCTTTCCATGCATAAAATAAAGTTGCACATATATATAGTAACATCATCTTATTTTTAATTTTTAAAAAAATGAGGACGAACCACAGATAGGACTTGGACTTTTGGCAGGAATATCTTATTTTACAGGTGGTTCAAAAGACTTAGATTATCTAAATTTTTAATAATTAATTTTGAGTTCAAACCTTTCGATATAAAAAAAACTAATGGAGAAGTCTACCCTGTGATGGGGCTCTAAGTAAAGAACCCATAACACTCAAGAAACTGTGAATCAAAGATCTAAAACAAAGTTAAAAAAAAAAAAAAAAAAAAAAAACGAAAGTGAAACACAAAAACCATTTAAAAAATTATAAATAAAAACCAATATTTATAATAATTACAATAAAAAAAATAAAATAATTGAATAATTAGGAACGAAAAAAAAAAAAGAAAAGGAAGGCCCCTCGAGTCAATCCAAACCCAACCACACCTCACCATGCCCGAAATAACCCCAAAAGCAAAGCCATAACTCTCACCCTCCCTCTCTCTCTCTCTCTCTCTCTCTATATATATATATATATATATATATATCACTCTTTCTCTCTCATAGTTATCTCTCATTCTCTCACTTCACCAATTTCCAATCAAATCCTGTTTTCGTGCCATGCTTGACTTTCAAAACCTCACAACATTTACTCTTCTGCAACAACCTCCTTCCATTAGAATAATCCCTCACTAAATATCCCCTCTTTAATGAGAGAGAGAGAGAGAGAGAGAGAGAGAGAGAAATTAGAAATCAAAAAAGAAAAAAAGTCATCCTCTTATCTCTGTGTGTCTCTGAAACCACATCTCCATCACTCTGAAAAGCTCACCACCTTTCCTTGCAGTGATGGAGAGAGTACTACTAATAAGGCCCCAGCAGAAGGCTCTTTCCTTGTCTGTCTTGCTTGGCATACGAGGGAATTCCAGTGTACTTTCAGTAGTGGCCTTCTCCCCTTGATCTTTAATGCACACTCTGTCAAGGTCCATCATCATCATCACCCCCTCTTTCTTTCTTTCTTTCTTTCTTTCTTTCCTTCCTTCCTTCTCTCTTTCTTTTTAATGGTGTTTTTCATTGAATGATTGAATACAGTGGTTGTTGAAACCCCTACTCCATATCTACATATATATATATATATATATATATATATATATATATAATAGATAGACAGACAGGTTGATAGATTATAAAGTGATATATATATATATAGAGAGAGAGAGAGAGAGAGAGAGAGAGAGAAGAGGAAGGGTTTCTGAAAAGAAAAGAAAAGAAAAGAAAAGCCCCTTGGTTTCCTCTCTAAACAAAAGAGAAGCAGCAGCAGCAGCATCATCATCAACAACATCATCATCATCATGGCCTCATCCAACAACAGGCACTGGCCTAGCTTGTTCAAGTCCAAACCTTGCAGCACTCACCACCAATGGCAACCTGACATCAACCACTCTCCTTCTCTCCTTTCCAACTCCTGCCAGAAACCTCCCTTCTCTTCAGCTGGTAAACTATTAATTCTTCATCATTGCTTCATTATTATCTTCTTTATCTTTAATGTTTATAGGTTGTGTCTATCTTTTTCCGCCCTTCAGTTTAGGGTTAGGGTTAGGGTTTTTATCTTAAAGGAAGTGAAATGGAGAATTCATGATTCATGGCAGGTTCAGTGAGTGAAGAGAGAACTCCGGAGCCGAAACCGAGATGGAACCCTAAGCCGGAGCAAATCAGGATCTTGGAAGCAATCTTCAACTCGGGCATGGTGAATCCTCCCAGAGATGAGATTCGCCGGATAAGAGCTCAGCTTCAGGAGTACGGCCAAGTCGGCGACGCCAACGTCTTCTATTGGTTTCAAAACCGCAAGTCTCGCAGCAAACACAAGCAACGTCAGCTCGCCGGCCGCTCACCTCGCTCTAACACCACCACCACCATCACTTCTACTACTACTACTGCTGCTACTGCTAATAATAATAACACTGGTCATCCAATCAAAGCTTTTGATCCTTCTTCATCTTCTTCATCGTCTTCCGACCGGTCATCAGGTTCAGATAAGAATACTCCTCCGCCACCGACTTCAATGGTGAGTTCCATCATTGAATTGTCAGCTTCACCCACACCATCAGTGAACCAGACGTTGATGCATGGTACTACTACTCACACTGAGCTCTCCGGCGACCATTTCTTCTTCCAAGCACCACCACCGCAGGGATACTACTTCTCTGATCTAATGGGTGTTGTCTCTGCGCCGGAGAATGGCCTCTGGAGTGATCTTATCGGACAACAAAATGCAAAAAATGGTGGTGGTGTTGGTGGTGATGGTGCTATGGATGTCTCTCAGATGACTTCAAACACTGCAGCTAATACTATTACTAGTCATGTCAATGAGTTACAAGGTATGTGAATAATAATAATAATAATAATAATAATAATAATAATAATAATAATAATAATAATAATAATAATAATTAAAAAAGTAATATATTGTTTGTTTTATGTGTTTTTATATGCTGTCAATCATGTTTATATTATCTATCAATCTGTCATTCTATCTATGTACTCATGTCTTGTCATTTTGGTGTTAGTGTTGTCTTCCATCTTTGGTCTATGTTGGGAGATGAACACACACTTGTTGGCACTTGAATGACTGAAAATGTTCAAACAGAGCCAAGAAAACCAGAGAGAGTAAAGGTGGGTGGGGGTAACAGTGTCACCTATGATTGAAGAGATGGATCAATGGAGAAACCCTAACTTGCTGTGTTGTGTTGTCTTGTCATTGAGATTCTAGGGTTTTTACTTGTCCCCCACTCTGTTGAAATGACTTTCTCTCTTTAAGTCTTCCATTAAAGCAGGTGTAGTACTGCTTTCTAGATTGAACGTGTGTGCATGGCTTTAAGATAATAATGCACGTAATCACACTGCACAATCACACATATATACTAGAACTAGAACTAGAACTATGTATATAATTCATACATATATTTCATATTAATGGTTTTTGTGTTTTATGTTATTCTTGATGAATAATGATAGGAATGGGAGGGGTGACTAAATTGATGGTATCGATAAATGAGGTGGTCTTCGAGGTGGTGGCCGGGCCTCTGAATGTCCGGGAAGCGTTCGGGGAGGAGGTCGTCCTCCTCCACGCCTCCGGCCACCCTGTGCTCACCGATGAATTCGGTGTCACTCTGCAACCCCTTCAACATGGAGCTTCCTACTATCTGGTCCTCTTCTATATAATCATTTCCGTATTTTTTTTTTAACTTTTATTTTTCTAATGTTAGGTATATATTCAATTATCACAATGGAGAGAATTTTTTTTCTCAATTAATAAGCATAAATGAATGTTTATTTTGTTTTTCCTATGATGCAGGTTTAAGAGGATGAGGGCTTGGATGTAATGGAGCTTTGATTTTGTGATCTTTAATGGACCTTTATTTTCATTAGTGTTATATAATCAATGGCCTGTAACTTGTTGCATCTCTTTAAGAACTAATTAAGCTTCTCTAGTATTATATATTTATATATATGTGGAGTCTTATATATATATTTCATATGATTGCTTCAATTGCATGGTGTGTGATCTGATCTTAATCTATTAATGCCTTTAGTGGTTGCCTTATAACATTTGAAAACAATGTTGAAAATGAGTGTAAGTTGAAATTGCATTTTTATAAATTAGAGGTGAATTTTTTAATTAATTAATTAACCTTATCATTTGGAGGATTCAAAATGTATTTATTTTGAATATATATAAAATAAGTCATATTATAAAATATATATATTAAAATATAATTTCTTGTTCAAAGCAAATTGGAAAAAGACAAGAACAAAAAGAAGGAAGAGTGGTGAAAGGAAAGCAGCAGGGATGTACATTGCAAGGACGACAAGCGTGTGAAAGTGTCATTCAGACCCTCAAAACTGTCCAAATTGGACCGAGTCCAACAAGACGGCTTGATATATATATATATATATATAGATAGAATTCGAAACCGTCTTAGTTTCATGTTTACGAGTTATTTAATTATGAGAATTAAACCAAAGGGCTTTGGTTGGTTCCCCTAAGATGGGGATTTTATTATTATAAAGTTCGAAATACATAGAACATATTGATACCAATTGCTGTGAGAGTAAGTTTGCTTGATTTATGTATACACATTATGGGCTGTTTGGTTTGAAGTAAGTGGATGTAAAGTAAAAAGTTTTACATGTAAAACTTATTTTTTGGTGTTTGTTTTGAAGTAAAACTAAAAAATACATGTAAAAGTTTTTACAGCAAACCCTCCTTTTACAGCATTTTGACTCACAGCAAAAGTGGCTGTGAGTTAAAATGCTGTAAAACTCTCTCCTTATTATAACCTCCCACCTGTGCCACACTCAAAGCCCTAAACTAGCTCTTCTTCATCTTCACCATCATAACCTCCCACCGGTGACACCCTCCACCGTCGGTGAGTCGCTCCACCTGCGAAGCCCTCCACCACCGGCGACGACCTCCACCACCGAAGACGAGAAGGTCGGTGGGATCTCTTCCTCCATCACCGGTGACGGCCCCCAACACCACGACGACCTCCACCACCGGCGTAGCCACTTCTTGGGGTTCGATCCTGGGTACGATTTGTCCGGATCTCCACCGGCGATAGAGGTAAAATGCATCAGAAATCTTAGAATCCTAAAATAAATTTCTTACTGATGATTAGCTTTCATTATTGATGAATTGATGTGCATTCTTGGTTTATAGAGTAAGGATTTTCTATTTTTTTGCTCTCTGAATTGAATTTTTTTTCTTCTGGTATCTCCAATCCTTTTGTTTCTCTTCATTAACATTTTTCTTAATCCAATTTCATGTTGTCTGTAAATAAGAATCTTGATTTGCTAATCATTATAGCCCCAAAGATGAATAATACCATGTCTATCTACCATGATTGGGAGCTTCTAAACATTCAGTTTAAGGTGCTTAACTAGTTGTTTAAGATATAGGTATCAAGTTTTTTAGATGAGGGTGTGCTGTATCTAATGGAAAAAGGGATTACCCAAGATAATATCATTAAATGTTAACTCACAAGCACATCACAGCAAAAGGAATTATAATGAAGTTATAAGCAGATCAATTTAAAACATAAAACAGGAAATTTTGAAAGAAGATAATAACAGTTGATGATGTTATAAGCAGGAACCTGTCATTTGATCAAGTTAAAATTATAAAATGGCTGTCTCCTCAGAAAGAAGCAAGCATATCAAGTAAGCTTGAAATTGGGAGAACAGAATATTGACTTTCATCTAAATGGTGGAAGAGGGCAAGGCTAGCAAACTGACATAATGTCTCTTGCAATTTAGAGGTTAATATCATGTTAATCAAACAGAGATAATAGACTGCATATATATGCATTGACAAATCATCATTACTTCTCTGATCTGAGGCTCAAAGCCCATGTCCAGCATCCGGTCAGCTTCGTCTAGAACAACAAAAGATATATTAGAAAGAAAAGTATTTCCTTGTTGTAAGTGATCAATAAATCTTCCAGGTGTGGCAACCACAATATGCACTCCCGCCCGTAGCTCATATTTCGCATCATGAGTAAGCGTAAAACTACAATGTTAACGTAAACCGTATGAGGGGAATTACTTGGTAACCTTAAACATCAAAAGAACAACAGGAGATGGGATAATAAGAAAAGTTAAACGCCACATGAATACTAAAAAAAAAAGACGACAAAGAACAGAGTATGGCGCTCTTAAGCAAAGCTTCAAAATACAATTTATCATGTTGCATGCGAAGTCGCAATCACAAAACAGTGGCATATCCTACAGGTAGCACATATAGGCAGCTGAGGACATATAGCAACATCCAGCCAACACATATGCAGCAGTTTAGACAATCAGTGAAATTAGACATCGCCTACTAATTTGTATTTAGGCTTGCTTATCAAGATGTTGATATTTCATTGATATATTATCCTTAATTTGTTAAATTTTGTTTCTTTCTTGACTTTGATAATATGATAAATATCTTAATGATATAATAGGCTTATAAAACTTCCCTAAGGGGCAAAATCATCAGTATCCTTAGACATTATAATACGCAAATATAGCCATCATTTTTTTTAATCCTGATTTGCATTTTTTAATTTACTTCTTCATGTCTTGGAGGAAGTTAAATATCACTTCACAATCCAACAGTCGATTATGTGTAGAAATAGAAATAGAACTCTTACTACTCAATATGACAACATAGATTTAAATCATCAGAGAAAAAAATATATTCACTTACTGATCATTCATTTAAAGTAACAGTAATACCTTGAACTAGAATAAACAAATCTGATAAAAAAGAAACAATAACAAGACTATAATCTCATTGAATTTTCTATTGCTTTTTTACATATTCTGAATAGTGTCAAAGTTCATTTCTTTAAGGTAGCTGCCAACAATTGTAGAAAAAAGTTTATTGTATATGTTTACTTGTCTTACATGTTGCCTACGACGACATGATTTATAGATGGACACAATATCGGAAGATGAATATGCTGCAGTAGCCTCCGCCGTGTGCATTAGTATTTTAGCTTTAATTTGGTATAGAGGAAGAAGACTTAATTTGCCATGGGAGCCTTACTACAATAGGGATGGACAACGCACAAATTATATTTCAAGAATTATACATACCTCTGATGCGGCCAGTATATCAATGCTAAGAATGAGACGAGCATCTTTTTTTGGACTGTGTGATATATTAAAGACGAAAGGGTTATTATTCAACACTTTACATGTAAGTGTTGAAGAGCAAGTGGCAATGTTCCTTCACATTGTTGGACATAATGTGAGGAATAGAGTTGTTGGAACGAATTTTTTAAGATCTGGAGAAACTGTTAGCCGATATTTCCATCATGTGTTGCATGCTATTGGAGAACTTCGTGGCGAGTTAATCGCACCACCTAACACAAGTACTACTCCGATCATAGCACAAGATCCAAGGTTCATGCCATATTTTAAGGTAAAAAAATTTGCAATTAGTTACGTTTAAATTTTGGAAAGAAGAATTACTAAACCTACAAATTTTTCGTTAACAACTAGGATTGTATTGGAGCACTTGATGGCACACATATTCATGCCTCTG
Organism: Dioscorea dumetorum; assembly: GCA_902712375.1. Lineage (NCBI taxonomy): Eukaryota > Viridiplantae > Streptophyta > Magnoliopsida > Dioscoreales > Dioscoreaceae > Dioscorea > Dioscorea dumetorum. The sequence continues at coordinate 121,804 of CACTHL010000380.1, forward strand.
TTCCGAATGATATCATCGCACGTTTCCGGGGGAGAAAACCATATCCCACTCAAAATGTATTAGCTGCAGTCAATTTTGAATTACGATTTACATATGTGCTAGCCTGGTTGGGAGGGCTCGGCTCATGATGCACTTGTCCTTCGTAATGCGTTGGAAAGAGAAGACCCACTTATAGTGCCCGAAGGTATCAAACCATTCTATGAAAATTAAAATATTTAACCAATTACAATTATGTAGTAACTCGTACCATTTTTTGTTATAGGGAAATATTACCTTGTCGATGCAGGGTATGCCACGAGACCTGGTTTCATATCACCTTTTCGTGGTGCCCGATACCATCTTAAAGAATTTACCGCACATTCTCCATCAAATTGCAAAGAATTGTTTAACTATAGGCATTCTTCTTTGCGTACGTCGGTGGAACGAGCCTCCGGAGCATTGAAAAACCGTTTCAAGATCTTGACGTCTAGGCCTTTTTTTCCTTTTGAAACACAAATAGATATTGTGATAGCATGTTGCATTCTACATAATTATATATTACAAAGAGGTAGTGACATGTACGTACCAAACCTTGAAGAGTGGGAACCTAATCTAAATGCGCGCGAGATAAGAACACAATCTCAAGTCCGTGAAGAAACAAGAGAATGGTTAGCAATACGAGAAGCAATCATGAATGACATGTGGAGAAATAGATGAAATTAGCTACTTATATTGCAAGTTTTGATGTGTACCTTTATTTTTGAGTTATGATATAACAGAACCTTAACGATGAGTATATTGTTGTATCTCATGTCTTGTGTTGTCTTCATTGATCTTATGAAATATTTATTTTTTAAATAATTGCTTCCATGCTAATTACTTATTGCAGATGGAATCTCAAGATATGACACCGGTAAGCCATAACTTGGCTGGGAAGAAAGCAACAATTAATGTCCGATGGACTGCAGTAATGACATCTTTCATGTTAACATCTCTTGTTGAGCAAGCAAATCTTGGGCTTAAATCTGATAAGGGATTTAAGAATGTTGCTCTCAACGCGGTCGCAAGAGAGCGTTAGTGCAAGGTTCGGCCTTGCTTTGTGAGTGACACACATGTGAACAATCGTCTTCGACACGTAAGAAAAATATGGTTAATTATTAAGAAAATTAAGAGTTTAAGTGGTGTGTCATGGGATGTTGTGGAAAAAAAAAAAGTCATGAGGGAGGAGGAATAGCAAATATACATACAAGTAAGTCACAAGTTGTGGTTAGTGATTATAATAGTTCATATTACATTTTGTACATTGACCCTAATTATAGAATGTCATGTTTATTTTACAGGCGCACCCTGGAGAGGAGATTTATATCAATAAATAAATACAAGATTATGAAGAAATGGCTATTGTATGTGGAAATGATCAAGCAACGGGGTCTTTTGCAAGAACGGGTGCTCAAAGCTCTAGGAGCCTAGGTGCTCGCATGGATCAACCACCGACATCACCGGTAATTGATCTTGACAACCAAAGCCAAGGATTTGAAGATTTTGACGACATTGCAAGAAGTGAAACTCCTACTAATGACACACCAACGACCGCCACTTCCACGGCCAAAAAAGGTAAGAAAAGAGCGAAGCATGCTGACACGGATGAAGAGATCATGCGAGATGTAAAGTTTGAACTAGGAAGAATTGCAAATGTGTTGGAGGCGGATAAAAGCAAATTCATTAGTAAAGATTTGCTTGATGAAATGATGACTTTGAGTGCACACTATAGTGAATACGATATTGGACGAGCGTACGACTACTTGCTCCAGAATCTCCCTTAAGCGAATGGATTTATGAATAAAACCCATTCGCTTCGGTGCATTTGGATGGATGATTTTCTTGATCGTTTGAGGGATGATCATCGAACATGAGTTAAGTTGGAGAAATATCAAGTCGTACTTTGTTTGTTGTTTAAAAAATATTGTGTGGTATTGTATTTTGCCGTTTGGACAATTAATATTGTATTTGACTTTGTTGTTTGGACCAATGTATTGCTGTATTGTATTTGGTTGTTTGGACAAGTATTGTAACATATCCATGTTGTGTTTTTATTTGATATTAGGTGAATGTTATTGTTGTTTAGACAAACATTGTGTTGAATATTATCTTATTGTTTGGCATGTTGTTATTGCTTTTTTTTTTATACTTTGATAGACTTTAGATCATTTAATTAAGAACAAAAATTTTTTATAGATTTTTAATGTTCACTTATTTTGGATGTATGCTAGGTGTTGCGGTATGTAACGTCATTTTATATTAAAAAAATATTATTTTTTAATTTAATAGAATGCTAATTCTTTAAATAGCTAAATCATAAATATTTTTATGTTAAATAAATAATGTACTAAAGTTAATTAATTGTTGTAACTTAAATTAATTTATATGACAATAATTATTAAAAGCTGGTGGAGGTAAGCTTACCATACAACTTACATGGTGACCATACATCTCACATTACATCAAACCAAACACATAAAAAGTAAATACAGTATTATCACTTACATCAAACCAAACAACAATGATGTAATTTAAAATACAGCATTTTCACTTACACTGTAAATCCATTTACATGTAATTTGAATTACTTCAAACCAAACAGCCCCTAAATACATATGAATTAAGGCTGTGTTTGATTGGCAACATAAAAAATGGGTGGAAAAGAAAATTTTTCCATCCATAGAAAAATTTTCCGTGGAAAATGAAAAATGTTCGTTTGATTGCCATTATTTTTTGGCTAGAAATCAAAACTTTTCTATGAAAAATTCTTATTTTGTTGTTTAATTGCTTTTTTTCCACCTAGCTTTTTATATTTTTCATAGAAAACTTTTCCTATGGTGGAGGCAGGAAAAATTTTCCACTAATTTGAGGGAAAATAGGGTCACATGATAGAGTTTGTGAAAAATTTTTCAATGGAAAATGATCCCTGAAAAATTTTTCCAGAGAAAAAGGGGCAATCAAACACAGCCTAAGGTTTGATTGGCAACATGGAAAATAGGTGGAAAAACGTGAAAAATAAAAAATAATCGTTTGATTGACATTATTTTTTAGATAGAAAATAAAAAAATTTCTATGAAAAATTCTTATTTTATTGTTTAATTGCTCTTTATCACATAGCCCTTACATTTTCTATGAAAAACTTTTCTCATGGTGGAGGCAGAAAAAATTTTTCACTAAGAGTGCGTTTGATTGCCTAAATTTTCCATGGAAAATTTTTCCATGCAGGTGGTCACGTGACCATATTTTCCCTCAAAACAAGGGAAAATTTTTCCTACCTCAACGCTAGGAAAAAATTTCCATGGAAAATACAAGGGGTTTTTTGGAAAATTAAAGAGCTAGGATTTTTAATTAATTCAGAGGGTGATATGCAAATTGCAAGCTATATGACCATCATCGCGAGAGAGAGGGAGAGAAAGGGCGGCTGAGATCTTCAAGGTTTGATTCTTTTTTTTTTTTATCAAAATAGGAATAATTTTTTTGATTAATCACTTGATAAAAATTATTGATTTTATATTAAATAGCATTTTAGGTAGCCAAAAGTACAAGGCTTAGTCTTTTTATTTTTAAATTTGAGTTTTTATTTAACATACAATATCTTTGTGAAAAAAAATATGCAAGTGTAGAGTTGTAACAATGGTTCAAAACTTCATTTGGAACCTGAATAAGAAAATAAAAATATTTTTTTTAGTATGAAAATATCGGTCAAATTTATATATATACTGCATCTTAAATTTGTTTATATTTTCAAGAAATAATTAAAAATGGTTTAAGAAATGGTATAAAAATAATTATCATTGGTTTTTAAATATTTTTTAACAATTTAACAATTTAAAAAAAAAATGAAATGTAGTAATAAATTAATCAGAGTTAAATACTCAAAAAAATTTTGAATCAATTTTGAGATTGAATTCTTGTATACACAAAAAATATCTATTACAAAATCTTAAACAATGATTTATTGGGATTAAATAGCATTTTAGGTAGGCAAAAATATTTTCATGGAGAAAAGTTTCCATGGAAAATATGACATTTTTCATGAAAAATTGATGCAATCAAACAACAAATGTGGTTTTTTCCATGGAAAATGTTATATTTTTCATGGAAAATACAAGCAATTAAACAACAAAATCAAAATTTTTAATGGAAAATTTTTGATTTTCTGGCTAGAAAATAATGCCAATCAAACGTGTATTTGTTCGTTTTCCATGGAAAAACTTTCCATGGAAAAATTTTCTTTTCCACCCATTTTCCATGTTGCCAATCAAACACGCCCTAGGGTCACATAATAAAGTTTGTGGAAAAATTTTCTATGGAAAATTTTGGCAAACAAACAACCTATTTAGCTTAAAAATGACCCGTGAAAAATTTTTTCAGAAAAAAAAAGGCAATCAAACACAGGTAAATGATTAATTTCTAGTGGTGTATACATGTATTTTATTTACTTAAGTAAGTAAAATAATAATTACGAGATTTTATCATGGAGCGATTAAAAAATGTCTAAATGTGAAATTTTCACCATTTTTAAATATATAAAAGCTGATATAAAAAAAAAACAAGAAATTGCACTTTTAATCCAGAATGTACCCGGTGCTTATTTTGATCCTTAAATAGACAATTTAAAAAATTAAACTAAAAATTTAGTAGAGGTGTATCCTCATTCTTAAAAAATAAATACCCACAGAAACATAGAGTTATAAAAGCATATTGATCATAAAAATTCCATTTACATGCATACCCGATATAACAATTGAGTTAAAAAAATTCAATCGGGGGTGTAGGAGAATACATTCCAGGTGTACATGATATTCTTAGGGTACATATACTTTTCCTTTATACAACGGTGTAAAGTCAAATATTTTTTTTTTAATTAACTAATAATAAACAGAAGACGCTTCCCAATTTCATATATCCACAGACAAACCCCCATCTTTTCATTATGAACAAAACATCACTCCTTTTTATGTTTACTTCCATCTGGATCCCTGCGTGGGCTAACACCGTTACGGCTTGAGTGGAGTGACGGTTATACCCCTCCACTAATGAAAGAATGGGAGCTGGGACGGCGGTGCGTGTCCCAAGACCGTTCAGAGTTATGAACGACTATTTGGCTTCATTTCAACTTCTCTCACACGAAAGCGATAGCGAGGACGAACCCTGTAGCTCCGACACCGCTTGCGTGACGAACATCCGTTTCTCAGTCAATTTCGACACAGTATTATCTGGTAAGATTAATATTGTTTTATTCCCTTCCCACACCGCCGGTTGTAGTTTATGGAATGAATCTGTTTAGAATGCGGAGTTTCCGTTTACATTTTAAGGTTTTTGTTTAGAATTCAGGCATGTTTGGCTGAGCGCTGTTGTACGTAACGCAGATATGGCATCCAACCCGGTGAACGACAGATGCTATCTGGCGCCCGTCGTGGATACGTTAGCCAAACTGAGGCAACACATGTCACGAGCGCAGCTGAAGAGGGTGAGGAGAACACCATTCGGTCATCTCATGGAGGTCGAGGGGTTGCTGCAGGAGAGGGGGCTGCTTGATGCCATCTTGCAGCGATACGACCACCAGACCAAAATGTTCAGAATCGGGGCGAGCCTGGTGAGCTTCCGACCTAAAGATGTGGCCGTTATCATGGGTCTACGGTCAGACGGGGATGTGATGCAGTTCAGGAAAAACAAAACACCGTATGATTTCGAAACGAAATGCATGTCCAAAGGCTTCGAAAGGACAAGGGATGCTATGAAGGCGTCTCTTCTGAGAATGGTCTGGATAAATGGGGAATAGGTGAACTTTGTGAAGCCGCTGGTGCTCTACCTCATGGGGACGGTGTTGTTACCGAACACCACCATCTCAGTCCCAAGATGGCTGGTCGACTATGCTGCCGACCTCCCTGCGCTACGAAGGTACGCCTGGGGGAGGCCACCCACAGGTGGGTCATGGAAGACCTCCCCAGAACGGCCGCCCGCGTGCAGTCAAGAGCCAGGGGGAGAACATTGACACGGGATATCTGCGCTGGTGCTCCATCGCCCTCACCCTATGGTTCTACGAGGTCACTGGAACAGGGAATAACGCCCGTGTTGGGAGGACTCCCCTGATATTCTGTTACGCGGAGGGAAGGTTTAGAAAACAAGCATCACTGGACAAGCTACTGTCATCCATCGATGACAAATAGGTATGAAGTCTTTGTGTTCCCAATGTTCCCGTTTAGGGTCTGGAGTTTCTGTTTACTTATTGATTGTCCCCGTTTAGCTTCCAGAGTTCCCGTTTACTTTTTACGGGTCCCCGTTTAGAATCCGACATTCCTGTTTACCATTCAAAGGTTCCCGTTTACATTTAGAAGGTTCCTGTTTAGAGTCCGGACTTCCCCTTTACCTTTTAATTGTTTCTGTTTAGGATCCGAAATTCCCGTTTATCTTTTAATGGTTTCCATTTATCATTTATGTTCCCGTTTATCTTTCTGAGGTTTATACTCTCTTGTTCACAGTTTTCCGAGCTGACCGTCGGCTCCGTCGATGAGCAAGCATTGGCGTTGGTGCCAAGGCAGCATTCGCGACCGTCTCCTGTACTGATGATGTAACCCTTCTCAGCGGTGGCGCAACCGAGAAAACGTGGTGGGTTACCGGCACCACGTACTAGCCCCCCCTCCCCCGGCAGCAGTCGGCCTCGTCAGGAGGCACGAGTGTTCCCCTGACGGCAATTGAAGAGGATGTAGCCACCTGGCTATAGCGGACCTTCGAGACATTGTCGCGGGACGTCCAGCGACTGGCTTCCCAGGTGGAAGTCATTGAATGACGCCTTCGTTTCGCCGCCCGTCTTCGGGGAACACCACACCAAAGTCCAGCTCGGTGTCATCTCCGGCAGATGCACAACGTGTTGAGAAAGTCGCCACTCGACGCGTTTCTAGGATTGTCGCCCGAAAGGACAATAGCAGCCCGTCGACGTCCCTGAGAGGCATGTACGGGTTGTAGGATGGAAGACAACTCCTTCGGTGACCACCGGTTCGATGACCAAGAAGTCCTTCGGTAATCTCACTCGGCAATGATGGCTCCGACGCGGTCGACGTCGACAACATCATCGCGTCTCTGACCGAGATGAAAGGTAAAGTCGTCATTCAGACATTTGATTTTGATAGATGGCGTTCATCGAAGGGCGACTCCAACGTGCAAACCACCGTCAAGGATGAGGGACACGTGCACTCTCCGGTGGTGGCGCACGACAAAGCCACGAGCCCATCATCCTCTGCGGACGTCGTGGATGAAGACGTCACAGAAGGACGCACTCCAGCCTGTACGGCTACTACTCCAGACACCTCCGCAGACGACAGTGTCCAATTTGAGCTCCCTATTCCCCCGGCAGAGGTTGCCGCGGACGCAGAATATGACGACCCGTCTCTACTCTCCGTTGAAGAGGTTGCACCACCGGAGCTCCCCATGGCGGATGAAAATGCGAGTGCATCTACCGCTGTCGAGGAAGATCCATCTCCACCCCCCCGGCGGAAGAGGAGGCTCAACAGCAGCCCCCCACCCAAGACGGAGATGCGTGCACCACCGCAGAGGAACCTCCAGCGGATCGCCCCCCAACGGAAGAGGCGGCTCCACCACTGCTTCCCCCAGAGGAAGAAGTGCCTTTACCACAGCTCCCCCTGTCGGAAAAGGCGGCTTCATCGCAGCTCCCCCTGTCAGAAGAGGCTGTTCTACTGCAGCTGCCCACATTGGACTAAAACGCCAGTGCCGCCACCGATGCAGAGGAAGGTCCATCAAATCCCCCCCCCCCCGGCTGAAGAAGAGGCTCCATCTCAGCCCCAAACGGCACAGGCAACACATGATCACGATCCCAGAAAGCAATCGTCAGAGATCCCTGTCGATGTTGACACGGTAGCAGTCATTGAGAAGCAAGAGTCGTCATTTGTGAAGACTGGCTTTTGCCCCAAAAATAAACGGCCGCCTGCATTTCATCGCTTGACTAAAATCGGGCAGGTCGCGATGGGGATGTATCTCAACTGTGTAATCGACATGTGAGTATCCATTTTTCGTTTACCTTATATGGGTTTTTGTTTACTTTTGTATGTTGCCGTTTACATTATATTGATTCGCGTTTACTTTGGGATGTTTTCGTTTACCTCGGCTGGTTTCCGTTTACCTCATATAGGTTTTCGTTTACTTTTGTATGTTTCCGTTTACATTATATTGATTCGCGTGTACTTTGGGATGTTTTCGTTTACCTCGGCGGGTTTCCGTTTACTTTATGTTCGTTTCCGTTTACGTTAATTGGTTTCGGTTTACATTATATGAGTTTCCATTTAGCTTTTCGAGTTTTCGTGTATGGTTAATGGTTAGAATACGGTGTTGTCATTTACATCATCTGCGTTTCCATTTACATTTTCCCGGTCCTGTATACTTTTCAGTGTTGCCTTCTAATAATTGCAATTGACTGCGTTTAGGACCATCGTCTGGAAGAACGACCTCTCCTTCACGACAAGAGGCCACTTGTACACCTTGGTGGAGGGGGTTGTTGTGCCCGATGATGTGCTCAACGTTTGGTGTGTCATGATCATGGAATCATGCAAGCGAACCCCCTACCCCTACAAAAAACGAGCTGCTGTCACTCGGCCACTGGCGCTTCTCATGTCAAAGGCAGAGCATAGTGCGGAGGTGGCGCTGACGTTGGTCGAGGCGGACACCGCCAACTTCAACGAGTTGGAAATTATTCTGATACCCATAATATTCAACACACACTTCCACCTTCTTGTCCTCGATAAGCAGCTGAAGCAATACATACACTACACGTCTGCGCAGAGCCGCACATACGACGCCGATGCGAAGGCCATGGTAGGGTCTTACGTCTCCTTGCCTTATCGGTCTTTGTCTCTTTTTTTTTACCGTGAGACGACGACGCTAACACATTTTTACGTGCTACCAATAGAGGGAGCTCTTCGACCGCTGCCTCGCCGTTGAGGTGGGTGACACCGGGACTGAGAATTACCCCCTTGTGCACGTCCGCGACTGCCCACGTCAGAAGCCCGACAGCGTGGACTGTTGCCTTTACACGATGCGGTTCATTGAACAAATCCTCAACGAGGAGAGTCTTCGGTTGCCTCAGTCATACGGGCCACTTTTGCGTCTACAGTATGCAGGCCGTATTATTATGGACGGCATCACAAGGGGGGAAGGGGATGGCGGAGTTGGAATCAAGAGAACGACGTCTGACTCAGCAAAGGGAGCGGCTTCGGATTGTTAAAAACATGTAATAAGCAATTCAATGATTACTTATGTAATTACTTACTGTCGTTTTACATACCCGCGTATATGAATGCAAATAGGTTTTAATGATTTCGTAAAATTTACTCGTTTGCATTTTTTCGTTTACTCGCTCACCCTAGTTTTTGTTTACGATCTAAAGTCTACATTTAGATCGGGGTGTTTCTATTCACATTACTGTGTTCCGGTTAAGATTTGGCAGTTTCAGTTTACATTCGAGGGTTTCCGTTTATATATGAGTGTTTCTGTTTGCATTCTTGTGTTTCTGTTTAGAATTGGTAGTTTCTGTGTACATTCCAGTGTTTCCGTTTATATCTAAGTGTTTCTGTTTGCATTCTTGTGTTCCCATTTAGAATGGGTAGTTTCTGTGTACATTCTAAGGTTTCCGATTATAAACTAGTGTTTCTGTTTACATTCCTGTGTTCCTGTGTACATAGTAGTTTCTGGTTACATTCCAGTGTTCTCTTTTAGATTCAACTATTCATGTTCACATTAATATGTTTTGCTGGACTCTCAATCCGCGATGGGTGCGTTGCGCGACCGCCGATTGTGACCAACCTCCCTACACCTGCTGCACCTGAAATCACGTGCAACTGTGGGCTGCGATTCGATTCTTTTTCGTTTTGGCCGCCCGGGTTGTCTCTTCGTCATTGGTGGCCGGACGACCAACGGACGAGAATCATCTGTTAGTCTATCATTGTCAGGGACAGGGAAAATCGCTTCTGCGTAAAACGTGCGGTACGTGTCTGCGGTGAAGTAATCGTCAACATATTTGTGGACGTTTGCATTATAGCCGCGCATGCGTGCTTACACGGGATCCCGTATACTTTCCACCATCCGCACGAGCACGTCCTCGATGATAGGTTGACGGAGAAGCTGTTCCGATCGATAACTTTGAACAGTCATGCGTTGATCTCCCAACAAGTAACGTACGCACTTCTTCGACCACTTCTTCAATCTTGCTGTGTATGTCAGGGCACAGATGGGTCTCCCACCACCGAGATTGTTCACGGCGGTTACACAGCATGTTCATGAGCTTGAACCTGGGGTAAGTGGCGAGAGGCAGTGAAGCAGACGATAAGGACAAAATATAAACGGGAATCGCTACAACTGAATCAGAACTAAACGAGGACTCACAGACGTAAGGGGGAAATCGGCGAACTAAACGAGGAATCCTAAAAGTCAACAGAAACAATAATAAGTAAACGGAAACGTCGATAAGTAAACCGAAATGCACAGACATAAGGGGGAAATCGGCAAACTAAACGAGGACTCGTAAAAGTAAACGGAAACCATAATAAGTAAACGGAAACATCGATAAGTAAACCGAAATGTACAGCGTAAGGGGGAAATCGGCGAACTAAACGAGGATTCGTAAAAGTAAACGGAAACAATAATAAGTAAACGGAAATGTCAATAAGTAAATCGAAATGCACAGACGTAGGTGGGAAATCAGCGAACTAAATGAGGACACGTAAAAGTAAACTGAAACAATAATAAGTAAACGGGAATGGAGGGATCTAAAGAGAAGTCTGCGGAATAAGCAAAAGGTAAGTCGAAGCACTAAATGAATGTTTACCGGATCGAATCCACCATATTTGTCATAGGAAGATGTCTTGCCTCTTTAATCCATGCGTTGAATGATTCGGCGACGTTTGAATACATCTCACCTCACCTTTCGCCTTTGAACATATAATTTGCCCAATGCGCTGTCTCGGATTTCTGGAGTAGCTAAAGATGCGTATGTGGAGATGTGTTGAGTAGTTCGTTCATGGCGTCATTGAACTCCTTCTCCGTGCACGCAAATGCAATCCTAACAATAATGAACCAATATAGCTCTTTTAATGACTTCCCAATGCCCACGTTTGCCTTCATAAAATTTGCCTCCAGGTGCCTGAGACAGTACGCGTGCGGGGATGAGGGGAAAACCTTACCGAATGCGTTGATGAGACCCTTTGACCTGTCCGAAATAAATGTTATGATCTTCGTGTAATCATCGTCCCCATATAACACATCACAGAGCTTCGAAAGAAACCAAGTCCAGTTTTCATCCGTTTCGTTGTCAACAATGGCGAATGCAACGTGAAAGAAACCATCATTGGCATCCTTCCCCGTTGCACCAAGCAAGGTGCCGCCGTATTTCCCTAGCAAGTGGGTCCCGTCGATGAATAGCAAGGGCCTACAACCACTCTGGAAACCTACAATGCACCCGTAGAATGCAAAAAAGGCCCTTATAAAACGGTCGCCTTCATGCTCCACTACAGCCGACGCCGCCAGATTCGTCTCTAAAACTTTCCTGGCATACCACATGAGGAGGTCGTAGCTCGCAACTTCACTACCGTGAAGAACACACCGGGCGACCTCTTTCCCCAACCAAGCTTGCTTGTAAGACAAGTGAACGCCATGCTCGCGCATTATATCACGTTGAATATCGACGGCCCTGTAGAGAGGGCGATCCTTCAGCCTCTGCATAACCTGAGCGCTTACCCATTTTTTTGAATCTTTCGGGTACGAGGTAGTGCCGATACCTCCGCCGCATGTGTGTGCGGAGCACATCGTCTTTATCATAAACATCTCTTGGTTTCCATACTTGGACTCGTGGACACGCCATTGGCAACCAGTAGATGCACATTGGACGGTTACCTTCTGCTCGTCGTTCTTCACGAAGGTGAAGTTAAAATTCTGACTTATGGCGACACTTCGCAATGTCTCCTTGAAGTGATCACCATCGCAAAATCCTTGCCCGACTTCGAGACATGCACTGGCAGGTTGGTCTACAGCCATAGACAGGGCACCTGACGTGTGTGGGTAGAATGACATTATGCGCTGACTCAACGCTAGGCTATCCAAAATTGAATCCCTGCTCCTAGTGTATACAAGGAAATGCAAACGGCTACGAGTTAATGGAGAATCCCAAACGTAAACATAAGAGTAAACGGAAACTCACAGTAGTAAACAACAACTCCCAGAAATAGACAGAAACCCCCCAGAACTAAATATAAACACCCAAAAGTAAACGGAAACTCACACACGTAAACAAAAACTTTGGAAACTAAACACAAACGCATAAAAGTAAACGGGAACGCCCAAAAGTAAACGAAAACTCACATATGTAATCGGAAACTCCCTGAAGTAAACAGAAACGCTTAGCTGTAAACAGAAACTCCTAATCATAAACGGAAATGCCCAAAAGTAAACGAAAACTCAGATATGTAAATGGAAACTCTCGGAAGTAAACAGAAACGCTTAGACGTAAACCGAAACTCCCAAACGTAAACCGAAACGTGGCAATCTAAACGAAAACTACACATGCTAACTGGAAACTCCAAAAAACTAAGCGTTAAGTAGTACGTAATCGCTTTAGTTGAATGCACAAACGAAGGTGTCGTATTTACAAAAGTAAGGAGGAGCCCGAGGCCTCTTCGACGGCATCTTCATCGTCAGTTGATGTAATGATAAGATCGACAGCAGTGCAGTTGAACATATGGTGAACGCGACACATTCACTGAAAATCCATCTCGCATTCTATGGGGCAGACCGTGCGATGTGCATCCGGTGTGACGAACTTCACATGAACACGCCCGATTTCGAGACTCCATCTTTCACATATCTCCTGCAGCACTGACTCCCATGTACTTAATACAGTGAATTGTAGCACTCGACCCTCTCCCTTGTATCTGGCTATTGCGCAGAAGGTATCCATTGAGTCCCGTTGCACGAAACCCTCAAACTGCCATGCATTACAAGCACACAAATGTTCACAACTTCTGCGCTAACAAAAGGAAAAAGAAAAAAACCTTCACTTACCACAGCCTTCAGTGTGAACAAGTACGCCTGCTCTTTCGAGCGAACTCGAATACTGGTGGAAGAGACAAACGTTACCACCTGCTAGTGCAAGACAGAAAAGAAACAAAATGAACTCGAAGACGAAGGATGGAAACTTCGTTTACAAAAGCAATCATGGTAAGAGAAAAGTTTGCATGAAAAAGCCTCGTTTTTCCCTTTTCGCAAGATACAATTTCAAAAAATTATGACAAGATCGGGCGGACCCTTTCCCATCAAAGCCAATGGCAAAGTTGGTATTATGAAAAAAGGCTTGTGATGGAGTTGGACGAGAGGACCGAAATGGAAGGTAACTTAAAAAGGAAAGATGGACGGGGATATTCAAATATCGGTGGGGATCGATCGGGATGTTTGCAATTGTACAAGGACTAATAATTAATTTTCCCTTTAATTAATTTATAAATAAATATAAAATAAAATAAGATTAATAAAGCATATTTGAAAATTATTGCAAAAGAAAGGTAAATTTAAAAATTATATATGTGTGTGTGTAAATATAAGTGAAAAAAGGGTATATACGTAAAAAAGCGAAAAACATCATCTCCTCCATAGAGACCTTTTTGCCAACTCATTCCTTCAATTTTCCAGCTCCCTTCCCTCGCTCCATCTCTTTCTCTCTCTACAGAGCTATAAATAGAGCAAACAAGAGAGAGAGAGAGAGAGAGAGAGAGGGGAGAGGGCTCTGGATCTTGGACTTTGGAATTCGAGAAGAGGAGAGGAGGAGAAGGAGGAGCTTTGATTCATTCATGGCGTATAGGGCGGATGATGACTATGATTATCTCTTTAAGGTGGTGCTCATCGGTGACTCCGGCGTGGGGAAATCCAACCTTCTTTCCAGATTCACTCGCAATGAGTTCAGCCTCGAGTCCAAGTCCACCATTGGCGTTGAGTTCGCCACCAGGAGCATCCATGTCGATGATAAGGTCGTCAAGGCTCAGATCTGGGATACTGCCGGCCAGGAAAGGTCACCCCTTTTTTCTTTTTCTTTTTTATTGGATTCTGGTCCATTGCGTTGCTTATTAGATCGTGATTGCTATTGTTCTTGTTGTATCGGTGATATCTAATCTGTTGATTTGATTTGATTTGCTTTCGTTTGGTCTTAAAAAAGTTGCTTTTTTCTTAGCTTGGCATTTTGTGCAATATTGTTTGAGTGTATGACCTGCTTTTGTTTTAGAAATTATTTTGGGAATTTCTTGTGTTAATTTGCATTGCTGGATAATTGGATAGATCTGTAGCGATTGATAATATTTTAGCAGCGATTGGAACAATTGGAGGGATTCCTCTTAAATCCTAACAAGCCTTGACATTGATGAAATGGTTTGTGCTTTGATGATTGAATTTGTTAAACTGAACATTAAAATATTGGATATATATATATATATATCTGGCGGTTTGTATTCTTCTGGTCTGCAAATTTAGATTTTTGTTTGGGTAAAGAGGATTTTAATAATGAGATGATTAATGTGATGAATTCCTGATTAGTAACGCCATTGGTTTGATATGCCCTAGTATATTTGAGCCTTATTTTTTCTGCAGTTTATCAACTTGTCTTTTTCTGTGCTTTTTTTGTTGTTTGGTTTTCTTCACTTTCTGGGCGTTCCTGTTTGGTATGCTAGATGTTCTATTAATTGTGTTTCTTGAAGGGATACTAATGTTTTTATGAGTAATTTATCATTGCTTATTTTGCTAACTTCCTTGAAATTCAACGTCTGAGAATTCTAGTTCTCAATTCCAACTTTACAAAGTTGTGGATAATTCCGATTTATATTGCTATTTTATGGCCAAATTAGGATGTTAAAAACTCCATTTTATCATTCAGAATTGTGTAGTGATTCTAAACCTTGATATCTCATTATACTTATCATGGCAAACACCGCCCCGCTCCCCACTCTTCCCTTTATCTGTCCTTACTAATATAACATTTTGGAAATTTTAATGGGAAGAACTTTTGTTGTAGACTCAATGTTTAGTTTTCTGAATGCTTGCATGTCCTAGATGTTTGCTTTCTTCATCATACATTTTTCACATATTCCGTATCATCATATTCTTCTCCTTCTGAACTCTTTTTATAGATCTAGTTTTTCATTATCAAGGTGGGCAAAAGTTTTCCCGTGTCTTGTAATTGTTTAAAGAGACCCAACATTTGATTTAGATTGATGAAACTTCAATTTGGTATATTATCTGTTGAAAGTTTTTTGTATGGTAAGACAATTCTGTACCAAGTTTGTGTTGCACATTTTTGTGCAGACCTTCAGACCACAATAGTCTATAGAAATTGTTCTATAATTGTTTGCTGCCTTCTAATTGTCGTGATTATTGCTCTTTTGTTTAAAGAAACTTTCACATCACAACTCTCACCAGAAAACCTTTCATTGTTTTTGTTTTTTTCTTTTCCTTTTTTAGTTATAAATTTCCACTAGGCCATCACTGCACTGTACGTAATGATCTTTGGTTCTTATAAACAATACAAAGTAGCTTTCCATTTCTTCTGATTGTCCTGCCAGTTTGTGAAAATAATAATATCTCTTGTGACTGTCTCCAGAGGCCTTGACACTCATTGCTTAAATAATTAGCTCTTCAATCATGATGATTGTAACTTTTATATACCCTACAATTTTTAACGTTGTCCTAGCCATTTTCAGCGAAGCACCTTTCTTTAGACTTTAAATCCACCATCAGAAGTAAAAAGAAAGGCTTAAATCTTCCAATGCTCTTCTCATACAGTAACTACAATCTCAATCTCAACCGTTGATAAGTATACTACTATTTTCAATAATTGTTGGCCCATTTTAGGGTGTCAGAAGGAAGATGGATCCAATGTCTAATTTTCCATTTCAGTAATGCTATTAACCAAATGAGACTCAGCTTTACATGCTTGATTCTTTGTAGTGATGCTTCTTGACACATGTATCTTTTTCTTTATATCTAACTCGTGTCCCTTTTCTCGTTTCTTCTGCAATAGATACCGGGCTATAACAAGTGCATATTATCGAGGGGCTGTTGGTGCACTGCTTGTCTATGATGTCACTCGTCATGTTACATTCGAGAATGTGGAGAGATGGTTGAAAGAGCTGAGGGATCACACAGATGCCAACATCGTGATCATGCTTGTGGGAAACAAAGCCGACTTGCGTCACTTAAGAGCTGTCTCCACTGAAGACACCAAGGCCTTTGCTGAAAGGGAGAACACCTTCTTCATGGAGACGTCTGCCCTGGAATCAATGAATGTTGAGAATGCCTTCACTGAAGTGCTCACCCAGATATACCATGTTGTCAGCAGGAAGGCACTTGAGATCGGCGACGATCCTGCAGCCTTGCCTAAGGGCCAGACAATAAATGTTGGCAACAAAGATGATGTATCTGCAGTGAAAAAGGTTGGTTGCTGCTCTGTGTAACTCTACATGAAAACCATAAGATCTTATAATCTCCGGGGAAAAGGCAGCAGCTCAGGATGGAAATTACTGCAATGGCAACTGCTGAAATGTATCTGATTGCAGAGTGTATGCCATGGGTTGAGGAAAGATGAAGATTGTTTGTCTGTCTTTTTTATTATACATTTTAATTGCTTCTAGTTTTATTAGAGCACTAGCCCTGTGGCATTTGTTTGTCTGGATCACTTGGCAGCAATATAAATTTTTCTCCTTCGATTCAAAAATTGCTCAGTGTGAACTTGTGCAGCATTGATTCTATCAGAAATTCATCTATGGTGATAGTGTTATACTCAACAAGGGCTTTGGATTCTTTTTATCATCAAATTCCTGCTTGCATATTTATAAAACAGGTTTCTGATACTAGAACAAATGTTCCTATACAGAGCAAATTTCACCCTCTTAATTTTGAGGGGGCAATGTTTGCAAGGGACACTGTTTCCGGGTCGTCTCTATTTACAACAATTGATCGGATGTGTTTTCTCCAACAAACAGATAAAAACAACAGTTTCTGGATGCTCATGCATCTCTTTCATCATCTGATGACAAAGCCGAAGTTTTGCAGATAGGGCATATGTTTTTCACCAATAACCATTGCTTTATGCAGTCAGCATGGTATTTGTGTCCACAATTCAACATTCCCAGTCTTTCATTCTCTTCATACTCCACCTGTTTAAAAGAAAAAAAAAACCCATCAATCTAACCGCAAGCATCAAAATATAATCAAGATCATAAGTAACAAATGTATGGTTCAGACAAATTTTGACCCACTAAAAACAAATGGTGAAAACAAAGTGCGTACACTTAATAGTTGGTTTTCTAGGATACCTGGCAAATGGAGCAAGTTTCATTCTCTGGAAAAGGCCTAGAAGAGCAAGAAAGTGAGGATTTAGATGATGTGATGTGGAAACTCGTCTTTAGATTCTGAAGGATAGACTCCTCCGTCAAGCCAGTGCTGACATTTCCAATCTGCTCTTCTAAGGCAAGAAGTTCCTGTGGTGGTTATGAGCTTTGATTAGAGTTGTGAGAAATAAGGAAACACAAACATATTAAAATTCGATATTAATTGGCGTATGAGTTCTACACAAGTGCATGTATCTCGGTGAAAACCGATGTAAAAGCAAGCAGCCAGTGAACCAATGAAAGGACATATTTCATTTACCTCATAGGTCATGTCATCGATGTCAAGTCGCATATCTCTATGCTGGTCAATGACATCCCCAGCACCATAAAACCTTGGAAGTTCCAATGCAGCAGGATCCTAGAAGACAAAAGATTGATTATTTCTACTGCTATCACATATGCATGTGATATTTAGCGGCAAAGTTATATACAGATTCTAAAGACAGTAGAAGCAACACATCTATACAAGTCCATGAGAAGCGGAAAACAGAAGTGAAGAAGCACCTCTGTTGATAGAATCCTCAAATTTCTGTGGTTTACTGAAACTGCAGTTTGAGGTTGCTGCAGAGGACCACAAATGAGTTTGGCGTTAGGTAGCGGGCAAGGTAAATATCTGTTACCAGAATCCAGAGGATTGAATGAAATATTGATGGGGTTGGGACAAAAAGAGTGAAGGGGAAGCTGATAAGAGGGTGCTGAAAAATTAATATTCTGGCCATAATTCTGGACTTGTATGTCATGCAATGGCGCTAGATGGTGATGAAAATTAGGTATAGGAGCAGGATTAGGGATAGGAGTCGAGTGGAAAAGAAAAACAGAATTTGCATTATATGGAATTTCCTGGTATCCCTGCACACCCATGTTCGCCAACTCCACATCCCTTGAACTGAAATATCTTCCTGAAAAGATGAGTTATATTCTAAGAAGTACCAACATATACATAAAAGGAAATTCATTATGTTCTACATCTGTGTTTGTCAAGTAATTACATGAAAAAAAAGCTGTTTACTTTGGTCAAACAGAAGAAAAACCAATTCAAATTGATGGGTCTGAAATGCCAAACTCTAGTAGGGAAGCCAAGATAGTTTTTTCCTTGTTCCAATAGAAGAATAAAACCAGCAGCTTGACAGAAGAATGTAACACAACAAACAAAACAAGATGTGGTCCACAATAAAATACAGAAATAGGGAAGAGCGCAGAGAGGTTCCTGAAACGACAAGGTTAATTTAAAAGACCCGAATGAGTAATTTTCAGCATATATCATATTTTCATGATCCAACTGCATACCTTGCAAATAAGTTACCGCATGAGGGTTGCTCCAATTGGAACATCCTCCACCACCTGCATTATTCCCAAATGGTGCCATCCAAGAATTGTCAGGTGGAGCAGACTGACCTATACAGTTCCCTTGGTGTAAGTAATTACTCTGATGCACTGCTGAAGAATCAGACTGGATTGTGGCTCCATTAGATCTACCCCACAGATTTCTGTGAGATCCTTCTGTAGCTTGCACAGCATTAACCCCTCCATATCCAGCTGGGGTGGCTGTAGAGGGATTCAAGAGATTGAACCCAGATTCATATGGCTCATTCCATAGTGGTTGCTCAGAAATGACAGAGAGAGAAGATGAAGAAACATGTGAGCTGCTTAACCCATCATGGAAATGGTTACCTAGAACCACGCCAGCATTCTTTCTTTTGCAGGAAGCTCTGACATAATCCGCAAAACTATTATGTCTACCATACTCATCCATGCCAACTCCTACTAGTCCGGACATGCTAAAGGATGGAAATTTATCAGTGGATCCATCATCTCTAGAGACGGAGAATCTAGGAAATGAAGGAACTTGACAGTGATTATCAGGGTTCAGAGGCACTGTGCCAGCAAAATCAGTATTTGTAACAAGTTGGGGATTTTGGATAATGCCATATTGATTTTTGTTCATATTATGATGGTTTCTGACACGGTTAAGACCAGTATCTGCAGTAGTACCAGGAATTGCTATCTCTGGTTGCATGCTTTGACTAGTGTGATTAACCATATTTGCTTGAGGGATGCTATGATCTTGATAAAAAAGAGTTTGGTCATGCCCTGATTTCAAAAGTCGCATCTGGTAGGAGCATTGTATGTTCCGCTGCCCCATTGCTGAGCAGCTACTTCTAAACACCAAGGTGATCTAACAATGCAGCAGGAACTAAATGTTTTCCCAATCTCAGTGTCCAGATAGTTGTCCCTGATTGAGAACACATGCAAACCAAAAAGAAATTATGATGAACTCCATCAAAATAAGTATAAATTACATCAAGATAGCATGACATTGACCACCATCAAATCAATAACAAATTACCAATACCAATTTTAAAGAGACTAGGGATAACTTAAACACGCTCAGCTTTATAATTGAAAATAGAATTTATCCATATTTTGAACTTGCGACACAGAGAGTGACTAAACTGTAGGCAACCTTACCATTATGTTGAGGGCTGTCCTCATGCCAACTCGAATACCAACAACTTAATTATCAAGATACAGATGCATGAGAAAAAACCATTAAGTAAATAATTATATGGGTGTTGTTATGCATGAGCAAATGAATGTACATAGTATCTATGTGTCAAGGAAAAGATTCTAAACTAGAACATTGGAAGCATAAAAAGTTATATTTCTCCCTTTGTACCACAAAACAGCATTCCACAAAAAGATTCTCATACAAAAGCCGAAAACAAAATTTACCAACTCTTCATGTGTCCTAAAATATTACCAAAATCATTATGAAAGCGATCAAATTCAGCCGAATTTGTCATGCTCCAACTGAATTATTAGTTACTGAATTCGAAGCTACTTTATACTTAAACCAACCCGCCAACATTCACTCTCCAAACACTTTCCCCTTGATTTTCCCTGAAATGCATCACATCACCTTCATATGTATCTTGCGAAAATTTACTCTCTCTTTTCCAAAATTTTAGAGTTATCACTCACTGAAATAAACCTTCTAGCAAATTTCTGTAAACTATAGAATGGAATGGCTAAGAACTGGCTCGAACAGGCAACCCATGGACAAGTCATACAAGATAAATGAGAAAAATAGATGAAAACACCTACAAAATACGTAATGGAAGAATAATCACATCTTTCTAAACATTAAATAACTCCATACTTTTTATTGTTCCCTTCCAACCTCTTATTTCTCTTCCATTAAAGATAAAACTCGATTAAAAAACTAAACATTTATTCAGCGAATTTAGCCAATAAATCATCAGTTGGGACAAAAATCCAAATTAAACAACCAACATTTGTCCCCAAAACAAACATAGAAAGATAATCAAAATTCAACGTATAATCTCTAAAATTTTCAGCAAGCACTTGCCAATAAATACACATCCTTAAAAATTAAGCAAAAATCCTCCAAATTCAGTAGGTTATTTACCAAACAAGCACACACTAACAATCCATTTCCTCATCGCAAAGCAAGCATAAAAACAATTCCCAAAAACAGCCCAAAAATCATGGGAAAAAAAGGAACAAACTGTCATCAAGCGGGAAAATTCACACAAAATGCAAGGAAATGATCCACGATCGGTAAGACTCACAGATTCTCTCAGCGATCGCCGACGATGTCGCCAAGCATTCGCAAGAGGGATTCGTTCCCGCAGAGAAATGGGAACGCGAGAGAACGGAAATGGGTGGTTGTTTGTATTTATTTAGTTATTCATTATAAAATTTCCTTTTCGTGGGGATATATTTACAAAACTATTATTTTTTCTATCCACACCCTAAGAAATATAATATTTACAGATACACCTCCTAAACTTTCACTGTTCACCATTAAGCGAAACCTTTGATAAAAATGAACGTTTTAGAGTACATATATGTAAAAATAGTTTACCTTTTCTAGGGGTGTATTTACAAATAGTTTTGAGAAGAACCCGCAAAAATCCCGGGGGCTGGATAATTTATTGCACGCCAAGAGAACCAAGCATGCCACGTAGGACAGTATGGGCCCACGTGATGTGAAATAAAGGTTACAGAAAAGGAAAGGAGAAAAATTAGAGCTATTTTTGTCTCATAATTATAAATATTTAAATGATTTTTCTCACTCAAATTATGATTAATTCGAACATTACATTGATTGATAATATTTATAGTTTCTGTTAATTATAATTTTTTGGATTAAAATAAATTATAATCGTATTAACTAAAAAATAATTTAGTTTAATGATTAAGTTGATCAAATTTGTTTGTTTTAGACTTTTCACATAATAATTTGTCATATTAACTGTAGCAATTGAACATATCTTCCATTTTATTTTGGTAACATATTTGAATAATAAAATGAACCAAATTTATTTTATTTATTTATTTATTTATTTTGTCAAAGATGACAACTTCACACCACGCACTCACTATTTAGATAACTTAAAACTAGATCATCCAAGGCTTGAACTCATAATATTCCATAATATTCCAGTGAAAATGAACAATAATCTTGATTTTCGAAGTGCTAATTGTTTCAACTTCAGGTTCTTCGTGAAATTAAATAATTAATTTAAATACAATAAAAATTCATTATATATATATATATATATATATATAATTGATATTTTTAAAGTGAAATTCTTAATTAAAAATTAGAATTTCTTTTAACTTCGATATGAATGTGGACAAGCCATGAACCCTCCTATTTAATTGGGAGAGACTTGAGCTCAGACAACTTGTTTAGCAACATTTGGAAATTGAAAGTTTCTTAATCAAACAACAAAATATAATCAAAATATTTCATGGATGAGAATATGAGGCCACATGCATATGTTTGCCATTCTTTTGCATTTCAATGTAATTGAGACTTGAGAGAAGGAAAGAAGGGATGGTGGGTGGCAAGGACCAATATGACCCACATTGCACCGAATGCTTATTTAATCAAGCAAAAAAGCATTTATTTCTTTTTAAAACAAGACTTGCAACTTGAAACTAAATCATGGATGGTAGTTGATGGCATCCTACCAATACAACATTTCACAATTCATGCAAGTTGTATATATTATACTTGGTAATGATTTATCACTCTCATTTCATTTATTATGTCTTTTTTAATGTCATTTTCCATCTTTATGAAAATATCAATCAGAGAACTGGACAAATCGGCAAAGCCATGGCTAAAGAGTCAAAAATAAACATCAAATATAGAGATTCCCTAACATATCTATAGGTGCCAAATTAATTTATTATAAATATGCTTCCCATATTCAGTTTGATAATGAACTATTGCTCATCAAATACAAATTGTATTTGTTTCACAAAATAAGGGCTAATTCATAAACCAGTCCCCTTAATTAGACAGAACAAAAGCAGAAGTATGAGAATCAAGTGTTCTATTAAATGGCTATTATCAGAGCTAAACAAACAATAGAACAACCTCAAGCACAGGCTATAGAAGTACAAAATAAATCATCCCCAAGAATTATATCCATGGCTGATAGGTGTAATATCACTGTATGAACTGACTACAAAAATTAATTTCAGATACTTGTAGAGCATGTAACCTTTTTCGCTTGTAAGATATGGCCAGAGCACTCATTTCCGAGCTTCGGCTTTCTTTTGTTCTTTGGCTGGAGATATAAGAGAGATACATTATGGATTGCAAGGTTTTGAGTGCGATTGAATAAATGCGGAATTGCTCGAGATCGGAACATGAAGATAGTTTAACAAAACATGGATAACAGCAGGGAGTGTTAAAGTTAGTGACAGAACAATCAGTTGGGTCTCAAAAGTTAAGGCCATAACAGCCTATGGAAAAATTTTAGTATGCTCTAAATCTTGGAAGTAGTACACTCTAAATCTTGGAAGGAATTGTGTTTTTGAGACAAATTTCAGTGAGAATATAACAGAATGCTCAGGAAAACATACCGGCCTTTTCATCTTCTCGTTTCTTTGCAGCCTCAACTCGTTGTTGGCGTATCATATTTAGACGCTCTGCAGAAAGAAAGAAATCATCTGTATGCTTAACGATGCAACTGCGAACAATACTTTTCTACAAGATTTGAACTGAGGACAAAGAAACCACATGCCCTTTGCATAAAACTTGATGATTCGTGATTATTAGTAATTGTTCCAAACCTACATGTTAGTAATCAAACAAAAAATGATTCAGATCAGACTTCTGGTCACTCCTGGCAGGCATTGTAGGAATACATCTTAATCCATTGAGAAAAATGCGTGCCAGCCATTCATGTCAATACTCAAACTCATTAAATTTTGAAGAAATATAGGTGAATTTCTGCTGAAACATCTACACAGTTAAGACGTCTCATATAAATGTATACTAGGCAGCTTAGCTAAAGACAGAGCATAGCTCCACCAATGTGGGTTGAGTCCTCATAAGAGAGGAACTACTGTGACCAACCAGCAGCAATATTATGCATCTCCAGAATAAGAATTTCCATGCTATGACTGAAAAACGTAAAACTAGTCCTTGAACAACCTCTTATTTTACTTCAGACCCTATAAATACAATCTCCAAACCACAAAATTGCTATGAACCTTTCTTAAATATAAGTAGATGACAAGAAAGATATGGAAAAACAGGAACTTCAAAATGACATCTAGTTCCCTACTTTTTCCTTTTATATCAATCAAATTTAGCATCATGACAATGCCATTTTGATGGGATTGTATTATGCTAGCAACAATAGATTAGGAACAAGTTGATATTACATTACACTTATGTTAACAACATCTTGGTTATTAGATAATTTTCTAACACAAAGTTAATCATTCCAGTTAAGGAACATCATTACAACAGAGTTATAAATTGTTTCACATAAACTGGATGAAAGCCACTTCTCATTTACAATAATGCATAGGCCAGAAAAGCCATTATCATGGAAAAGGAAAATTAACTTGCATACTGTACACATTAATTGGATTTCTATTAAGATAAGAGAATGACAAAATTGACATTAGATAGAAAAAATCAGGAAAATTCTCTGACTTTTACCTAGATCTTTTCAAGCTTGTTTCGTCTTTCCCAGTTCATGCAACCTCATGTAGCGCTCATGAGCTTTTTGTTTCTCTATCTCCTCCCTAGATAAAACATAGTCTCATCATAACAATAATTAGATCATTTAAGAGCACAGAGCAACAAGTAAACTATTCTGAGGATGCAAATACCTGATGAACAATAGCATACCAAATATAGGAAATTATGCCATCAAGTTTTGATACACTAAAGATAGCCTATCTGAACAAAATGAAACTTAATCTATTCCACAAGACTGAAAACCACAACACTGAAAAAGCCTCTAGACAGAAAGGATGAATGAAATTTATAGCAAGTACCACAAAATAAACATAGATTTCAACTGAAAAATGAATTTAGCACTCTATTTCTAATACCAAAAAAGTAACATCTTTCTTGGATAACAAACAAAACAAAATTACATGCACCATTAACAAAGGTAAACCATCAAAAAAATAATAATGATAATAATAAATAAATTAATTAATAAATAAGCAAATGAATTTTTATAGTCAAAGTAGTTTTTCAAATAACTCAACAAACTGCTGAGGCTCACATCAGCTTATTGATTACTATTCGCTATAGTTTGGTCCATTATGCCGTCAATCAGCAACTATTGGGAAAAATTAGTTATAAGAGAACAAACAAACTTATGGTCAAATTAGTCAACCAACCACACTCCAGATGAAAAAAAAGAATTAAACTTTTCTTGGATATGATGAACAAAGCAATTTGAAAGTTTTTCTTAGATGAGAACAAGAAAAAAAGGGTATAATACTTAGTTAAGAAATTTGGGTTAAAAAAATTGGAATATAATCCCAACTAAACTTCCACATACCTTTCACGCCTTGAGAGTTCAGATGTTTTATTCACCTGCACAATAAGAAGCAACTCACTTTGTTACTTTTCACCATGAAATAACAATGAAACACGAAGAAGTTGTAATATATAACACAGTGGCACAAATTTAACACCGCTAAATGAAATGGCAGTGTTAAATATACATAAAGCCGTGAGACCACCATCATAATTCATCATCTTTTCATTTCCTTGGGCAAAACACATAAACAGAAAAACAAGTCAAGATTGATAATTCTTAGTTATCTTGAGATGAACATACTAGAAGATTGATTTAATTACAGTCAGAAAGATAAACAATTTTAATCTGACTGGAACCTGTATAGAGTATCATGGTTCCCATGAAGCTCTGATATAAGGAAATTTGAATTACAAATATACAGCTCAAGTGATATAGACAGATGTAACATTCAATCGGCACTGAATTGCTGAACAAAAGAAAGGGATAGATATTTACAGTAAGACGAAAAGCATATATTATTAAGATAAAATGTCTAGAAATGGTTATTAATGATGTGATTCAGGATATTTGGCTGTTTTGTTTTCCAAAATGCAACAACAATATATTACATAAAGACGTCTGCAAGTACAATGCCTAGTTAAACTAAAATCTGATTTAAACTTCTAGAAATTTACTCTATGCTTGTAAAACTTACGGAAATTATAGAGTGGATCAATCCCATTTCACAAAGAATTACGCTTAACAGTGTTATTTCATCAAGAAGGGAAAGATAGTCCTACTTACATTTGCTTCACTAGCTTTCAAGGATTTCGGTTTTACCAAATTTGGATTTGCAATCTCAATTAGTCCCTCAGTCCCTTTCCTTTTCTGCAATTAGAAACATTATCATCGAGGGAAAGCAACAAAAGAGAGTTTTTATCTGAAGCTTCAAGTAAACCACATTTAACTGTATCATAGGGCAGTTGATGGCCTAGGCTCGCACAGTGGCATGAGAAAAAGGCTAGGAACATCAACATCAAAGCTTCAGACCTGAGTAAATAGAGCCAACCTGAAGATTTTGAGTAAGAACCCTGGGACAGGCTCGAGCTCAGCCTTAGAGCAACAAGGAAAATTTACAGCCCTACTCATTATGGAAATGCATAATACAGTGCAGCAAGACAAACATGATTAATTGTTAACGAACCTCAGTTTCTTCTTCAGACTCATGCTCAGATTCCTCCCTTTCCTCATCTTCAGCTTCGTCCTGTTGGACATTAATAATAGATATTTCTTTTATGTAGCACTCATGAAAGTTCCAGATCATCAAACCTTCTTCAGGTGAAATCATTATTTATCTAAGACCAATCATAACCTTTCACCAGCATGTACAAGAAAACATTAATGTGAACTAGTTGCCAGCAAAAACAAACTTGGTTCAGTTTGTTTCAACCAGATCATGTCACTTTTTACCTGTCTTACAAGTGCATACTTTCTACAACGACAAAAATAAATAAATAAATAAATTAAAGAATAGCTCTGCAATGTGAAGGAACTCAAATGTATTTATTCAATGTGTCTTAATCAAAGAAGGGAGTCATAGGGATGGCAAAAACCGACCCGATCTGTGGTTTCCGACCCGCTCCAAACGAGGTGGTTTTTTTTTGTTGGAGATCGGAGAAGGGGCGGTTTTAGTTTTACCTTGCCCTGCCCCACCTGTTAAAAATTTGCATATATACCTATATATATATATATATATATATATATATATATAATTTTAAATTTTTTTCAATTTATAAAACAAAATAAATAAGATTACATTCACATTATGATAGTTGTGTATCTCGATTAAGCTTATGTATTAATTATTTAATTACAAACATACATTACTGAAATATCATTTATCATAACTTTAACTTATTAATAAATATATATATTATATGGGGTTTAATAAAAATTCCCCCAATTAAATCTATTCTTAATGTCATTAAGCATATAATATTTTTTAATATTTTTATTTGACCTTTAATTTTTTTTTTTTAAATTTGACTTTTAAAAAAAGCGGGCCAGGTGGGGCGGGGCTGCCCTGCCCCTGCCTCACCCCATTGCCATCCCTAGATGGGACAATCATCTAGATAGAGTCCAAACACAGAATAAGCACATGATTTTCAGGTCATCCATGACTATGAAAGCACACAGATAAAGGTAGGTTTTGAAGCTTGAAATATAGTTCTCCTTTTATGTTTTGAAAAGCATGCTGGTCAAGCCATTCTTTTGCAGCACTTAAATAAACAAGTCTTATAGTGATTCAAAATGTGATAATTCAAGAATTTAATTTTCTAATATAATCAATGCATGTCTTCCACAGATGTTCTGGTGCTTGCAGTGATCAGTGTCTCTTAAGATTTAGACGTGCATCTTCATCATTCCCCAAATAGACCATAATTCAAAATGCATGCACAAATCAAAAGCACTTACTTGCTTGAAGGTGCGAGGACCAGTAGAAGTGCCAGCCAATACAAGGAGTGACACGAAATTAGTCAGTCCATCTAAACATGGAATTAAAAAACTGACATGAATTCACTAATCCTTTACAAAAGAACAGTATTTTACTAAAAATAGTCCAAACAGCCTCCTAGAAACTACAATGAACAAACAAAGATTTCAACTTTATTAAACAACAATGAAAAAAAAAAAATAGGCCAAAACAATCAAAAATTGCAAGCCTTTCTCCTGAAAGGCACTTCCCATCCAACGATTACAATGCAATAAGATCAAGCAACAAACAACAATTAATTCAGATGAAAATCAAATCAAAGAACAAAACCAACAAAACAAATTCATCATAGAACGAGGATTTTAATAAAAAAACAGGGACTGATAGAGAAGCTCACTCATCTCCTCATGTGTGGAGAAGTTCCTGCGACCTGC
The DNA here is from genome assembly GCA_902712375.1 of Dioscorea dumetorum. NCBI lineage: Eukaryota > Viridiplantae > Streptophyta > Magnoliopsida > Dioscoreales > Dioscoreaceae > Dioscorea > Dioscorea dumetorum. The sequence goes on from CACTHL010000380.1 coordinate 149,999, forward strand.
GGGCTTGCCCTTGAACTTCCCCCTTCCCATGATTCCAAAATTCGAGCAAGATATCAAGGACTCGTATCGAAGGATGAGAAGCTCTCTCAAGATATATCGAGCCCTAGAGCTCCTCGGAGGCTGGGACTACCGATCCGAATACGGATCTCTTCGTCCCCGGAGTCCTATATTGTAAATCTAATCGCTAGGCGACTCTAACAGGGATTGCTGAGCCACTTTAACAGGGATCTCTTCGTCCTCGGAGGATTTTATGCTCTACAGTACACTAAAATTGGGTTTTTAATATACTTTAATGATATTAGTCCAAATGATAATTAACATTTTTCTAATAAGTTTTTTTTTTAATTTAAATTGGGTTTTTATGCTCTAAAGTACACTAAAAAAATATGGCTTTCAAGCACTATGTGTTCCTAAATTTTTGTCCATCATATTTGAAGAGTTGCTTGAGCCAAGTTTTCAATCTAAATCAAAACATATTATTTTATCAATTTTATATTTAGTTAATAATATATACACATAGGCTTATCTTATGAATTTTAAATTTGGCTAATCAAATATATATATATATATATATATATATATATATATATATAATCTAGGGTTTAAGAAAAGCCTTTTCTGTATAAGAAAAGCCTTTTCTGTATTTCACAAATGGAAAATTCATAAGATAATATGCTTTAAGATAATATCCTTTGATTTAATATATATAAAAAAAATTCGTTAAATATAAAATATATAAGATAATCATATATTTACATATATGTTTTTGTTAAAACAATTGTCAAATATATGTCTAAATTCTCTCTTTCACATGATTATCTTATCTATTAGATAATTAAATCATATTTGATTCAAAATAGATATTCTTGCACGAAATGTTATCCAAATAAAATTACCTAATTTAATCTAATTAAAACAGAAATTACATAATTAAAACATAAACAACATTCAATAAATTGATAATCAAACAACAATCAAATTTGGGAAAAATAATTACTAGAATTGCTTAGATTGAAAAGAAGAGACGATGCCAAATGCGTTAGGGTTTTTTGCAAAGTAAAAAGAAACGATGAAGATGTTTTATATAATAAAGGGGTAGTATGGTAATTCCATATTTATCCAACTTTCCCACTCAAGGATGCAATCACTTGCACACCACCCCCCTTGTGATTACAAAGATACCCTTTGTTTTTTAAAATTCAAACGGATGAAAAGGATTCATCTTTTTTATTTTGCAGGGAAAGTTGTTACTTTCCATCATCCTTTTTATCTATTAGATAGTGATCCAACCGCTCTGGGGTATCTGATTCATTGAGCCTTATTGTGGTACAATTGTTTTTGGAAAAAAAAATTAATTATTTGTTCAAATTTCTAAAAACATTTTTTTTACAACCAGCCTATAAACCCTAATTCTGAAATACATTAAGGCTGAGGTCAAAGTTAGAAAATTCTATTTCGACCATTTAACGCAATTTAGAGTTTTTGAGATCTCGTGTTGACACTGCTAGATTGAGTGATACCGGTGAAGAGGTTCTTAAGCAAGTCACGGGCTAGTTCAACTCTACACATCTCACCTTTTGGCTCCCATGGGAGTTTTTTTTGCTTCCATCTTCGTTAACCCACATCTAGGGAATCTGTTGTATTTGTCTATTTTCTTTTTCCTCTTGTATGATATTTTTCTAGCTTATATATGTTTTGTTTTATTTTTTTTAATGAATGTGGTTAATTCTTTTTAAAAAAAATATTAATTTTACAAAAAATACCTTTCACTAAAGTCAATTGTTGAATTTCTATTTTAAACATATATCAATTTTCTTTTATAGCCAATATTGGCCTATTTTTTCTCCTAATATCACCTCTCAATTTCATTGTTTTTTTCAGTTGAACATGCTTCTTTTTTTTACCTTGGACTTGTATAAGGATTCCGTTCCATAGAGGTTCTACCTACTTGGACTTATATACCAAATCTATGTCTCAAAGATCCCTTTATTTTTTTCTAATCTTCTTAAGCCGTGAGGCTACAACTCTGATACTAGGTAAAAATTTTATATTTGCAACTATATGAACGGGTCCCATACATCAAAATTGCTATAATAAGTTTGACCAAAACAAAGAATCCTGGCTCGAATTTACAACATCATTTTAAAGGATTTTTTTACAAGGAATCAGTGCAAAACATTAACAAGACAAGAGCCCCATTTTAAACCCAAACTACTCATGCATTAAGGAGATCCATAAATTTCTAAAGTTTTCAAACAAGGAAAAATGACAAAATAAACTAGCATTTAAAAAAAAAAAAACTAGGTAAGCAACAACCTTACCCGAGGGCAAGTGAGAGAGAGAGTTGTTGGGTGTCGATTCCAAGGAATTGGTTGTCGAAGAATTAAAGAAGAAGAAGAAAAAAAAGAAAAGTCACTGCTGAGAAAAGAAGAAAGAAGGAAAAACAAAGAAAAATGGCAGATGAAATGGTTTTTTCTTAAAAAATAACAAAATTAATGTCTCACTCCTCCACTAAAAAAATTAAAAGATCCAAATAATCTAACTGGTTGCAGTGTTTGGCTGAATTTCACATGAAAGCCACTATACGATCATTCAAAAAATATCACTAATGTTAAATGATTGTGTTACTCTTAAAAGAGGCCGGAGGTCCAAAATATGGCCGGGTACAAGACTGTAGCATACCGAAAATTTCTTTAAAACTTCAGCACTTCTTTCGTTTAATCCCATTTTTACAGATGGCCTAAAAGCCCTAGCCGATTCTTCCTCCATCTCCTTCCCTCCAAGAGTTACAAGTTGCTTGGATGGGGGTTTTAGGGGGTTTTATAAAGTATGGTAAAAGATGGTAAAGTATGGTAAGGTATGGTTTAGAAAAGTTATGAATCATACTTTGTTTGAGAGGAAGGTATGGTAAAGTAAGGTTTTCAAACCATGTTGTATTTGGTTTGAAGGTAAGGTAGAGTAAGGTTTACTCCGAAATGACAATAATGCCCTTTGAATATTAAAATGCATATAAATCAAACATATTAATTTTAATATTATATTTTTGTTTATTATAACTATAAATGCTATTTTTTTAGTCCAATTACAAACATAAACACATATTAATTCAATGAGTTCATACATTTATATAATTAACATGTCAAACTCTAGTGTTTGTACACATGTATTTGTATATATAAGATTGAGACTAGCGAATCCTACCATATGAAATTTGCAAAAATAACATAACAAAGTTACCTAATGAGTTATCATGTAAATAGGACACATAATGTAACTCACACCAAATACCAATTTGTTCATAGATAATAAAGTAGTCAACATGATACAATCCACACTTACATCAATTTCTCAACAACAAAAAAAGTTCACATAATAACCTCCACACTTTCATAAGTGTCATTCACTATAGTTATTACACTTAATAAAAACCCAACACTTAAAGCAACGAAACATCGAGCAAGACATCATTGTGACGACATTGTAACCGGTGCAATTCCACGATAAATTAAAACAAAAAATCAACACCAATTATATTCATTAACTAATAGAATAGATAAAAATAAATACATTAGTATGACAATTATGTAATTTAAATAAAAAAATAGTTTGGTGTCCAAATGAAAATAAAAACATACAAAAAATACTAACCTTTCATTTTAGCTTTATGATCCATCAACAATACCCATTAGATCCAACAAAATCGATTTACGATCCTCAACCGGGCATCTAATCACACTTTCTAACATTTTGGAGTCCTTGACAAGGAACACATATGCTTTCCTGAAAAGAGATGGTGGTATACCTATGTCCTTAAGCATACCCCATATATCAAAATCTTGAAGTACATCCCAATTTGCAACACATTTTTCCAAGATGTTTGTGGATTTTTCTATGGTTGCATTTGTTTGAAGCATTGCATTGGTTGATTGAATGAGAGCATTAGCTACCCCATCAAGGGATGTGGCCAAGATAACATCTTAATGATTATCACTTCTTTTACCTCTTTTGGCCCTAGATGAACTTGGAGTCTCAAATTGTGATGTTTGGTTTGGAGGTGAAGCTTCATCCTCAACTTGATTCGGATATGTAGCCGTATTTTCATTGTCACCCAAATTCTCCAAATTTGCTTCATTTTGATAAACCATTAAATCAATATCATCGATTGTATCCCCCGGATTAGGACCACATGAATTATTTCCGGAATTGTGAAGTCGTCTTCTTCTCATCTCCGAAGCGGTCTCGGCATGTTGCCCGGTTGCCCTATCTTGTCCATAAAGTTGAACCAACTTTTCATAATTTCTAACACATCTATTCCTCCATTCGACGGCTTCGGGTTTAGCCTACATATTTTTAAATATATCACAAACATGACATGCATATAAAACCAATTATGTCTCAATTAATAAATAAACTAACCTCAATTAGGTGTTGCCACACCTCTGGCTCGGCACTCCACATTTCCATTGTTGGACTCCATGCAAATCCGCTCATTCCATTTTTAAAAATGTCATAACATCGAGTAAATGGTCTTTTTACATTTTTCGTGCGATTTTGTATTTTTTCTTTGTCTATTGGCTTATCGGGGAATTTACCTTTCATCTCGTTAACTATATTATCCAATGCATGTGTAGTGAAATTTCCCCCAACTCGGTTCCCCATTGCTTGTTGGTGCAAATATGCATCTATCAAAGCATCATCCATCACAAGGGTCCATATGCATGTGGTGTTTGCATCATTAGTGTTTGAAATTGTTTTCCTCTTTGTCATTTTTTTAGCTACATCAACAAAGAAAAAACGCACACACACACATTTGATAGATTAACAATATGCCTATAATTAACATCAAAAAATATTACATATACAATTCATATTTATTGCAAATTGTGTATAGCAAGAATATTACATATACAATTCACATTTACATAAACCAAATATATCATTGAAATCAACTCATATAACTCAGACAATAAATTACTTGTGCCAATTATTTCATTTGAAGCAATTCATATAACTTATTAATGATATGATATTAGTAAATGACCATAGAACCATTTAATACATATCGTTGAAATAAAAAAAATACATAATACGACATTAACGAATTACATCATTCCACATAATTAACCCACATTTCCGCGGCTATTTCATCTCTAATGATCTCCCCTTGAATAGTTTCTTCATTATTCTCCCCACTAGCACAATATTCATCTCCCGCTTCATCCCGAATTTCATTATCAACTTGGGCAATTAGTGCTTCATCGGGATCTACCCCCATCAAATAGTTATGCAAAATACAACATGCAAAAATGATTTCTTTATGTGTTTCCAATCCATAATGAGGCTCGGTTGAACTTGCTATTATAGGAAACCGTTTTTTAAGAACACCAAATGCTCGTTCAATGGCACTACGCAATGACGCATGATGAAGATTAAATAATTCACGTGGATTTCTTAGAGGATTTCTTGAATATTCCTTCAAGTGATATCGCTCCTCTCGGTATGGTGTAATAAGTCCACGTCTCAACATGAATCCCGCATCAACAAGATAATATTTCCCTATAAAGATAATAAACTTTCTTATTATGTGAGTGTATATTATGAATTTTGGACAATATTGCGTAGTACTTATAGTTACCTTCGGGAATTCTCAGTGGATAAGGTCTACGTAGAGCATTCTTTATGATTCTTGAATCAGATGCTGTTCCTTCCCACCCAGGTAACACATACGTGAATTTTAAGTCAAATGTACAAGCCGCCAACACATTTTGTGTTGGGTAATCCTTCCTACCACGATATTTGGGAGCTTCGGCACTTGGAACTTTGACACAAATATGTGTTCCATCAATAGCACCAATACAATCCTGACATTAAAAAAATTGATATTTTATCTCTACATGTTATCATATTTGTATTAAAGTTGTAATTCCATAAATATATGATTACCTTGAAATATGGATGGAATCTGTTACTGTTGAATATCTCTGAAGGAATTTGTGACCCATCAGGTTGTGTCAAATATTTGTCCTCCAATTCTATTATAGCTTGGAATACATTATGGAAATGGCGAAAAGTGGTCTCACGAGAACGCCAGAAAAAGAAAGAGAGTTCACGATGGGTAACATTATGACCTAACACGTAAAGTGTTTTTGCAACTTGCTCCTCGACCGATACGTGTAGAGTTCACGATGGGTAACATTATGACCTAACACGTGTATATACTTGCAAATCATCTGTAACCATGCTCATTATATTGTCACACATTGTGCATGTCAGGTAATTTACCTAGCATTTCAGATGAGTTGAAGCAAACAAAGAGCTCCAAATGGACAGCAACCTATGTGTCCAGATGGATGGCGATCATGTATTCTATTGATGACCAAGTATCATAGGTGTGCAAAGAGAATTTTTGTTCTTCTGCTCATTCTTCCCCTCTTCCATTGAATTATCAAAATTTTAACTGCATTTGACACTTTGAAGAGAATTAAGGCTACCTTTGATGGCACTTAATAGGCTAATTTTGCATAATTATTTGTAATATTCGTGAAGGTTAGAGAGGTCTTTAATGTAGCTATAAATTCAGTATTGTTAAAAAAGTCTTTTGCAATCTTTTTTTTCTAATGAACAAGCTTTCAGTAAGGTTTCTTTCTTCTACAGGGTTGATGTTACTCTCTGATGAAAATATTATTTCTCCATGACTGATTAGATGAATAACTCTACAAAAAATTCATCAGAACAAAGAGATCCAAAATTCTATACTAGTCTAGCAAGATCACAAAAGGAGAACAATCCATAGTAGCACTCCAGTATCAAAATGCAAATACTAGTGAGAATCAAATCAGTGGATCTAGCTTAGAAAAAAAAGAATGAAACTTACTTCAAGATGTTGTTCAAATGTGAAGATAAACAACAACACCACCACCAACAACAGCAAAGAGTATCAAAACTTGAAGGTTCTGAAATGTGAAAAAAATGAAGATCAAAACTGGGAAAGTATAATAAAAGGCTCTGAAATTTTTAAAAGCTTGAGGAACAAACTCTAGTTTCCACATACCTTTGCTTGAACTAAGAGATTTGATGGACTCCGGTGAAGGTCCAGCGAAGCTTGGCCGGATTGTGGAGACGGTGGAATCGCAGCAGAATTTAGGGCTTAGAAATGAGAGAGGAGAATGTACAGGGGTGAGAGATGATTTAAATGTAAATTTGGGAAATGTGAAAGGGTATTTTTGTCTAATGAAAAATTGAAACCCTCTCAACCCCCCATTTTGGAGGGTTGAGAAATGAGAGTAAAATGAAGGTTTTCAAACCTCCATTTTACCCTCTAAAACCTTACCATCTATAAAACCATGCATCCAAACAAGGTTTGCCCTCAAACCATACTTTATAAAACCCCCTAAAACCCCTATCCAAGCAAAGCATTAAAGTTTAAGGTTATCTCTTTCATTTTAATCCAAGAAACTTGGGTTTTATTTAGTTTTAATAATTTCTCTCTTGTTAGCACTATGTCTACAGAGGCGAGGAGGAGGAGGAGAAGAAGTAAGGTGAGTAGGTTAACTGAATTCTTAATGATCTCTTTTAATTCTTGTACGATGTATTTGTTTGATTTGGTGATGACTTTATATAACAATGTTAAAACCTGGGTTTTGTTTACTTGGAGCATCAAAGTATGTGTACTTTGGTTGTTTCAACTAAGATCATTTGAACTACTTATAAGTTCCATGCTCTTTATTGGGTACTTTTTGCTCTTTATTTTCACAACTCCTTTTAGATTTCATATCTATGCATCGTTCTAAGGTGTGATTGGTTGATAATGAATGAAGAAAAAACCTTGGAAAATGTTGTTTGTAAATGGGTCAGATATATAACTTATGCCGGAATTCATGTGTGGGGATTTGGTTCATGCATGCAAGGTGTTTGATGAAATGCTTTTGGGGATTAAATGCAAAAAGGCTAATCTCATTGTTGTGAAAAATGATGGTAAAGGTGATGTTGATAATGAATAGGAGGATATTAGTGCTAATGATAATCCAACAATGGCTGGTGTTGCTTATATATGAAGTACAAAAAGTATATGAGAACATGTTTGGCATACAAGTGTGAGAAGAAGTTATAGTTACGTACTTAGGTAGGCGAATAGTATTATTTTGCACTTGATAAGTTGTCAGTGCTGTTTGCACATGCTCGTGATCATGCGAATGAGATATTGAAAGTTGAAAGACAAATATGGAGGTATGCTCATGACTATATTTTAATTGATTGTAGATGCATGTATACTCACATTATACTCACATCTAAAACATATAGAATGAGTAAAGAAGTTTGGTAAGAGTTATACTTGGTGTTTTTATATTTTTGAATGTATAGCCTAAATTTATCAAAATTGCATGATGTCTTATTTTCCGATTTTATAGTTAAGGAGAAAGTTCATGATGTTTTATGTGTTCATTTCATTGATTTGAAGCATTAGGCATCTTAAAATTATAAATCAAGTTGTGGAAGATAATTAGGATATTGAATATGCTAATGATGTTGTGGCAATGGTAAGGTAAGCTTAGACTTAGGGTGTTTACGCTTGAACCCCTTGCATAGGTTGGCAAGCTTGGTATGTAGATGAGTGGATTGAACTTGTGTCATGAGAAGGTGTTTGGGAAGGAAAACATATGGTGTACTTGTGACATTGTGGGCTATCTAATAAGAGTGGAAGAGAGAAAATGTATGTGCTAGTGTTGGATAAGTATGATCTTAGAGCAAATTAATGGGTTATTGAGGAAGATATATGCATGAAAGTTAATACAGATGCATGAGATCAATAGATGCATGAGAGTTCATGGCTAAAGCTAGTAATCAATGGGTTAATTACTCCTTGAAAGATTTTGAGGCCATTTGGACATCCGTATGGTGGAAACGGGGAGCCATGTGGGCAGCATGCAACCCGCATGGGTCTAGCTGAAAGCCATACGGGCTGTGCTTGGAGTTGGTTGAAAATTATGCAGCCAATTTGCACCCCGCATGGAGACTACATCCACTGTAGTAGTAATGTAGAGTTATTGTAGCACCGATGGAATTTCTTCAATTCTTGTTATAGATTTAAATTTTGAACTGGACTAACTTCAATGATGCTAGGGTAAGTTAATATTGAATATTGTTATGTGAATCTATAGAGTTGATCTTAGAGAAGTGTGCTTAATTGATGATTAAAGAAGTAAGAGATCTATGTGAGAGAGCATGGAGTGGAGTTAAATAAGGGGCTCAAATTCTTGTGTTCAAGATTTGTCGTGAGGTTATTAGTTAGTTAGAAGTAGGAAGTAAGAGTGAAGATCTACAAGGTTCAAAGCTTACCAATGTAGCATAGATTTAATTTTTACAAGTGTAAGCGTTAAGTGGATCCCTTTAATAGATAGAGCAGGAAGTTTTTGAGTAAAATTGAGTAGTCTATGAAAAGAATACGCTTGAGAGGTGTGATCAAATTATTGCTGGTTTGACGATATTTATGGTTTTAGTGTTGATGTTATATGTGAGTCGGTTATTGTGGCTTGAGTTTGATTAAGGATCTTTGATGATTTAGCTTGACTAGACATATACTGTTATGGAAGGGTAAATCTACTCTCGTTGGTCATTCTATTTTGCATAAAGTGTGCATTCTAGTTTCTACAATCTAATTTGATATTACTTTGTTGATTTCTATACTAAATGATTTATAACAAATTTTAAGATTGTTCAAACATTTGAAGTGTTCCTCGTAATCTAGATCTATAATGTTGATAGATTTATGCTAGAAAAGTCTTTCGTTTCCTCTAATAGCGATATGTACTTTGAGACAACTTTTCAAAGTATTGAAATATAGGATTTGATTCAAAGAAATTTGACTGAAAGTTTTCTTGAGATTGTTGAATAAATTATATACATATCTTTAGGCAATTTCAAGATTGTGAAAATATTCAGTCAAATAAAAAATGATACTTTTCATGGCACGCAATGTATCTGATAATTGATATTATGTTATCTTGGTGAATGCGGGTTATGGCCCGGCCATTACAGTGGAGGTCCTCACGGTCAACCTAAAAAGAGAAGGTTTGGATGATTGGCTTATTATCTCCCTTCAGAAGACATGTAGAAAAACCTAAGGGGGTGTTTGGTTAGCTATAAGTAGCTGTAAGTAGCTGTGATGTAAGTGGTTTTACATGTAATTGGTTGTTTGGTTTGATGTAAAAGCTCCACTTACAGGTAAGTGGACTTACATCTCACTCACTTTTACAGTATTTCAACTTACATCAAAATTTGCTGTAAGTTGAAATACAGTAAAGTAAGTGGTATCCACTCACCACCATTTTATCTTAAATATAATTATAAAATATTTAATAAATTAAATTATCATTAAAAGTAACTATAAAAATATTTTTAAGTATTAAAATTTTAAAAATATTAAACTTAAAATATTTAATATTTTTAAAAAATATTTTTATCATTAAAATACTTTAAATAAATAAATAAATAATTATTATGAAAAGTATTAAATAATTAGAACTAATACTAACACGATGATTAGTAGTATTAACATGATTAAAAAAATAGTTATTTATGTTTTATTTAATTTAATATTGTATTTTAAAATACCAATTTTTATTTAATTTATATAGAAAAAATATTTTAATGGCATATAATTAAATTATATTAAAAATTTTAAATTTAATAAATCACAACTGAATTAATTAACATTTTAAATTAGTATTAATCCTAAATAATGAGAGTTAATATAATTAATAGTTTTTATGGATAAAATTTAAGCATATTATATAAATTAAAAACTTTTATAAATAATATTAAATAATTAATGTTAACAATATATGATAGGGGTAATCCTACCATTTCACTTACATGGTAATCATACTCTTTAACTTACATCAAACCAAACAAAGAAAAAGCAAATACAGCATTTCAAATTACAACAAACCAAACAGCTGTGATGTAAATTAAAATACAGTATTTTCACTCACACTGTAATTTTACTTACATATAAATTCACTTACAGACAACCAAACAACCCCTAAGTGGATAGTAGGAGAGTCCCTCATTGGATCTGATGCACTTTGGACACTGCACGGGCATCCGAGAGACCAATGTTAAGGAATGGCACATGTTTTAATATAAACCGAAAAATAACTTCGGTGGTTCCTAACTTGGTCGCAGCCACAACTAAGTTTGGGATTGATTTTACTGGATGAGCCAAAGATTAAATTTATATAAGTGTGCCTTGAACTCTATCTGCTATATATGTATAAAAGCTTGAGCTTTATATCTCTTACTAGGAATTGAGTTAGTAATTTTTTTTGGAAAAAATTACTAAAACATTTCTAGAATTCCTCTTTCTTATCATTTGATCCCTCTCAATTATCATGGTGTATTTTTAGTTCTTTATTTTTATGTATTTGTTACTTGGAATGTGTGGTGGCACTAATTTGAAAAATACTAAAAATGCCTCTAGACACTGTACCACACGTAGATTCTTCTCGATGAAGAATGAAATTGGTCACATCAAGTTGATTTTATTTAAAAATAAAAAATTAAAAACATTGATGTTTGGGGGATATGAAAAAGTTGAGAGATTACAAGAGAGTGAAAGTCTTTTATTAATATCTAAAGTTAATTGCACACTTTTTCATGTTTGATGTAAATAAACATTGTTAGTTAATTAAAAATATAATTTTTTAAATAATTATTTAAGTTTGTAAATGCAATGATTATATGGCTAAATGTAAACTTATAATTATAAATTTATTTTGAATATTGAATTTATTTTGAATAATTATTTAAGTTTGTAAATGCAATGATTATATGTCCATTTGAATTATGAATATTGCACTGCAACTTCTCTAAACATTTTGTCTATACCAATACCTAAAAGAACTTCTATCTTTGGTTAGATAGCCATTGATTTTTTCCAGTGTTGCTTCTTGTATTTTTCAATTTATTTCTTTTAAGTGTTGTGTCTATTCCTGTGAAGTTTGATTTGTTTTTCTTCTTTTGTGTAATTTATTTCTTTTAATGCATGTGATTTATTTATTTTAAAAAAAATTATTCATCATTTTAAAATTTTAGTGGAGTTACCGCTACAATAGTAAAATGATAAGACATTTGACTCTCATATAAAAAATGGATAATTTAACTTCATCCCAATATGTGATTGAAACTTAATAATAAAATGTATCTCTTGTAATTTGTTACCCGCATAAAAAAATAAAAAATATATATGTAATATTTTTAATTGTAATTATATGCATCAATTTCTAAAACCAAGAATTTAACAAAAATAACCTCAATTTCTAAAAAATAGTGTGCTTGAATCATTTATCCTCAAATTTTTACCTATAAAATAGTGAAAAACAAGTTACTATTAAACAATTTTAAAAAAATTACAGCAAAAAATAAAAATTTGGGAGGGTTTAGCTGTGAAAGTACAAAGATCACTGGAAATGGCGCCGCATGGCCGAGAAAGGAACACATCATCCTCGGCACGTGACACGTTTTCGTCCCTTCGCCTTCATCGTCGTCGAGGGTTTAAACCCTCGCCGATCTCTCTGGAAGAGATCGATACCAAGCGCGATGTGGTGGCTTGCTGCTGCTCGCAGTACCTCAGCGCTCCGGTCGGGTCTGAGATCCTTGTCTTCCTCCACGACTTGCCGCGCCGTTGTGCTGCCGCGTTTCGGTGGGCCGGAGGTCCTTGAGGTTCGCCACGCCGTCGCGGTCCCAGATCTCAAACCTCGGGAGGTTCTCGTCCGATCCCGCGCGGTTTCCATCAATCCTCTTGATCTTCGAGTGAGTAGCCTTTTTGATTGTTTTTCAAATTTTTCTTGTTGATTTCTTAGAAATGAATGCATACCGTAAAGGAGAAGTAACGAATTCGATCTCGTTGCACTGCTAATTTTCAGATGCGATCTGGGTACGGTCGTTCCATATTTGAGCCGCTTCTACCTTTGATTCTCGGGCGTGATGTTAGTGGTGAGGTTGCAGCTGTTGGAGCTTCAGTTTCATCGCTGAGTGTCGGGCAGGAAGTCTTCGGCGCGCTTCATCCCACTGCTGTGAGAGGCACTTACTCTGATTATGCCATTCTTGCAGAAGATGAGCTAACTTTGAAACCATCTTCAGTGACTCATGTGGTTGGTTTACTTGCATATTGAGTTTTTAATTGTGACAATGTCTTCTTTTCCTTATTGTGTTCATCCTTGATACAATGTTGTGATCTGTGTTTCCTTTGTCATCCTCAAATGCTGTTACTTCTATGTATTCAATAACGGACATATCTATGAGGACTGCTTTCAGTAGAATCTTTAGCTATTGTATTTGTTGCTTTTTTTTTCCATTAGATAAGTTTTATTGGGAGCTGAAATTCTATTGTTGGACCTTTTTCAAAGTGATTCTCTCCTTGTGTAGGAGGCAAGTGCCATTCCTTTTGCTGCTCTTACTGCATGGCGTGCTTTGATGAGTACAGCTAGAATTGATAAAGGGTATGTATAATGCTCATCATCAGTCGGCTATAGTTTTATCCATGTTCAATACCATCAGCACACTTGCCATTTATGTGCTTCTTTCCTGTTGTAAACTGAATACTAAATAGATGGAAGATTTCGTACTCGTAGTATTCTTAAAGGTTTATCTGTCAATATAGATTGTGAAGCTACTTAAGCTTATGCACTCTCCTTGCACTGTTATTCTCATGTACTTCTGTGATATTTCTCATATCTACTCATTTTGGAGTATCTTTTGAAATTATTATGTCCCAAAGGAAAGAAATAAAAAAGGCAAATCATAGTACTGACAATTTTTGAAATGTAGTAAGCAAGTTTTTTTGCACCTTGTTCATTATGTGGTGAAGTAGTTAGTTGCTGAAGTTTTGATTCGTGAGTCCGTTGTTTCGCAATAGAATAATGCTCAGGCTGGCTAATGATTTGATCCTACGCTTGTGTGATGTAAAGGCATACTGTTTGTTATATTATCTTGCATCCAATCTACCTACATATTGAAGAACTGAGATGGCTGACTGATTCCTGATCCCTATGAAATATAGGCCTAGAGTAGTGAATTATAAATTTATGAAATCAGCATTGTACAGGGAAGTGAAATGGTCTTGGTAATAAATTAGAAAAACGTTATCAGAATTATAATGTTTCTTCTTTCTTTCTCAGCCGAAGAATTCTCACATATGGTTTAGTATTTTATTCTAGCCGTGTAAGTTCCATTTGAAATCCATGAAGTGATTATAATTCGTTTTAACAAATAAACCTGCACAATCAATAAATTAAAATGGTACTTATGGTTGTTACGTGTAATGAGTGTGGGTCTTTAAAAAGTAAGCATTCATCTATATTATTCAACTTCTATGCATTTCATCAATATTTTGAATGGTAATGTTATTTATTTCATCCCTCTAGACAGAGAATACTAGTGATAGGTGGAGGTGGAGCAGTTGGACTAGCTGCAATTCAGCTTGCAGCAGCTGCTGGGTGCAGTGTATCAAGTACTTGTGGAAACCAGAGTATTGAGCGTGTTTTGGCCTTTGGTGCTGAGCAGGCTATTGATTATATGACGGAGGTAGTGGAACCTGGAGTTCTGATCTTTCTTGTTTCCTTTGATAATCCTACCAAAAACATTCCTACCACTTTAATTTGGTTTGTAAAAAACAAAATATTTCCTCGGTCATCTATTGATTATAATTCTTTCCTGTCTTTGCATCAAATCACTGCCTTGCTGCAGACATACTAGTGTCAAGTTAAAAAAGATAATATCTTACTTATCAGGCTGGTAAAACATGAGGAGTTGGAGTAAATAACCACAGAATTGGAAATGATATTCTGAAATATTCAACGCTGGCATGTTACATTTTTCTTTTGTTGCAAGTGGAACATTTAATTTTGAAGCACAAAGACATCTCTTTCAGTTGTTTTGACCTGGATCATTACTGTTCATTTATGCACTGTCATATGCTTGCATTAATACATTTACAAAGTTTGTAGATTTCATAAAATTTTCAACTTTATTTGACATGTATTAAATTGTTGTATTTAAGTCCCAGGATATTGAACTAGCTATCAAAGGGGAGTTCAATGCTGTTCTAGATACTATTGGTATTCAAGAAACAGAAAGAGTTGGAATTAACCTTTTAAAGAAAGGTGGGCATTACATGACACTGCAGGTAACCTATATGACCTTCTCTTAAATAGAATTGGCGAGATTTATTTTCTCATTTCTCTTTGTTACATTGTGACATATGACTGATATAATTATTGTAGGGGGAGGCTGCAGCTCTAGCGGATAGATACGGATTGGCTCTTGGTCTTCCCACAGCCACAGCCATCTTGTTAAAGAAGCAAATCCAGTACCGATATTCTCATAGAATAGGTATAGAAGCTCATTTTGTAATCTCAAAAATGTAGTTGTCCCCTTTTAATCTTAAAGTTGGCTTATAAGAAAAGGAAATGCTCAAGAACTCATTGCAGGCAGATCAGTCATTAAGATGCAAACAAAAGATTTTGATTCATTCATTTACCCTATGTCATGCATTTAGACGTTCCTAATACCTTTCTTGATCAACTGATTGGTTTTTGGACACATTTCTAAGTTTGGTTGATTTTGTCACCCATTTTAGATCTGATTCTTTGGAGATTGAACTTCTCTATTGTTTAGAAGGATCCAAGCTCTGTATTTCCAGCTAATTCCTTCAAATGTTGCTGACATAACATTTTTTCTTCTTCTCATTGATGTGTTATTGTTAATTGTTCCCTAATTCACCTTGATTACCTCCTTAACTCAGAGTATTCGTGGACGTACATGAGGGCTGATGCCGAAGGCTTGGACGAGATCCGAAGACTAGCTGAAGCTGGAAAACTGAAGATACCAGTAGAAAGGACATTCCCAATCACACAAGTAAGAGAAGCTCATGAGGTAAAAGAAAAAAGGATAGTTCCAGGTAAGGTTGTGTTAGAGATTGACTGAAATTAAATTTTTATCTCTGCGGAGTACCAGTTCAAATCAATAATTCCTGCAAATGTAAATATCTCCCCTTTCTTTTGCTTTTTTTCTCCTTTTTTCTCCTTTTTTCTCCACATATCTTCTAGCCATTACTTTAGTGGCCATCTGCGGTTTGGATATGCGGGGCCTTTATAATACAACCAAGGCTGTAGAGTGATCTGGGTGTCTTTTATTGACGGACAAAAGAACATGAGCATTTTTGGATTGTTGTTTGGAAAATGTGAGGCAATAGAATAATAATTGTCATGCCCTGTTAGGCAAAAATTCTTTTATCTTTTTCTAAAATTTTATTATTTTAATATAATTTACTCATTTACTCTATGTATATAATAGTGCAAAAGTTATATTATATTTATATATTTATTGGTTATTAGAATTAGCATTTTACAACGAAGAATAACATTTTCAAAAATTAAAATCTGTTTTTTTGATATTAGTAAATGGTATATTTGTATCAAGCTTTTAAGATTTAAAGTTGAAAAACTTAAATCGTTTTTCATAGTTTTTTTTTTTTTTTTGGCCTTCCTTTTTTCTTTTTTCAATTCACTCGGAGATGGGAAGGCAAAAGTTTACAAGGATCAAATCTCACAGTTGTGTTTATCATACATGCGTCAGTTACTTCGAGATTAATTAATTGTTATTATGTAAATTTGAAATCCAAACTGAGATCAATAAATTAAGGCATATATTGCACTCCGCTAATTTCAAAATAATGCGCAATAAGTTGGGTTTGAAAATAATTTTATATACTTTTCCAAAAAAAAAAGGTTCACGCATAAAAAGGCTTTTTCTTAGCTATGTTATAAGTTAAGCATTTTTAGGTTTTAAAAAACATGTTTGTTTGGGCTTTTGGGCAGAAGCTGTGAAAAAAAAAACTAAAATTCAGTTTTTTTTCAGAAACTGCCTCATAGGTGCTTCTTAGAAAAGCACTTTTGAGAATCTGTTTTGAAATCATTTTTTAAAAAAAGTGCTTCCCCAAAATTTAGAAAAGCATTTTTTTTCAAAGCACATCCAAACAAGCCCTTACATCAAGAACTTGGCTTTTTTTAAAAACACCATCCACTATACATTTACAGGTTCATCATTCATGCAGGGGACAAAATGTCTACACAAAATCGGCACTTCTGTATTATAAGGTTATAGATATGGGGAAACTTATGCATTACAAATTTTTTTATCGGATTTGCAGGAATATGTACGTACAGAAATAAACAAAGTAGGAGAAGCTGTGCTCATTGCAGCATCATTTACAGATCTATCAGGCAACATGGTGGGTTGACTATATAATCATAATCAAACCTCCATTTGCAAACAATCACCTTATCCAAAAAAGAATGTGATCAGCTCAGAAACAAAACAAGCTGAGTGAAGAACACCGAAAACATGAATAAGCAATAATGTGGTACAAATGATGATTTTGTTACAGAACTCCGCATTTCTTCAATGAGGAAACAGAGTTCATCATTAGGCAGCGGCCACTGGCTTGCTGTTCTCCAATACCATTCCTTGCTTTAAGTTAAAAAGCCCCAGCAAGCCTTGTCCTCGGGCAAGAGCCTCTATCTCATCTAGTTTCTGCTTAAGTTCTTCGACTTCTCTTACCAAATCTTCCTCTTTCTCTTTTAATGCCTACAGAAGAATGGACGGCCAAAATAGAATTAGGACCAATAGTGTGAAAGAGATTCATATCAAACAAATCAAAATGAGCGTACCAGGAGTTCCTGCATCCTTGCTGCTTCCTTTCTAGATTCAGATCTTGCACTTCTTTGTACCTCAAATATTAGAACACCGCCCGCAACCTTAAAACAACAATTCAAGACTCACATTTATCAGTAATGATATGCTTAGACATTTACAATCAAAATTGAAAGAGTTTCTCTGATGGGAGATAGCAAAGATGATGTGTGAGTTCTGGGAATGAAAAACAACCAGAAAAACAAAGACTTCTCCGAGAAGATCTGCTGCAGCTTGAGCAGCTTTCTCTTCATCCAGAGGACGGATCTCAACATTAGTTGCATGGCTGTAAAGACGTCTTTGCAGGGATGTCGAGAAACGATGATTAATCTGATCACAGAATCATGAATGATCAGTCTATTTTCATTGTAAGGATAACATACATAGCCTTGTGCCATAGATTCAGTTTCATAATAAGAACAAAAGTGTGAAATCCTAAATTAATAGTTAACGAATCCAAATGCAGCACATTGGGATATCTTCAAAGTATTATTTGAGAAATTGAATACAATAGATGAAACTTTGAAAAAAAAATAAACACAACCAAGAAAATTGGAGGGGATAAAAAGATACACATAATTATATGAACTTATTAATATATGGTATAATCGGTATAAATTTGAATATTGAGAAGTGGATAAAAAATAAACATTAAAGAGCACGGGAAAATTAATGAGAAAAACAAATAAAGATATAGAGGTTATTTTGAGAAACCCTCAATACAGTGTAAGTTTTACAAGAGAAGACTCATTGTTTTTTTTGCAGGGAAGAAAAATAGATCTATATGAAGAATTTATGATGCAAGTGTCAGGAGGTTACAAGGCAGTCAAGAATGAGAAAAGGTATTTCCCTTGCAATTAGCATTTAGGGCCTGTTTGGTTCATGTAATCTCTCAAGGAAGGATTCCCAGAAATCCTTAGCATGCTGCAATCCAAGGTTTGGCTAAGACAAAATAGTAAAATGTGTTGATACTGCTGTTTTATTATATCGCTAATTATCATAAAGGAATTCACATATTTAAAAAAAATATATATATAATGGGATTAGATGTATTTAAATTGATTAATATATAAAATTTAAAATGGAAAAATATAAAAAAGTCACGTATATTTTGATAATTTATTCTTTTAAATATACATATGCCTAAAAACATCTTACTGAAGCAAACATACGAATATTACATTCTTAGCAATTTTTATGAAGAAACCAAGTATACAACAAAGATTCTTTGCAAAATAAATTCTACGTTATACTTTCTTGTAAATGTTACTCTGAAACAGCATCATACATTCTATGAACCAAATAACCCCTCAGAGACATTTTCCCAAAGTTGTATAATATAGTTGATTGATGTGTTTAAAGAAATCTTAGAAAAAAACAGTACAATAACACAACAAGCCAAGAGGTAGCCACATTGGTGCCTGTTCATATCAGTCAAGGTAACACAAATGATATGCTGAATAATTATTGTGGAACAGAACTCATTAAGAATGTTAATAATAGAAGCCTATGAGAGAGTGATTGAGGTTCAAGTCAAGGTGGGAAATACTATAACAGTTAGGTGTTCGGTTGTATTTGTATGACAGTAGCAACATATTATTTTAATTGATTTATCATTCAAGTTATTTTATTTATTTGTTTATTTTGTTTTTCTTTCATGGATAGGATAGACTTCTGCATCTAATGCTTAATTAGTCACTTGAATCCACAAATACAAATGCCACAAAACCATCTCTTTTGATAAATCATTGGCAAGAAGAGAGAAACATTAATAGAGGTAAAAGTAAAAGGTAGGAAAACTACTGTCACAATCCAGATCATTGGTTATGCCATTTCACCACTTTCAGTTTTATTCTAATCAGAAGAAACAAAAGAAAAAACTTTATTTGCCTGTAATAATACATTGCAAAACATAACAACTTCCCCAGTTATAAACTACAATAAAACTCCCTCACATGGAAATTTAATCAATTATGGAAAAATGTAACCAAGTAAAGAGAAAAAAAAACATAGAAACCAAATTTCTATAAAAATTTAGAAGAAAAATACAGACACAAATTTAGAAGAAAAATACAGACACTAATTTCATAAAAATGGAAAATGTATATTAATTAAAAGGAGGAGATCAAAATCAAACGAATTACACTTTGATGAACTCCCTTAAAAGTTAAAACACATTCACTCATACAAAATGAACACAATTTCCAAAGAGAAATAACAACAAGATCAAAATCAAGCAGGTTAGCAAATCCAAATCCACCCATAAATAGATAGAATCACAAAGCCGCACAATTTATATCTCATTCCCATCCATAAGAAAAAAAACACAACAACAACAACAATAACTATGAGAACAGAATTAAAAAAAAAAAGCAAAAATAGATTGGAGACCTGAGCGATGTTAATGATGAAAAGGCGAAACTTAGGGTAATTGCCGGCTTCCTTCTTGAGCCGGTTAGCTATGGGCTTTGACAATGTCTTCACAGCTAAAGTTCCAAGCTTCACCAATGGCAGCACCATGATCCTCTCTCTCTCTCTCTCTCTCTCTCTCTCTCTAGTGGTCAAAAATGAAACCCTAATCAGGATTTATGAGAGCTTTTAATTTTAATTTATTTTTATTACTTTTACTTCTATTTTTATTTTCTGGGCAAAGAACCTGCTGTGGGCTTAGAAAATTTAAGGAAGGCCCAGATTATTTTACCACTTTCCCTTTATATATATATATATATATATATATATAAATTACCAACTTGCATAAGACCGAGCAAGCTCGGGCACCCACATGCTTGAGCTCACGCAATAAATTCACATGGTTTGGTTGAGCTTTTCTGGTTTTACTAAAATATGAGCAAATCCAGTTTCAAAAACTGATATAAATATGGAGTTGCTTATTTTAATATATTTATGTTTTTATTTTTTAATGAATGATGACTTAGACAGGTCTCTATGAGTTCATATAATTAAAAAAATAATATTTTAAAAACAGCATTATATATATATATTATTTATTTTTGCATTTACTTTACCAACTTCACAATAAAAATGTGATATTTATTTTTACCAAGTGAAAAATTAAAGAAAAATCTAATCCACTTCATCACATATATATTGAACGCTCTAGCCCCACGTCAGGTATGTGCGGAGAGGTCTGTGAGCTTATAAAAGGTAGGACAAACACCCCACCAATTTAGTTCTTTTTATAAGGTTCGGACAAAACCCTCTTTCAATTTTTTTATTTTTTATTTTTTATTTTTTATTTTTTATTTTTTATTTTTTATTTTTTATTTTAAAAATAAAATTCCCAATCCCAAAATTCAGATCTGGATTGAGATTGAAGCACAAAAGCCATTAAGCCAGCAATGGATAAGTACTGTCTTGTAAACAATGGAGGATAAGGTTAGTTATATAAGCCAACGTGTCATAGATTCTTAAAGGAAAAAGTGGTATGATTAACCACTAATAAAAGCATTAGTTTTGGAGCAAAAGCCAGATGCTCTCTTATTAATTTAATCAACATTAGATAGGGTTCTTTGTTTCATAATGTCACTTTCATTACAAGGGATCTTAATTTGGGTTACGATTAAGTTAATCTCATTGTATTATGGATTTTACAAATAGTACTATAAATGTTTTTTTTTTTTTTTTTTATCCTTTAACTCTCAGTTCCCCCACTAATTAATCATTAATCTAATCCCACAACTCAGGACACGGTTGGATTTAAGAGCATTTGATTAAGGCTTAAAAGAATTTAAACCTTAATCAGAAATGTTGTTGTACAATCAAAGCGAATTAAAGACTAATATGATGTTGATGTGTTTATGAACATAAATTATTTTTCATACTTGTTTTTTTTTTTAATGAATCAGCTTTTAATTTCAATTAATGAGATTCAGTGATCTTAATATGAATTCGGTTAATTCTATCATACCGTTTTGATTTTTCTTGTTTTCTGTTTAATCCGCATGAATTATATTTACTATGGCAATGAAAGTGGTAATTTAGTTTTTTTTTTTTTTTTTTGAGAAAAAAGGACTAGCTTACACTAATAATTTTATAAACCAATTAATTGAAAAATTAGTAGATAAATTCAATGATCTTTCAAAAAAAAAAAAACAAATGAAAAGATTTCAGGTCAACTTCGTCAAATCCAATCCTCATACATTCTTATGCTATTTTCAAATCTTATCTCCAATATTAGGGCAATCATAATTAAAAAAAGAATTTCAAATTAAAACATCTACCATTAAATTAAATTAACCCATTGTTAACATAAAAATAAAATTCAATATTCATTTAAAAAAATAAAAACTAAAAAAAATTAAACAAACTTGAAAATTCATCCCAAATCCACCCAATTATGCACAAACACCATCACCATCCATCTCCCTCACCACCATCGAATATAATATATATATATATATATATATATATATATATATATATATATATATATATATATATATATATATATATATATATATATTTTAATTTATGAGCTTAATAACTAAAGCTCCAAATTCAAAGAACTCCCACAATAAGATCCTAAAATCTCATTTCTAAAAAACAAAATAAATCTAAACAATTTTACAAAAAAAAAATAAAAAGGGGACAGTTAGAGCCAAAGAGCACCAGCCTCTTTCAAAATAGGAACCAGATCACCGGAGATATGAACCGCCATAAGCCGATCCAAACCCCCAATCAGTTTCCCACCAATGAACACCACCGGAAACACTGTTGCAGCCATCGTTCCGATATCTCCGCCATCCGTCTCCACAATCTCATCCATCAACGCCATCTCTTCCGGTGACCCTTCGCCGATCTCACACACGGTTGGATTCACCCCTAACCCTTGCAGCAATCGTCTAGCCACGTGACTCATACAGCACCCGCTCCTGCCCACAACCACCACCGCACTACTCTCCACCATTTCTTTCACCCCTCCCTCCTCCACCGCTACCACCAGATCCTTTGCCGGTGCCGGCAAGACGCGCCTCAGCTCCATCGCCATCTCTCTCTCTCTCTCTCTCTCTCTCTCTCTCTCTCTCTCTTATTATATGTAACGCGGACTTTAGAGTTAGAGCGAGAAGAAGAGAGAGAGGCAGTTATAAATAAGGGCGTGGATGGAGATGGTGACGTCACGATGACGTAAACGGAGGTTACAAAGAGAGGGAAGTGCGACCACGCGTTGCTCGCGAAACGGTAGGCGCGCCGAGTGATGACGTGGGCCAACGTCATCCGATCGATGGCTCGCGGCGTGTGGATGGACGCCCGCTGCTGACGTCGGTGGATGGGAGTGTGGGCCACACGCTGCGCTGGCCAGCCCATCCGTGACGTCATCCCACCGCTATGATTGCCAGGCGTTTCCGTTTTCAGTATTTGCATTTTCCTTTTTTTTTATATTTTATATTTTTGTTTTTAAAATAATAGCTTTTAATTTTACTAATTTATAAATACTAAAAATAAAACCATCTTCACAATGATTTTTTTATTTTTGAAAAATAAATGATAAGTCCCCACTAAAACGAAATCACATCTGTGAATAAATATAAACACAAATTTAATACATATTTATGCTCCCAATTTGATTTAAAGTATTTGTTTTAAAGCTATCAATTTAGTGAAAAACTGTTAGTGATTAATGGATATTTAAAAAAAAAAGCCACTTTATTTATTTATTTATTAAAATGATTTATAGTGAAAAACACACCCAAATAAAAATGAATAGTTGACTGGGAGGGTTAGCAAGTCAATCACGTTCTGAATGACAGGTATAACGCGTGCGTCATCCTTACGTCAGTTTTAATACACGGGCCCACGCCAGGTCAGCACCCTTCATATCTCCGGATCCATCAACACGTGTTGGGAAAGGGACGGAAGACACGTGGCTTAACACCGATGGCTCGTTTGGGAATCGTTAATCGGACGGTGGAGATCGATCGATGCGGACGTCGACGAAGGGATCGGATCATCGCAGGGGATGACCTCAGCGTCTCCTTTGTTGTTTAGTTGTCCTTTTAATTAATTAAGTTTTTTATTTCTCCAAAAAGGTCTACACGAGAAAAGCGAGGTCGGCAACGATGGCTTCCTTTATAATAAAAATTAATAAATTATAAATTATATATAGATATAAATACATGAAACGCCGTGCGAGGCCAGAAGAAGCGAACGGTTTTCTGGTTTTTCACTTACTAATTACTCAAATTTCTAATTTAAAATGAGCATTAATATTTAATGATTTTTTTAACAATTAATATTTTGAATTAATGAAAAAGGAACTCTCTTAAAACTAACTTAGCAAGATGTGATTGTGTAAACATTAAAAAAAAAATTACAAAAAAAAGTCTAAAATGAAGAGATAAAAATAATAAAGAAAGTATTCTTATGGGCAATAACACATATTGGTTAGTAATATATCTATAAAAATAAAAACTAATGATGGTTAGACATATTATTTATTATTATGCCCAAGTTTTCGGTACAATATTTGATTGGAATTTAAAAATTTAATGTGATATCAATGAAGACAATTACGTTTATGGGCCAAACCAATCAAGGTATGTACTTTGTCCGATTGGGTTAAAATATGCCAAATGGACGACATTCTTTTATTGGGTTTTAAAATGAACAAGTTATTGCAAATATTTCACAACCACAATAGTTTTTCATTGGTTAAGGTCTACTCTTCTTTTGATATTATTATAAGTATTATTTTAATGGCCAACTATAATTATTTATAACTTCTTTTCAAAATCAAATTTAAAAAATCTTTTACATCCGTCACTAACTAAATAAAAAGTTTAGTTGCTGATTTTGATAAATCAAAATTACTAAATTTGTATATCATGGAATTCCAAATAAGGTTAAATTAGCATCTTCAAAGGCAGGAAGTCCTCCAAACCCAAATTTACAAGGACCTTCATTTTGTTTATGTGGAATTATATGAGCTGAAAAAGTCTTGGATGACATAACACAGACGTTCTCTCTTGTGACACTACTTCATAAACAATTAAACCTCATGCATTGCATACTTAATAAAATGGAAACAGGCATCACCACTTGGACTCATTCTTTTTAATATATTAACAAGATTTTGCCAAGTAAATCATGATGTCTGCGTTTTGTATTTTCACACACACACACACACACATTATATATTCCTAAATAATATTTTTATTTTTCTAAACTTATCGTTTTAAACTTTTTGTTTTAAATTGTTATTTTTTTAATGTTATTTTTCGTAAATTTAAATTTTAAAATTTAGAGTTTTTAAAAACTGATATAGTTCAATTAAAACAATTGTAAAAACACCACTCGATGGATTATACCATATATATATATATATATATATATGTAGGGGCAAGCGGAAAAACCAAATACGAAACCCGAACCGAAAGGATAAACTAAATTACAAATGATTAATATATATATTGTATAAGTCATATATTAATATTATTAATTTATAAGCCCATTACCTGCTACAAATGATTTTAAAACTTTTTTTATAACATTTCGGTTTAATAACAAATTTCAGTTTAATAACCAAACCGAAAAATTACACATGATTTAAAAACATTTTTATAAAATTTCAGTTAAATAACAAATTTCGGTTAATAACCGAACCGAATCGATAAATTTCGGTTTGATTAATTTTACTTGTTCGGTTACCGAATATATATATATATATATATATATATATATATATATATATGAGTCCACATAATTTGGACTCATCATTGGTAGAAACGAAATCTACGGAAATCCACTGATCTTATTGGATCCGCATCCAATTAGGCCGTCCCCAGCCCCCACCGATCACTTTCATTGATTCCTTCTCTACCTTTTCATCATTTATGCGGACAGAATGTGTGAATTAGATGACAAAAAAATGTTACTCGAGGATGTTTCCA
This sequence comes from Dioscorea dumetorum, assembly GCA_902712375.1. Classification (NCBI taxonomy): domain Eukaryota; kingdom Viridiplantae; phylum Streptophyta; class Magnoliopsida; order Dioscoreales; family Dioscoreaceae; genus Dioscorea; species Dioscorea dumetorum. The sequence goes on from CACTHL010000380.1 coordinate 175,657, forward strand.
CGTTGCAAATCTAGACCCAATCAATGCTGGCCACTTTGCATGACTTTGTGGTGTTTGTTCCCACACAACTAAACGTTTCATATGATATCAGCTCGCGTATGGCACTAGTGTTCATTTGTTTATTTACTTATTTATTGATCGATTTGTATTTTAAGACTATTGAGTTTTGAAAGACAGAAATCCATGGACTTTTGAAGGGTAGAAAAAATCTATGGGCATGAAGTCCATGTCACACCGAACAGCCAATATAATAATAAGTGGTCTCCAATGAATTGACCCATAAGCAATGAATGATTCCGTAATTTTCGATTCATGTACCTGCTAGAACAAACATGATCCACATTTTAATTTCCTCCGTAGAATGAATGACGGAATGAATATATATATATATTAACAAAGTCAAACAAAAGAAGGACCAAAGAGAGAACCGAAGGATAAGCATACTGCATAAACAAACAATTGCATTGTTTAGAAGTAGTGCAAGAAAACATAGAATTACAATAATTAGTAGGAACCATATGCTTCAAGAGCTAAATAGGAGTCAGTTGAAACAGTGGTTACCATTGAAGAGCAAGCAAACAGAAAAACAGAGTTTCAGAGAGCATTGCGTCAGGACTGGTGCCGGGGGGACGATAAGCTGTGAGGAAGAACATCATCATGCTCGTTGAACCTTGAATGTCGATTCCACCGAATTAAAAGATGAGTGTCGGTATATAAATGTTGCAAGACAGCACAAAGATATAGAACTGAAATCATCTTCACACTTGTAATACTGATCTTTCAAAATAGATGCCTGCTTACTGCTCTCTTCGGAGGGCTCTCTATTAGCACTCGAGACTAGAAGATGAGAAGAAAGCTGGAAGGTTCATGTCAGGTGGAGCTGGGGAAGCAGATATAGTACTGACCATTTCATTTGCTATCGGAATACCCTTGGTTAAGGGGAAACCGAAAAGTCTGCAGCTAGTTCGAGGGATATTTTCGTTGCTTTCCAAGTCTGCTTCTGTAAAATATGCGGGGTTGTGAATTCTTGCATTTCCAGCATGGGGCTGGTAGGGAAGAGATGAGTCATTCCCAGAAGACAATTCAGAGCAGTTGAAGAAACCATGGTAGTTCCCGCGCTCGTCTTTCCCATTCATGCCGTAGATTGATCTAGTATTTGGATACTGCATACATGCTTGTCGAAACATCAACACTGACGATGGTGAAGACACTTGAACTGATGGTTTTGGCTGATGAAGTAGAGTACCATAGCCATGGATGGGTGACGTCCATCTGTTTCCGTCATCAGACGGGTGTACACCTTTCGGCAATCCAAAAACATCGGTTTCCACGTGCGCATCAAGAGAAGCTCCTCCCTGTGATGGATTACCTGGAAAAATTTCTTGACCTTGCAAGACCTTATGGAATCGCATGGATTCTCCAAAGCCTATGCACTTGAAGGAAGCATCGGAGTTGTCTATGGGAACTCCGATGTAGTTTCCTCGGCTAGCTAACATGCAGCTAGCTCCATTAGAGATACCACTCCTAATGTCCGAGAATTGATGACCTCTTAGCTCAGAACCCTGAGAACTTGCCACATCAATCCCATAATGAGGAGTTCGAAGACAAATCATTTCTTGACCTTGCAAGACCTTCGGGAATCTTGCAGATTCCCCCGAGTCTGTAATAGCACTTCCATCTGCAAGCAAATGGAGAAAAATGCTCAAGAGAACCACAAAAGGAAAAAAAACATCACGAATGACAAGTCTGGTTACTTGCAAACGGAAAGTCCGACTGGATTGAAGGTGGACAGATCCTGGTTCTTTTCAAACCAGATGTCGTCAGACCATTTGGACCAGAAGCTGAACCAATAGGTTCGACCTCCCAAGGAGAAACCCTATCTTGTCGATTTATTACTGCATCATCATCCCACCTCACCTACAAGCAATAGGGAAAACATTTAAAAGCCTAAGATCATAACAGGGAAGCCCAAGCTTTGTATTCTATGATTGTAACATAAAAGCAACAGAACCACAAATTAAAATAAATCCCCCTAGTTTATGGTAAATTCTGATTATGAATTCAGGCCCAATATAAGAAGGCAAGAAATGAAGACTGAAGAACCAAACTTTATACCAAAGGTTCTTTGCTACTCATTTTCATTCAACAAAATTCAGGAAGCCTACAGAAAAAAAAGGAAGTGGCATTCATAAGCTTGATGTTAATGCTATTAAGAACAATGAATTATGATAATGTAGCATATTGATCTTGGCACAGAAGCAATCTAGCAAGGTTCTTGACAAACAATCCCCCACTTAAGTCTGATGCCCAGTATTCTGCAATCTACTGAACTGAATCAGTGACACATCTTAAGCCAATTTTCTTTAGAAAGTATTAGTGCACAAGACGTCAGTAAATTAGCCATTCTTATTTTCCCAAAGTAAAAAGATTTGATTGGAGTCATGATTGAAATATAGTCTACCAAACTATTATGGATATCTTTATGTTTGGTCTCCTCTCCCAGCTATATGCTTCAAATCAAACTTAAAACAAGGTAATCAGCAAGAGACAATAGTCTTTCAATAAAAGGGCTTTCAGAAAGTGCCAGCATCCATTCGATAACATATGGAAGCAGAAATCATGCCAAGATGTTACGAGTCAACTTTCCTTTTTTGCCTGCGTCCTTATGTAATTGTCAACAGCTAGACAATAAAATCCCCTAGAACAAATATGCAGACAAGCTCAGCTTAGGCTTTATTCACATCCAAAACAGTGGTTGAAGAGCTCTTACAACATACATAAGCCATCATCAAGCTCTGTCAACCCTCTCTTCAAGGATGCTACCACTACACTGCACTCTATTTCTAACCCTATGAAAGCCTTGAAAGCGAATCAACATAAAGATAGTATTTTAAATTCTATTCACGATTCACCTAGGAAAATATTTCTGAAGCAGAAAGGTTGACTTGTGTGATTGCAAAACCCAATCAATCATACTTTAAAAATCTAACATAGGAATAAAATGCACTGACTTGTGTATCTTGTTCCTTATACTGACAAATGATAGCAAACTTGGGACAAAATTACATCAGACCTGGACGACATAAAGAGTTTATGTGCAAGTCCCTAACAATAGTGCCAATTCGATCTGCACAAAAAGGAACTAAGACAACTGCCAAGCAGCAACAAAGAGGAATGAGGCCAAATGAGACATTATAATTGGAAGCAATGAAATATAATCCACAAAATCCAGTTAAAAATGCTTAAATGCAACTTTCATATTATGGAGAACAACAATTTCACATAAGTCTCCATATAAACTACATCAATGGAAAACAATTAAACATTCATACCAATAGGCATCTCCATTTTGAACCAGGCCATCTGACAGGATCAGCATCACCAATTCCAGTAATCAACCCTGTGCACCTGGAGAAAGAGAGAGAGAGCATTAAGGTCACTGCAAAACTTTGTTTAAATATCGGTCTCTTCATGGAAAACACAACCCAAACCTCCTCTCTGTTGCATCTTCACTTTCGTACTTCATTCTGAACCTCATACCAACAGAAAATGAATTCTTGAAACCGTTCAAAAATTTTGAGTAAGGTACTATGAACTCTGCCAGACTTGACCTACAATTATTTTGCCAAATCTATTAACATGAAGATAATGCACTGACAGCATGCTACTTCCCATCAATGGGAAGAAATGCAATAAGTTTCAATTAAAAAAATGCAAAATAAGATGATAGATATACAAACTTAGTTTAATAACACAATAATCAGACCCAATTACCAAACCAGTGAGAATCTCTGCAGAAGTAAAAGAAAAGTGCTAGCATATATGCAAGTAAATAAACATTTAAGTATTTCAATTAACATCCATCAACACATTATGATAAAATCTACCATCCAGAAAACTTTTTTTTCTAACTTCAACCATTTGTTCACACATTTGGAATCAAATTCTCCAATGTCCTGGAAGCTAGACAGTGTCCACTCAGAAGCAACTTCAAAAGCATGTGCCAAAGAAGCGTAGTGCTAGACATGGTTATGCCTCCATGACCATGAAATACTTAAGAAAGTACATGACACAAATAAAGTGCAAACCACAATTAGTGAACAATGGCGCACATCAAAAACTAAAGGCATTTAGGCAAAATCAAAATCACACTAAATCACAAACCCACCAAAAGACAAGTAACAATCATAGTTGGGGGGCAACATGCGGAGAATACTAAAAGAATAGTACAAGCCAACAACAAGAATTGTGCATAGGCATCAACGGCAGATAAAAAGGAAAGGGAATAATAAGACTAGACAAACACCAATAGCTGATAAAGGTACCTAAATATAGTTCCAGCAATTACTGATAACTAAAGAAGAGGATCCCATACCATGCTATCATTCTATCACACCAAGTCATATCAAATGTCAAGGAGCAAGGGATGCAGAGATCAAATGCAACAGAAAGTAGGAAAACAAAGAGTTCCATATATACATCAATGTTACTCTCTTGGGCTCCATTCACCACTCATCCATACAAGAAAAAGTTATTTGTAGGACAACACCACATGTGACAAAGAGCACACTTTGATGAATGGATATATCAAGAAGAAGAGCTTGACCACTTTTCTCAATAACTCGAATTTCCCTTAGAAAATCTTATCCAGTTTTAGCCATACCTCGGGTTGTAATCGATGTGGAACACATTTTTTGAAGAGACAGCATCAACCAAAGTGGTAAAAGTGCTGATATTCAAACTCTGCCCACAAAGCACTGAAAAAGGAATGCAACTCTTCAGTTGTGCAGCTCGCCTTATTCCCAATCTGAGTTCTCCATCATTTCCCCTAAATAAATAAAATTCAAAAAATCATAAGAAAGTTGTTTAGGCATAAGCCACTTTAATTGATCAAATCTTCAGAGGCATACCGAAGAAAGAGCACCGCATCCCCTGAAGCCAGTTTCTTCTTATTGACAAACGCACTCCACCCGGTTGTCAAAAGATGCCTGCGTGGTTGTCCTGCAAAAACACACAAAACTGAGAATTCATCCAAAATAATTTCCTGCAAGCATGAAATTCCGAAATCAACTAAAATGCTCTTCAGCATCACTGAAAAGATGAAGCTTTCAGTGCTTACGAACAAACCACATGACAGAAGAATGTTGCATACGATCAATTTCATCATACATTGGAAGAAATATATTATATTTGGGGAAACACCGCATCATGATCAGGTTCACCAGACAATGCAAAGCTACAAAACAGTTCATATAACAAGCACCTCTATAAATATGCCTGAATCTCCACTCCATGTCATGCAAATCCTTAGCAACAAGCTCCTGGGAAGGCCTGAGCTGTTTGTAATCCTACACCAAAAAAAAAATGAAAAAAGAAAACCTACTCTTAGAACAATTTGCACAACCTCGGTAGCAAATGGATCATCTTTTCCCCAAACCCACCAATGGAGGGAAGCAATCTTCAGCAGCTCGGCGAGGAACAGAGAATCCACCATGCGTACTAGTATCAGAAGCGGTAAGCGTCTTGCAAAACATATGGGGAACCACCGAGGAGTTACATCCTCCACTACTATCCTTCTCCCAACCGTCCTCTTCCTGCTCGGCATCCTGAGGCCACAAGAACAGCTAAATTTCCACAAAGAGATAACACCCATATAAAAACCTCAAAAATATCTCAAAAATCTCAACAAAAAGCAACCATTTCTTCGGCAACGAGAGCCAGCCGTGCATACACCTCATCAGTAGTAGCATCCGCCTACAAAATCACATCCAAAAACAAAACTAAGAGAAACAACAAGGGAGCACGCAAGATGTTCGACGAAATGCGCGCAAACTAACAAGAAGGTGAACATCGACGACGCGGCATAAAACATGAGGAGGAATTCGCGACCCCGCCCCGGCTCCAGCGCCGCGGGCACCGAGCTGCTCGAGATGCCCTTGGGGAAAGTAAACCACAAGGCTTCCCTTTCTGGGCAGTGGCCCGAGCGGCCCAGCGCAGGCGTGCCAGAGCTCGAGACACACAGAGCGCCTGCGCCCGTGCTCGCGCGAGCACGGCGGCGGCCGAGGCGGTGACTCCTCCTCCTCCTCCTCCTCCCCATCCCCGTCCACAGTGTTGAGATCTATCCCCATAAAAATTCGAGCTTTGGAGACGAAGACGAAGAACAGCAGCGTAAGAAGCGGGGGAGAATAGAGAATATAGAGAAAGAGAGGGACTAAAGAGTAAATAACGAAAAGACAGGCTCTGTGCTTCGTTGGGATAAACCCCAGGACCAAAACACCCAAGAATTACACCATTTTTTTTAAAGAAAAACTTTTAATAGATATATTTAATAATTAATTTTAACAAAAAAAAATAAAAATTAATTAATGTTAATTGCAATAAAATTGATCAAAACTCACACTTTCACACTTTAAGTTTTATGTGCTTTCTTTCTTCTGTGCCTGGTTCATTGAAAACAGGAGAAGGACGGAATAGTGAATAAGCGAAATAAGAGGGGTGTTTTGGAAAAATGATTACTTTTTCCCCTGCTGCAATAGGGGAACTAAAGAGTAAATAATGAAAAGAAGGTGTTTTCTGGGGAAAAGGGAAATACTTTTTTATCATGCTACACCCTAGGGGAAGAGATGTGGGCCATAGAGAATGATAGGGACTAAAGAGTTAAAAAATAATAATAAAATAAAAACAAAAACAAAAACTAAAATTAAAGTAAAAAGCTTTTTATTCATATTATAAAAGATTACCATATATTCATTTTAAAAAGGTTTATTTATTATAAAAAATAAGCACCATCAAACTGATTGTGTCCGTGTGAACTTAGGATAAAATTTCATTTTTAAATCAAATTAAAAGTATGTGCAATGTTAGTGAGATGTATTTATTTAAAAAGAATAATTTGAGTTAATTTGTTTCTATAAATAAAAATTCAGCTAAAACTAAGGAACTTATCCATATTAACCGATTTTTTTTTATTATTTAAAAAGTAGGTAAACAATGAAGAGACTGACTGATCATCCAATCAAGTACTGGATGGAGGGAAAAGCAAATTTGTAGGAGAAGAGGGGGTAATCTGAAAACTGAGAGCCCCTGCTTTTTTCTCTAATGCCACACAGGAGGAGGGGGGCTGAGGGAACAGAGGAGCAGTAGTGGCAGGGGGGGGAGAGAGAGAGAGAGAAGGTCAAAAGCGATAGGCTAACCATCGAGCCCTCACCGTACTATTTATGCTGCTCTCTTTCTTTGATAGTGACCGATGTGGGACTAATTTATTAGTATTCCCAGCACTGCAACCCTGAACCTTTTTTTTTTTGCCTTTTTATTTTTTCTTTTCTTTTTCTTTTTAACCTTTATTTTTTTAATTATTTTTTCATTGATTTTTTTATTCTTTGAGTTTTCGCCCTTTCAACGTTCGGTCTCACTGCTGCCCCTGCCACTGCTCTGCACCTGCTTGCCCGGGCGTTTTCCTTTATTTTTTCCCTTTCGGTTTTTTTTTTTTAAAACTTGTTTGGTATATTGTCCTTGATTTAATAAGTTAATAATAATGTTAATACATACATACATATATATATATATATATATATATATATATATAAGATGAATGAATAAAAAGAAGAGAAAGATATAAATGAGAGTGAGATGACATGACATAGAGAGGGAGGGGGGGACTGAGATCGCGGGGGCCGTGTAATAATTGGAACTTGTTTTTTTCTGTTTGGTTTTTGCCAGCATCGCAAGTGTTCCCCTCTTTCTCTAAGTCCTTTGCATTTATATATTATATATTATATATTATAAATATGTACAGTGAGAGAATAATTAATACATACATGCTTATATCCATATTTGCATGGTTATAATTACCGCATTTCTTCTTCTCTCCTGTTTCTTTAAAATTATTATAAATATATATAATATATACAGGAATGTTTGTTTTACGTTGGTGCCTTTGCATGGCCAGTGCACGAATGCCTTCTCTTCTTCTTCATACTGCTTACACACACACAGAAACAGGAAGAGAACTCTTCTTCTTAATTCATAGTCATTACATATATATATATATAAAGAAAGAGAGAGTGAGAGAGATGAGGGTTTTCTTCAGCTTCTCCTGCTGCTTCTTTTTGTTAAAATTTATTGAAGAGAGAGGGAGGGAGGGATGTGGTTGTTTGTATGTGTTTGTATGGGCAGCTTTGTTCATCTTCTTCTTGATGACAGACCAGGAACTTTATTCATGGCGAATGACTAGAAGCTGTTGCTGTTGCTGTTGCTGTTGCTGCTGAGTGCTGGCAAAGGAGTAGTACTTATGAGGATGAGTAGCTCTGTGGTGAGTTTAATAAAGCTGTGTCATCGTATAGTAGTCTCCAGCACTTACTCACCCTCATGCGTGCCATCAATATATATATATATATAGTATCATAACTCATGTATACATATGCATGTGTTTCTCAACTGACACTGTACAGCATACATGCAAGCAATAAGCATCTTGGGTTGCTTCTTATTTATTATAGATATTTTTCAATAAAAAAGAAAAGAAAAACAATTATTTGATAAATATAATGGCAAATCTGGCCATAGATGTTATGATAAATTCATGCATCACGTGCTACATGAAATAACTATTTTTCCCTGCATGCTTATAATGCATATACGGTTGCCAACGTATTATTTGTTGGAATGACATGGCGAGAAGAACGTACGTTACATACTAATCATGCAGGCATTGATTAGCCGCAGTTTTCATACAAAAGCCATACACTTTATGACAACAAGGAGAATTTTACTGTATCTTCTATTAATCAAATATTAGTATTATATAAACTCAAATGGTCAAATGAGACTGACCTTAGGATTAAACACATCTGTGATACTGTATAACTATATATATTCAATTAATATAGTGTGAAATTATTACTATATGAGCATGCACAAAAAAGGGAGAGAAAACCCTAACCCTAACCCTAACCCTAGGACAAGCTTGAGATGTGAGCCGAGGTGTGCACTAGCCATCAACATCACCATCACCCTTTCCCCTTATAGGGTTCTATAAGCCATCCTAGATAACAATAGGTTTAATGGCTCAACTCCATTGAAGAAGCATTGCCTCCTTCCAACCAGCCAATAAACAAGTTTAAAAACTCAAGACTCACTCTCTCTCTCTCTCTCTCTCTCTCTATATATATATATATATATTATATAATATATGTAAGGGTCCCATAAGTGGAAAGCAAACATATTACTTTCTCTTTTGCCATTGCCTCAAGCTTTGGCCCCTGCTTTCTTGTGTCTTTCTTTGTTTACATTGTCACATTCTAAAGCCACCGCATAAATAAAGAGGACACATTATATAAGCATTCAGACCCTGCTCATTTAATGATCTTTTTAATATATATATGTATTTATATATATGTATATATAATTAGCATACATTGAAGTTGGGAGACTTTCAAGATAAATACTGTTTATAGTGCATGAGGGTGAAAGGTTGTCTAGTCTTGTACTTTCAAATTAACAAGCCATTGATTAATAAAAAGCAATTAAGTTATACTTTAACTAATGAAATATAACAATTTATAGCTTTACCCACACCTAACAAATGTTTAAAAAAAAATTAAATCTTTCTATGTTTTATTGTATTTTGAATATATATATATATATATATATATATAATTAATAAAGGATGCATGTAATATAAGAAATAGAGAGAATGAGAGCGAAAGATGGTCCCCCATTGGTGTGATGTAACGTTTCCAAGCACAAGGCTGCTAGAAAACATTATTGTTATCAATAATTTGGCCTTCAATTGTCATATCACTAAGTTTTGTCCATGTTCCATTTGAACATTATCAAGAAGAGAATGCACTTATGCTCACTTTTGTAACAATACTTATAATTCACCATATATATACATATATGCTATGATCTTTATTGTTCACAATTCAAAGAACACAATGGTAACATGTTGCCAAGGTATATACATCACATCAAAGTTGGAATCCATGGTTGGTAGGCCAATGCAAACATCATATAAACAAAGCCTCTTTGCTCCATGAGACACACCACCTTTTGGAAAGGTGATGGTTAGGTTAAGCCAACCACACATATACAAAAGAAAAGACTCAAAGGGTTTGTACTACCATTTCTTTCTTTTTTATTCATGTCACCAATGTGTTGTTAGCTTTGTGCTTTGTGTTCCTCTCCCATGGATGTTGATGAACCCTACCACATTTTGGTGGACCTAGAACAAGAAGAATCTTAAAAATACTTCAGAGTTAACAATAATTTATGTGTTTTTTTTTTTTCAATTTCTTTTTGCTTGAGTGATTAAAGTTTGAACTCTAGTTATCATTATTTTGATCATGAGAAAATATAAAACTATAAAATAGATATAATTTTAAGTTAACAACTTACTGTCTATTAGCACTGAGACCTATTCATAGAATGCTGATATTTTTTTTAAAAAAAACTGGTTTGAATCTCAATTCATGCAAGGTGAGTGCACAGTTGTGATGAGATATTAACTCCGTGCTTTTACATACTAGCTCTTAATTTGACTTGTCCACATTATATACAAAAATTACAAACACACTAAAATGGGCTGGAAGTGACCACTTCGGCCACTTCGGTGAAACAAACTGCCCATAATATGCGAATAAACAATTGAGGGGTGTTTTTCTTTAAAAAAAAAATAATGTAGGTATAAATAATTTTTTTTTTTTAGAGAATGTGATTTAAACTTTAATGATGATTAGATGTGTGTAAGAAGAGAATCATGTATTAGCATTAGAAAACTTTTTAAACATGTTCTTTTTTATTGTTCACCAAATGGCTTATGCTCAAAGTCTAATTAATTATCATTAAATCCGCAAGTATGATGTTTTTGTTTAATTCAAGAAACACAAAGATCAATTAGGATTAAACTAATACATACATACATACATATATATATATTAGTAAAAGTTTTAGCTGATAATTATGAAAGTGTTAACTTTTTCTTTAATGGTATTAGTTATGATTAAATTGATAATTGTGTCGGTCCTTTGTTTTAGTGGATGATTAAAGTGTTAATTATTTTCACTGTAGTAAACAGGACATGGATAAGCAGAACAAGTTGCTGTCTGCCTTTTGTGACTCATTTTTGGTTGGATGAATAGCAAACTAAAATTCCATCTTTTTGATCATTTATTTCCACAACTAGTTTTGCATTAATTCAGAGTTATTAATTGGCACATTGTTTCATGTTTTTGTTACATGTGTGACTTTAAAGCATGTTTTAAGGGACAAACAACCGAATGTGAAAATAAGTATAAATTAAATTATAGTATTTTTATTTAAAAAAGAAATTATGAATAAACTATATTTTCTTCATTACATAAAAGGTTGGGAGGCATATCAAATTATAGTAATTAAAAAATCATAATAAATGTGCATTTAGATGAATAGATTTTTTTTTTTTTTGATAAAGTTGAGAAAAATCACCTCATTAACGAGTAATCAAGAGACATGCATAATCAATTATAGTAGCTTATTTAATATATATAAATTTATTAACTTTGATAAATATTTGATGAAACAATAAAAATTCTGTAGACTTAGAAAATTTTCAAAACCAAATTAAAATGTAAAAAGATTATGTATAAATTTATTTGCATTAATTCAAAGTTATTAATTGGCACATTGTTTCATGTTTTTGTAACATGTGTGACTTTAAAGCATGTTTTAAGGGACAAACAACCAATGTGAAAAAAAGTATAAATTAAATTATAATATTTTTATTTAAAAAAGAAATTATGAATAAACTATATTTTCTTCACCCCATATCAAATTATAGTAATTAAAAAAATCTAATGATTGTAAAATTAGATGAAAAGAATTTTTTTGAGAAGGTTGAGAAACATAGCACCATTAAAGAGTTGTGAAGAGACAATATATATATATATAGTGGTGTATCACTTATAAAAGCTTACTAAACACCTTAAAATTTATTAATTAGGTCAGTCGTCGTATGGGCGATAAAGGTCATGTTACATAGACAGTTAAAAATTTTCAAAATCAAATCGAGTTAATAAATTTCTCTTGCAACTCTAGAATGAAAAAATACAACACATCCCACGACAGATCCGTTAGACCCATTTGAACAGTACCATAAATGGTACATGAACCCAAAAACAGTTTATAAACAATATTACTACAATACTGCTGTAATATTTCAAAGCATTATTTTGATCTTGCACCCTGCCTATTTCTAAGGGTGGCAAAAATTTGGGTTAAGGCAAAACCAGATCCGAAAAAATATTGCTATAAATAAATAAACTTGCTATCCATACCCGGTCTCTTTCAAAACATAGTTGTTTGGATGTCAAAATTTTGAAGTAAAGGGACTCAAAGAATAAGTTTGAGAAAATAGAGAGTTATTCTAGGAATTATACCAATATTAAGCTATACAAATATAATTTAATCCACAACAAAAGCGAAACAAGAGCAGTGTCCAGCAATTAAAAACTCAATTCAAATTACACAACACTCCAAGTCTTAAGAAACCCTTAAAAGCTTTGGATTGTTGGGCTTGGGCAGTTGGGTTTTAAGATTATGGGCTTATAAAATTTTAGGCCCAAAAGGACTTGGTTGTCTAAATTTCCTTGGCTAAACACGGTCCGGATTTAAATTCAAACAACTAGTCTAGATCTAGACCTAATCTGCATAAGCCCATTTTATTTTGGGTTGAATAAAATTGAACTGGTGGGCCAAAACAGAGTATTGCCACCTCTACCCATTGCTGCTTTTTGTCAGAGCTACCATATGGCTACTGTCCCCATGGCTTCACAAAAAATAAAATCATACTAGAATTTGGAATTTGGGGTTTTATGACAGGCAAGAGATAAAATTATTATATATATATATATATATATATGAAAATGATAATGTTATCCATGTTTCAATGTGATATAGAACACCTAGTGGCTGTCAAATTTGACAATTAATAATAAATTGACAAAGAATTTGATTGATTTTGAAATAAATAAAAACTAGATTAAAAAAAAAATACTTATATATACAATTTTAAAATCAATCGAAGAAAGTAATAGTAAAAACAAAAACAGAGAGATTACACATGAACAAGCAATTCAACATCTAATAATATATTTGTAAATCCATAAATAACGGACATTAATTTTCCCTCATTTAATTTTTCTGCTCAAATGAGTTATGAGTCTACTTTTCAACCCAAAAAAAAAAAGAAAAAGAAAAATGAACATAAAACTAAAACCTCAAGCTGTACAACTAAAAGGAGAAGTATCAACAGTGTACAAGGGGAGGTTGTGGTTGTTGTGACTTATAGATCACTAAAATTAAGCACCATGAATGTTCTTCAACCTTTGGTTCAAAGAGGGATAAGAAGAAGAGAAGCTAAACTGGTGCAAAGGTGTTGAGTTGGTATCAAGAAAGCCAAGTATAACAACCATAAACACAGAGCAAATGAACATAGGAATAGGACCAAAGATCCACAGCAACAGTGTGGTGGCAAAGTACAGTGCTCTAAGACCCATAGCCCAAAAATTGCCACCCCTAATCACAGCAGTTTGAACATACTCAACTGGTACATCAGAGTTGAGAGTACTCAAAAGAAAGGTGGCATGAACAAAGTATCTAGCTGAGTGGATGAAGAATGTAAATGCAGCTAAGAAGCAAATGAGGAGGGAAATGTATTTTACTGAGGCTGTTGCAGTGGATGTGTCACCAAAGATTACTTCTGACATGAAGACCTTGGTGGTGCTGCCTATCCAAGTGCCAATGAGAGAGCTCAAGGCAATGGAAAGAGATGCTAGATTTGTTGATGCTGATAGACTGCTTGATATCACTTGTAATGCTATTCCTGTTTCATCTGGTGTAGCCTGTCATCAATGAAATGAAAAGCCTAGTGATAAGTTTTAAATGGATATTGATTTTAATTTAATTATCAGAAAAGATCGAAGACGGTGTGAATTTACTTTTGAGTTTATTAAATGTTTTTATTATAAAATTTTTTTTGTAGACAAACATTCAACCAATCCCTAATCTTCTTCTTGTGGCTTTGGTACAGCCTTATAAGTTTACTCCATGACTTTTATCTAATTATTTTTTCTCCCAAAAAAAAAAAAAAAAAAAAAAAATCCATGCCAAGGAGAAGCGCTCTCTCCTAACATGAATAAGGATTAAAGAGGCCAGGATTCTAAATAAACTAAACTCTGATAAAAATGAGCTTCTTCATAAAAAATACTTATGATATAACTAACAAAACATATATATATATATATATATATATATATATATGGAATACCAACCTGCATCATTCTCTGAACCCAGGCAAGCTTGTTATGGTTCTCATAGCCAACTACAGTGGTGTGAGGTAGCTTGAGAATTCTATAGAGAAGGAATAGATGGTACCCAAACATGATCACAAGCCCTGAAGGAACCAAAACTATATCCATGTATCTTCTATCAAACATCATCATCTCTTATCTTCTTCTTCTTCTTCTTCTTCTTCTTCTTCTTCTTTAAAGCCTTCGTTAAGTTTTCATGGTTATATATATATATACATATTAGAGAAGATAAGTGGCTAGCAAGTTTTTCGTTATTGTAGACTGATTTCAAGCATTGGGTTGCAAGTTTTGATTCTTTATGCAACTGGATTGAGGTTGCTTGCACTCAATTGGTTTATATATATATATAATTAAAATGTCAAAAGAAAAGATACTTATTTCCCAATGCAATGTATGAGCTGATGACTTCACTTCTACTCCCGGCCCACTCTGTAATTTTGGTAATTCAGGGCCATTATATAAGTTTGTATTTTCCCCCTTTTGAAAAATATGGATGAATTTTTATTTTGATGAATGAATAAGAACAACAAAGTTTATTTTGATGTATTTTTGAAATTTTTATTAACTGGATATCTCCACAATAGCAGAGTGATAACTTCTTTTAAGAGATTAATTCTTTCACACAACAATGATCGAAGAAGCTTGTGATTTATCACATTTATTAAAAAATAAATAAATAAGTTTTGCAACTATTAATAATTAATAATTTTAACATTTATTAAGAGTGCATTGGATCACAACAAAGGTTTCTTGCACCAATATCCTACATGTAGCTTCTACAACTCATCTTCAATTAATGCTTAAAAACAAATTAAGTAAAATCAAATAAATAAAACAAAAGGATTTCCATGAAGAAGAACAACACTTTGGAAGCCAAAGGCACATGTTTTTCATTTGATCATTCGGATCTTCTCTTTATTTTAATACCTTAACCTTTCACATGCACGTCTAGCAAAATGATCACACACCAACTTTTAAAAGTGGTTTTACTTGAGCATAAAATTATTTTGTACACAAACAAGATAAGTTATTCCATACTCCTTGAATCTTTAAACTATTTATAACAACAACTATTAAAAAAAAAAATCAATATATCAACCTAACATGAAATATCAAAGTACACCTATGATAAAGTAAACCAAATAATTACAACTTAATAAATTAAGCATATATACTCTATCAATCCTATTATATATCCATGCAAAAGAACTAACTTAAATAAACTAATCAAGGATATTGGTAGGAGATGTTAGTAATCTAGCAACCATAAAGAAAAGAATGACAGAAAGAAATAGAATAAGTTTTGTACATCCTAACTAGCTAGGCATTGATTATCCATGCAAATATATATGCAATGCAAGTTTCCAAAATGACCTTATGAAATCATGCAAGAGAGTCACAAAGAATGCTCCTCTCAAGCACTATAACTGTTGTTTAGTTGCATCCTTATTTACAAAGCCTTCAGTATATATTTGTAAACCTATGGAACCTTCCTCTTGAGTGTTGCTCATTTCCTCACTCACACTACCACTCTCCTTCCTAAGCATCTCAATACACATACATATCATAAATTGGACGTCCAATTCCAACTTGAACATCTTATTCTCTTGTGTACACAACAAAAGTTATCTTGCAGTACATCATGTCATGCATGGTGAAGGATCCTCTTATCCAAGGAACGGAGATCCATCGGCATGCATCGAAAAGTTTGCTAGTAAATGAGGTGAGCTTCCTGATCTATTATGCACTCCTTGGTTGTATGTCATGAGTGATTGATGATAGTAATCAACCACATTGCCATCTTTGAGGATTGTGTCCTCATTCTCATCATTTAGGCCTTTTAATTTCAAGGGATTGTTTGAATCTTTGGCCATTGATCCACATTGTCTTGGTTGTGTCTGATAGAATACCTTTGATACAACTAGTTCACCATCTTTCTCTTCTTCATCAGAGCCCAAGTGGTATTGGTGCATCACCCAATTAGTCTTTTCTGGCTTCCTTTGCTTGCCATAGTTGGTGTAGAGGACTAGTATCTTCTTGTATCCTTTTAACTTCCCACCGATGAACACCGGCCTCGTCTTCCCTGTTTTATGCCACCGAGTCTCGCCTCCTTGCTCGTCCGTGTGTACCTTTCTTCGCTTTCTAGTTCCGGTCGTGTATGCCTTCGAAGGACGATGAAAGAAGTGTCGAATTAGACCATCCCTGCTGACACCTACACCAGTGTTGTAATTGCTAGATGTTTTTAATTGACTATATAATGCATTGCATTTTCAATAGCAAGTGTAGTTAATAGATCAAAATCTCTTACTGTATAACTCCTCATGATAAACATAATGAATGTGCCAATTGAATATCACATCTAACAGCATTCGTCTTCCTTATAAATCTACATTTGCCTTTTATGGTGATATATATATATATATATATAACATTCAGTAGCTTTTTTATTTTTTTTATTTGTCTGAGCATCAAGATCATTTTAATTATATATATATATATATATACCTGGGAGCTTCTCAGGATGAGTATAACAAATGCCATTCTCTCCTTCAATGGTAGGAATGAACTCATCAATGAGTGGATGAAGCTTCTGAGAGTCAAGCCTAGCCTTCCCTTCAAGATGTTCAAGAAGCTCCTGGTCGGTGGGATCGAACTTTACTCCGGCCGGGAGCCCAGGCAAGTCTTGAATTGGAGCTGCCTGAGTTCATCATCATGCATGCATGCACGTAGATATATAATTAAGCAATGGATAAAAATTCTATGGAAAGAAATTAGAGTGGAAGGAATATTACTAATTATATATATATAAGCAGATGTCACAAGAGTAATTAAGAAGAAGACCTACCTGCTCCTTAGTGCAGTGAATCCTATGACCACATGAAGGGCATGTCCTTACAGTGGCTTCAAAAGATCTCTTCCCAACAAGAGAAGTAGAAGATGTTGTAGGACTCTTAGAGTCATCGTTGCATCCATCACACCATGTCATGGTCTCTTTTGCTTAATTTTTTTTTCTCTCTCTCTCTCATAACCCTAAAACTCTCAAACTCTCTCACTCCAAAGGAATGGACAAACACCTAGCTATCTCTGTCCTTGAGAGAGAGAGAGAGAGAGAGAGAGAGAGAGAACAAACAAAACAAAGAAGGGAGAAGAGAAAAGAAAAGAAAAGAAAGGAAAAGGAAAAGAAGAAAGAAGGGTTGTCCCTTCTAAAGCATGAATATCAAAACCCTCACTTCTCCTTCACCACCTTGAGCTTTGGGAAGGAATAGAATTCTCCTTCACTTTTGTTCACCACTCCCTAAGGAGAGTATATAGGTTGAGGAAAAAGGAGAAAGGGAGAAGATGAGGAGATAAAAGAAACACAACCCCTGCAACATGAGAGAGAGAAAGAAAGAAATAGATAACTTGTTGGAAAGATATTAGTGGTTTGCTTAGTCCTCAAGTTTTATACACATACATTACCAAATAATAATAATAATAATAATGATCACTTGCTTTCTTTCTGAAAAGAATATTTATATATTATATATATATATATATATATATATATATATATATATAAACTCATGAACTTCATCAGAAGTATATAATGAAATATAAATCATGGAAATATATATATAAAGAACTATATATATATTTTGTAATTAACTAGCTCACATGAAACAACAAATAAGATGGTGCAATTTGGTTGAGTGGAGATGGGGCAAGCTTATTCGCTAGAGACGTTTCACCTCCTTGAGACAGAGATGGAGCTTTTTAGCTATAAGGTCCCCTTAGAGTGTCTTGTAAGACATAAACTAATTATAAACAAATCCTTCTTATATATACTCTTAATATTTTTGATAAATTTAACCTAAACGCTTAAACCTATTGATCTATAAATTTATGATAAATTAAAGTTTTGAAAGACATATATACTTTGCATGAGAATATTATGTATGTGTGCGTGTATATATATGATGATATATTGCTGTCAATGGTAATTAGTTGTTTTGAAGTTAATTAGGGTTTTGGTGTGTTGTGACTTAGTAAGGAAGGGATATATAGAGTGTTGTTGCTTAGAGGTATGAAGTATTGAAGGTGGAGATCAGGTGAGAGAGTGGTTGGATGAAATTATGGTCCGAAAGCGTATCATGGGGCCGGGTTGATTGGTGTTGCAAACGGAAGAAAGTGCCCTGTTTTCATTGGATGAATATATGAGTTTGGTGTTCAAGGTTGTGTATTAGATCAGTGGTTATAATTAGTTCAGAGAGACCAGATGTTGGGTGAGATAGTTTGCTTTCCATGTAAGGGACCACCTAGCTAATTGACCTTAACTCCCCTACAATTTTGGTGAAAATTCGGATTTATTATGTTTTATATTATTTATTTATTTATTTATTTATTTTTATATACACATAACATGAGAACCAGATGTAACCCAACGATTACTCATATATCCAGTGTTTTACAGGATCATGAGATCGAATTTCTCAAATATCAAAATTAACTAACTTCTGGGTTCTTTGTAGGGGTCTTTCATTAATTATAAGTGAAAGTATCAAAACTAATATAATTATATAGTTTACACGTACATAAAGGCTTCATATTTGTCATCTATCTCAGTTCAAGGATTGGGTGTCACCATATCACTCGGATCAATAGTGAATATATCCAAAAAAGTTGATATTTCATTTGATTGCAAATGTTATACCTACAATTTAATTATTTTTATATTCGAGCTTGCAGATATATCTGAGAGGTAATTTTTATTAGAGTTGAAATAGGTGACACATAACTAAGATCATCGATGCAATTGCTTATTTTGAATTAATTTACCTTTACCTATGTTTGATAGTTAACACAAATTATTCTAAAATATTTGCTTCATGTGTAATCGTGATCATTTCAAATATTTTTTTTAAAAAAAATCCTAAAATAATTAAATACAACTTCAATACAATAAGAGGGCATTTATTTAGTGTGGAAAGTGGGGGAAATAGATTGACTTCCTCCACTTCTGATATTCTTTTCCTATGAAGTGACAGAAGTAAGTTTTAGTTAACATGCACTTTAATATTTTTTACACTGAAGTAAGAGAAGAGTTTTAGTAAAGTAAAGGAAGAGAAGGGTTTTAGTTATTTTGTGTTTGGTTTGGAAGTAAGAGAAGGTAAGGTAATGCATTAATATTACTAAAATATCCTTATAAATACAAATATATATATATATGTTGGAGTTTATTTTTGAAAATATCAATACAAATACAAAAAAATAACTTCTTGATTTTTTTTTTTACATTCCTTCACACCATCCTTTAAAAAATTTGGTTGAACAATAAAATAAAAAATTGTGACTCATTGGAGTTTTGACGGCTCTCTGCCTAGCAAATCCGGTGGTTCTCCGGCAAGATATTCCGATGATCCCCGGAGATGAGATGAGGGGAAGAGAGAGAGAATGGCTAGGGTTTGTTTCCTTTCATTCACATTCTCTTATAAAAAAAAAAACATATCTATGTCAATATAACATATGATGAAGGGTAAAATTGTCAAAAAAAAAATATCAACCCCTCCTAATCCTCCAAAACCCTCCCCAACCCTCCATGCCAAGTAAGACCTTGGAGGAGTGGCACTTCCCCCATTTACACAAAAAAAAAATTGCTCTCTCAGAGACAGAGGCTGCCCTGGAGCCAACCATTTTTGTCTTTTTTTTTTTTTAATAATATTATTTTATCACAAATTAATATATACAATTTATAGAAATTCATTTTTTTTTTGAATTTTTTGGGAATTTACTCAGCTAATTTTTTAATACATATAATTTATCCCATTTTTTAAAAAAAAATTATAATCCAAAAAATAAATATTTTTCAAAAAAATATTTATGAAAGTTATATTTTTAGAAAATCTAGGGCTTAGCCACTTAATTTTTTTTTTTTTACACATTTGTATATATATGGTAGAAAATTATGATTTTTGAAAAAAAATATTTACGAAATTTTAAATTTTGGCTCTTGATATTACACATTGGGTGGGTTATACGATAACAATTTTTTTTTTTTTTGGCATAAATTTATCATTTGATCTCTTGGTTTTTTTTATAAATCAATATATATGTAGTATAATTTTTTTAAAAATAAAAAATATATTATTTGGCCCTGTGTAAAACTTTTCTGGCTACAACCTAAATAAATAAAATATTATTCAATGGTACTAATTATAGGATGACTTAAATATTAATATTTGGGGACATCTAATGTATGTAATTTCAATTTGTTTGTCTATCCAAGGAGACACAAACCGACTTGAAGAGCATGGTCAAATGTGGTAGGACCATTGCATCATCTTTGTGGGCATGCCCACAATTAGCCCAAAAGAAAAGTTTATTATTAGTTTGATCATTATATTTAATATTTCATCTCACATGTTGACTCTAAAGGTGTTTTGGGATGGTGATATATGAACTTATCTTAAGATATACCTATCATTTTGTGGGGTTTAATTAGGGTCTAATTTAGACGGTAAAGCTACTTATTGCATCATAAATTGTGGTATTATTATTATTATTATTATTATTATTATTATGCTTTATTTCTTCTTTTATATAATTGTTTAAAATTCTATTTTAATGGAAAAAAGAAAAATCTCTAAACTAATGGTAAATAAAAACAATTGCATACCAAAGTGACTCATGATGAAAAAGTGAATATTTAGTTCATTGTATATTCTCTTATGTGGCTTTTTATTTTAGTAAATTAACTTTAGATTTTTACTGAATTTTAATGGCTAAAAATTCTTTCATTACTAATACCCTATGATAATTTTATTTTGAATTTTCTCCTCATTATCTCATTCAAATTATTCCAAGGACTTGAAAAAAAAAACTTTAAATGATTTGTAATAATTAATTATTATTAATTAATTAAGTCAATGCTTAGTAATTATATATATAAATATCAAATTATTTCACACTTCAAAGCCTTAATTAATTCATTCATCCCATTCCAAATGCAAGCCCAAAGGAAAGGTCACTTTGGGCGACCTCTCACACTCACAAGGGCCTTATATTCTAAGGGGTACCCTTAATCTAGCTCGGGCCCAAAAAGCTCCCTTACTGTCCCTTCCCTTATCCAATGGTCCCTATTAAGGCCAACATCATAAGCATCACTAGCCTTTTTATGTGATCAAAAGATAGGAGTGTGGGGGTTCAATCTTTTGTTTCTGTGGTTTTTTTTAATTAAATTGACCATATTTTAACTTAATTAATAATAATTAGAATTGCATATGTTTAAATTAAAAATTAAAAATATTAGTAACTACATTATTTTTTTAAAATTAATAATTGCAATCTTTCATCAAAAAATTCAACAAAAACCTCTCCAGGCCAAATATTCAATACGGTTGTTTTTTATTTTCAATGGAAGCCAAAAACATTGTATGATCAGAATTACAAATTTTTATTTAAGAATTAATCACTCTAAACAATGCAAAGATACGGAATTATTTTTTAACAATATTTAATATGCAATTGTATATTGTATTAATAAAATAAAATTATTAATGATCCCTTTAAGAAAAACCAAGTGTTTTTTTAAAGAAGCCATATTGGCATCCCTATTAAAAATTATTTTGTTATATTTTAGATATATCAACTTATTTTGGTAGTAATAATTAAAAAAAATTGAGTTAGAAAACTTGTGCAGAGAAAAAAACAATATATGATAAATAAGAAAATTCAAATTTGATTATTTGATTTGTCTTGTCATTGATTTAAAAAAAAAAATTAATCTCGTAGTATTTTATTTTTATTAATAATAATAAGTAGGTCAACTCTTGACATTTTCTCCAAAATAATTGCAAAAAATCTTTATAATGATATTTTACCAAATTATGATTTAATTAATATTAATTAGATATGGTAGTCACTATTCCTCACATGTAAATTCTAAGCGGGGATTTGACTATTTTGTCTAGCTGAAAGAGAGACAATTAATATTTTATAATCAAGATTATATTTTTCTAATTAGCCAATCTTAGAGTTTAAAATAGCTACAAGATGAGACTTGATTATGGAGTTTTCTTTATAATTTTATATTATAAAAGGTTATATTTTTTCTTTGTCTATCTTATCATATAGTTTAACAAATTTCAGAGCTCAATGATGAAAGGATAGATTTGTGCAAAACTTGGTTTTCAGTGCACTTCAAAGTGGGTGCTTAACATCATAATTTACCAAATTAGTCAACAATTAATTGTCAATGGTGATTAATTCATTATTTGCTTATGTGTTTAATCCAATAATGAAACAACAAAGAATAATTAATGTGGATCTAGTGATAATTTGTACTAATCTTTGTTTAAATTCATCAAATTATGTTTTATACTCTTCAACTCAAAGCAGAAATATATAAAAACTGATTAGTAGTTGAGTAATACTTAGAATTCTTTATATGATAAACAAAAACAATTTTGAAAAAATGTTTAGATTCTAGCCCAAAATAAAATAAATAAATAAATAAACACCTTGACTTTACTGATGCTTTAAAAAAGAAAATTATAATAATAAAATCATTTTTTTAAACTATAGTGTAGCTTTTTACTGAAAAAAAAAAATACATATATAAGGGTTAGAGGTATATAAATACTAATATCAGGGTGCTTGGAGTGCTTCCATAAGCAGCACATTTGTTTGAAAGACTATTCCAATCTCTTGGAATAACTTCATTGTTGAAAATTTTCAAATCTAGAATTTGTTTGAAACTCATAATCTCCCCTTCTTCCTCTAATTATTGTCATAATTGTTTTGGTTGATTGCTTGTTTAAAGACTAATACATTAAGAGAGCATTTGGATAAGGGGATTGGGCACTATTAACATGACATTGATTACTTATAGAAATATATACCCATATTTGGATATTTTAGTAATAGGTACTGTAGGTAATTGAATGGTGTATAGTGAAGGAATTTGATTACCCCAAAATTGGGAGGCATAGAGGGGAATGAACACTGTTGATAGCAAAATGACATTTTTGCCCATTGTTAAGATTTAATTAAATAATAATTATTAATTTAAATAACTAATTATAATAATTAAAGTAAATAATAATTAACATAAATTGAGTCATTTAAATATTATAATAATTATTTATATAATAATTAAAATGAAATGGCAATTTTGCCCCTACATCAATTTAATTTAATAAAAAAATTTAATTATGATAATTAAAGTGAAATGATATTTATAATCATTAAATATTTAATTAAATAAAATAATTAATTTAAATAATTAGAACAAATTTACTATCTTTTAAAAAATTAAGGAGGTTAACTAAAATAAATTATTTATTCTAAATATTTAATTATAATAATTACAAAGCCTAGGTATTTATTTTTATTTAATTATTTTACATATTAACATATCATTACTTATATTATGGGCATTAAAGTAATTTTATACAATACTTACAACCATTAATTAACTAAAAGGCATATAAGTAATTTACACAGTTTCTCTTTCATGGTTTTCTCCATTCCCAATATACATTCCTTCAAACTAAACATTGTTTTCTCATTCCCTCCTTCTCATTCACCCTACTTCCATTCCCCCCATTTCCGTTCCCACATTCCGATTTCGTGATCCAAACGGCCCCAAAGTGAATGTTGTCAGTTCCATCAGATATATATGTGGGTTAAAATTCACACAATCTCATGGAAGCGTACACTCAAATACACCACAAACCATAGGAAGGAGATATACAAATTGGTAATAGAGTTTGGTTTCACCAATATCCTACATCTTAGGAGGTCAATACTAGAGATAAAATCCACTAATAGAGGGAGTAAACATAAGTACAATATTATCACTCATCTTTACAAAGACATATGACTGCTTTATTTAGATTGTTTGATGCTCACTCCCTCATCCACCCACTTGGGTATCTCGCTGGTAGCTCATCTCACTCCCTCATCCACCCACTTGGGTATCTCGCCGGTAGCTCATCGTAAATCTTCAGAGTATATATATATATATATATATATATGTTTTCATGTCCCAAATATAACACTTCCTTTTTTTGGAATTTCCGCATTATTTTTAAGCTTGCAAACTTAGTTATGCCTTCAATTGTAGCTAACCTGTTGGGTATATAATGGGTATTTATATAATTTTCTTTTTCCAATAGTACCATAGATTTTTTTTATATGTATGGGCGGTTCTTTGTAAGTTGTAATCAATTTTGATATTGAAAGAAAACTCTAATGCGACCGTGGATGCAGACAATATTACCGAACCATGTAAGTCTTGTCTTTTGTGATTGTTTTTACCCTGTGGTTTTTCTCTCTTGATCATAAGTGGGAATCTGATTATCAACAAACTTTGCAATGTGGCCATCATTCTGACCTTGACAAAAATCTAGCTTCCATTGTAACATGACTTCAAAATGCATGCAACCTTTCATTGTGTCTAGTGTGAGTTAAATGCAGTCGAATCCTCCTGATTTCAAATTACCAGTAATTAACTTACTTCTTCATAATCCTATCAGCAGCACCCTCTCAAGGGTC
Organism: Dioscorea dumetorum; assembly: GCA_902712375.1. Lineage (NCBI taxonomy): Eukaryota > Viridiplantae > Streptophyta > Magnoliopsida > Dioscoreales > Dioscoreaceae > Dioscorea > Dioscorea dumetorum. The sequence goes on from CACTHL010000380.1 coordinate 200,538, forward strand.
ACACTCCACCATATTGTGTCTTCACATATCAAAAATAGCCTGCAACACTCTTCAAATTTTTAACCAAACTTGGTCTTCTATTCATCCAACATTGGTTTTCACAATCATCAAATTACTAAACTTAATTTTTCATTTATCCAAGTTTAGTATTTATGATCTTCTAATTTCTAAACTTAATTTTCATTCATTTAAGTTTGGTTTTTCATAATATTTTAAACTCAATCTTTTATTCATCATAGTTGAGTTTTCACAATTAAACATGTCTTCAATCTTCACCATGCATGGATATATCATCAAATAACTCCTTTTATATTTAACTTGTCTTCATCCGGTTTGAAATAAAATAGAACATAATTTTATGAAGACACACAAAGAACATAACTAATATTTGGAGAATGAATTGCTTCTTATTTTCTTGATAATAAAGCATTACAGATAGTGATGGCAACGGGTCGGGTCGGGTGCGGGTTTTGCCATACCTGCACCCAGGGACGGAACCAACACTTATTAATAGGGGGGCTGAGGGCAAAATGTCGAAAAACTTTTTTAGTCAACATAACAATTGTATTCGATACAAAATAGTGAGATGTTGTGATATTTAATTAAAACAATCACAAAAAGTTGAAAATATCATCATTTGCGACTTAAAATTCTTCATTTGTTGATACCTCACTCTTTATTAATCAATCAAACATATAACATACATCACATTATAACATGAACCTTTTCTTAATAAATCAATACACACACACACACAGATATATATATATATATATATATATATAATGTTGTGACACTACATTCAAGTTCTGAAATATACTGCAGTTTTCTCACTCTAGATCTCTGTGTTGACTGCCTGTTTGCCAATATCCTATACCATAACAACACACATGCAGACATATTTTATATATATATATATATATATATATATATATATATATATATATATATATATATTCTCTCTCTCTATATAAGTATTTATTCTCTCTCTTTTTGTCTCTCTCTCTCTCTCTCTCTCTCTCTATATATATATATATATATATATATATATATATATGTGGAGGTAGCTGAGGGGGGGCTGAAGCCCCTGCTAGCCCCCCCTTGGTTCCGTCCATGCCTGCACCCGAACCCGCTACCCCGAACTAGTACCCGAATCCGACGGGTTTTTAGAACCCCATCCCACACCCGCACCCGACGGGTATCGGGTACCCACGGGTATAAATTAAAATAAGCATTCAAACCAACCCACAATATACAAATTAGACATATAATACACATTCAAATCATAGGTTTTTTGTTCAAATAACCATCATTCAAGTAAAAATTAAAATAAGCATTCAAAACAACACAAAATATATAAATTCAACATAAAATAAACATTCAAATTATATATATATTTTTTTGTTCAAATGACCATCATTCATCATCATCATTATCTTTATAAAGATCAATTGTCTTCCAATCCATGAGTAGCTCCAAGCCTCCACTTGCTAATAATTCACCTACATAAACAAAATAAATATTACAATTCCAAATAGGGAAAATTATTTATAAATCCCTTGATAGTTTCCATTTTCCTCTGCAGTCCCTCTGACTTTTGCACTTCCTCTGCAGTCCCTGCTTTTCACGCGTAATACCTTTTAGTCCCTACCGTGACAACCGTGAGTGTACTTTTTTTAAAATGGCAAAAGTGCCCTTGCTTTTCATTCCCGCCCAATCACATCAAGAATTCTCTGGAAGCTCTTCTCCATCATGTTCACTATACTTCATCTTCATCTCCATTTTCATTCCATTTCTCCTCTTGTTCTTTTCTGTTCTCTTGTAGTGATCTTGTCGTCGTGCTCACAGATTAATCCACAGGTAAGCATTGTCTGCACTTGGGCTCCATCATGTTTGTCTTTTTTTTTGTTTTTTTACCCAGAAACCGACGTCTACGATGGAGACATTTTGTGGCGTTGCTCGCTTCAAAGACGAAGGACGGCTACTACAATTCACGGTCCTGACAGCCTGGGAGGTTGTTGTCGCAGAGATCTGCGAGCGATGGGCTTTGGATCCATCTCGAGTCGTTGTGAAGTTTGTCACGCCCGGCGAGTACAACACGGTTTGCCCAATTGAGTCAGATGTGGATTTCCAACGCATGTGCCAAATACATCATACCTTCAAGAAGAATGTGGTGGACATCATCGTTGACGAAGTCAGTGGGGCAGCGGAAACAGTCAATAACATCTCCTTACCATCCACGTACTCTAGCAACAAAGATAGCTCTTACTATGTTCGTGTGTATTGTGTATTACTGCTGATTTCCGGCAGGAATACGTTTCATGTGTAACATATTGCTTTTCTGTGTAATCTAGAGTATTTTATGGATTTACTGTGTATTACATTGATTATATGTGTAACTTGCAGCTTTTCTGTGTACTATATGTCTTTTCTGTGTAATATATGTATTTTCTGTGTAATATATAGCTTCCCTGTGTAATATAATGCTTTCTTGTGTATTCCACTGCTCTTGATCTTCCCTTGGCAGCGCAGCTGCACCCGTGCGGCAGTCTGAGGAAGATCATCCATCACCCATCTGTGGATGATCATCCATCACCCATTACGAGGGCGACGTACTCGGGCCTGAACTGCAGCATGCTCTCTCCGATCTTGAACCTTTCGGTTCGTGCATCGTATACACGGAGCAGTGCGTCTATAACCCCCCTTTCTTGGACCACGGCTGGCAGGTCCATCAGGTGCGCGAAAGGAGTCTGCCGGAGTAACTTTCAGTGGGTGTTGTTCATTACTTTTTTCAATCCCTGTATGGTATCCACGACAGGGGCCAAACAACACCTACCGTTGATCAGAGTTCCGGCCATTTCTGTATTCAGTTCAAATTACACAAAACGATCAGATGTTACACCGAAAATGGATATGTTACACAGGAAGACGATAAATTACACAGAAAGTCTAAAAACCCCAAACTGATACACTGAAACGTCGGTCGACTTCTCCTTACCCAACTTCTTCTTACCTTTTTCGCTTGTTTTTTTGTTGCAGGAAGTCTGGCGAGTGTTTGCAGAAGGCCGAGAGTGCGAAGGCGGACGTATGGCAACTCAGTCGTCGCCGCAAAAGAGAATAACACCGTCTTCGAACACCGCACAAGGAGAAGAGAGTCGTAGGTGCAAGATGGAGAAGAAAAAACAGAAGAAGAAGCAAAAGAGCCGCTTGAACGGTTTCCCTCGGTGGGTTATCTCAACCGTTCGGCGGTTCCCGAATGCTTGAGGGTATTCTCGACATTTCCACGCCATTTTTTTGAAACTTGCGCAAGGGGCAAAAAAGACATTTCCACTCCACGTCAGCTTCATCATAACGGCCGTTTCACGGTTTTGGATTTGAATGGAAATAGATTGAAAAGGAAGGACTAAATCGGAAAGTGAAACATGTCAGGGACCATCCGGGAAACTGCAAACTTGTGGGGGATTTATAAGTAATTACCGCTTCCAAATATGAAAACTATATATTTTATACCGAATATCTTTAAATTTATAATAATAAACACCTTCACATTCAAAATGTTTCCCATTAATAATCAATCATCTTCCAATTCATGAGTAGCTCCACTTGGTAATAGATAATCTACATTAAATAGAAAAGAATTTTAGAACTCATTCCTAAATATCATTTAATTTATACATTTTACACCAAATATCATTTAATTTATAAAATCTTATTTTTACCTTCATCTTCAGAATCTATCTCATCAAGTAAATTGGCATAATCTTCCATTCCTTTAGAACTCATTCCTAAATAAGCTACATGAAATTTAATGAGTTATTGATAATAAAACATAGCATATTAAAATATTAATACATAAAAACTACTTTACCTTTATTTTCTTCACTCCATAACCAACTTCTAGCACACATCAAAGCCTCTAAAGTATGCCAATGAAGTCTATTACGATGCGGATTTAGTATGCTACCACCAGTACTGAATGCATATTCATAAGCTACAGTAGATATTGGAATGGCTAACACATCTTTTGCAATTTTTTGTAGTGTTGGATATTTAACTCTATTTAACTTCCACCACATCAAAATATCACACTCGGATGTTCTCGGTAAAATATCTTCCTCCAAATAAAGATCAAGCTCGGACTGAAGATGTGTTGTTTTAGCCCTTTTTTGACTCTTCACAAATGTATCAAAGTCATTCAAAGAATCATCAACCGCAGAAGTGTTGATATCTTCAAATAGAGAGCTAGTGGATTCTTTATTCTTCAACTCATAATCAAGAAATAAGTCATAGCAAACCTTTCGAATTTTTTTAGCTTCATGGTAGGCATCATCATGATACAATTTTTGATAATAATATTCAAGTAAACTCATCTTGTATCTTGGATCCAATATTGTAGCAACTCCCATAATATCATGAACCACATTCCAATAACATTTAAACTCATCCATCATCTTTATTGCCATTCTCTGAATCACCACATTTGAAGAAGTAAGCCAACTTGATATTGCCAAATTAATTTCACACACTTTGGGAAAATAAAGATTAGCAGTAGGATACTTGGTGCCAGAAAAAATTCTGTAACACTATTAAAAATCTTCAACTCCTCACAAACTTCACTTGCAAATTCCCATTGTGGTATTGTTGTCAAACAAATGTATTTATCATCACGATGTTTTAGCCTACAAAATACTTCTTTATATGATATAGCAATATCAAGCATTTTATAAGTCGAATTCCATCTAGTTGGACAATCCAAACACAAGCTTTTAGTGTACACCATGCGTAGTTGTTTAGCGGTTTCCTTGAATTTTTCCACTCTTTTAGGAGTTGCAATCCAATAAGCTACGCTCTCACGAATTTTTTCTACCCCATCTTTCACCACTTCTAATCCATCCTTCACAATTAGATTTAATATGTGCGCACAACAACGCATATGAAAAGAACTATCCTTTATCAAAGACCCAAGGGACAACTTATTTTTTATCTTTTCAATCATTGAATCATTTGTGCTACAATTATCCAAAGTTATTGTGGACAATTTGCAATCAATATTCCAATCCAATAAACATCAAACTAATACAGTACAAAGTCTCTCACTTGTGTGAGGAGCAGGGACATAGATGAACCTAATATAAAAGAAGACCATCAATCATTCAAATATATAAAAAAATAAAAAACAATTATTACTATTATGAAAAAAATGTATAATCATGAAATAAATTTATATTTACCTTAAAATGCAGCTTAGCAAATTCCAGGAGTGATCAATATAATGTACAGTAATTACCATGTACCCTTTTTTTATTGCTTATTGTCCACATATCTGTTGTAATTGCCACTCTTTCTTCATTACTGTCCAACAATCTTAATGACACCGTTTTGGCATCATCATAAATCTTTAAAATCTCTTTCTTTATGGTGTTTCGAGAAAGAACTTTGAATAGTGGGTGAAGTGCGAATGAATACTTTTTAAAACCAAGATGATCCACTATTGAAAGTGGATATTCATGTATAATGATTGCTTGAGCTAACTCCTTCATTGCAAGTTCTGGATCATAAATTGAAGTTGTCATTTCCTGTTTGCCTTTCATCATCTTAGATGTGATAAGTTTTTGTCCTCTTAGGCTGATTTTTCGTTGGATACATGATTCTATATGTTGATGCAGGTGCTTCGTTCCATTCTTTGATTTCCCACAAAGCAATTTCTTACAATAATTACACTGATCTTTGTCCTCTCCATTAACTTGAGTCTTTTTAAAATGACTCCACACAACACTTTTTAGCCATCCACTTTGTGTAGTAGAGGCTGTATGATCTTCTGTGCCGTCTTCAATGGCATGTTCATTTTGAAAAGAACCTTCAGGGTTTGGACTTTCAATTTCATTTGATTGGGTTAAATTCCCAATTGGATATGATCTTGATTGATGAGAACCAATATTGTCATGACTAGTTACTCATATGTCATCTCGTTTCCTAACCATGAAAGACATACATTTACCATTCTAAACAAAAACACAATCACAACTAGTTACCTCATATATATGAGAACATAAACGTTTCACCATAAATTTTCATATAGAATAAAAAACCGCTGAATTATAAGTTATTTGATTATATTGTGAAAAATATTATACATCCGGTAAAAATAATCTATTAAAAATGACGGGGGTTCGTAAATTTTTATGAGATTAACTCTAAGGCTTCAGTATGTATTTATTTATAAGTATCAACCGAGCGTTTAATTTGTGTAAGTAATATTACTTTAAAAGAAATTCAATAGGTTGGTTTAATTCAAAGAGGCACAGCAAATACGGGAAAACATGGGAATCCAAATAAATAAATAAATAATTAATTAAATGAATACTGATTTATTCATGATTGCTGAAAAATTTAAAGCAAATGAGGATCAAAGAATTACCATTTAATCCGAAATAAATAACATGGAAAAGTATTTAAAAACCTCAAGAAAAATAAAGCTTTGCATGTAACCCTATGCAACCATTTTAGAAGTGCAAATATGTTTTCAGATTGAAGGAAGAAAACAGATAAATGAAAATAAATTAAAATTAAAAAAAGAGAGGAAACTGTTTTCTACTATATCTATGATAATTAAAAATCAAACGCATTTAATAATTTTTTTTAATAAATATTGACAAACCACAACATTTCAACTATTAGAAGACAGTAAATAACATGCATCTGTGCCTCAACCTTAATACAAGGATCTATACATTGAAACCCAATCATGAGTCTCATATTTTTTGTCAACTTTGACTATCTATATACATACATGCATGAATCAAACTGCCTTCCCTCATAAACACTGAATAATATGATAACTTCCCAGTTTGGGTTAGGATCCATGCATCCATGCACGCATGCATGTTTTTCTGATAAACTTCATCATCATCATCATCATCATTATGTGTGTGTGTGTGTATATATATATATAGAATGAAACCTATAAAGTGGGAATTTAATTACCTTTAATTAAATCTATATCATCCATCTGCGTAGATTGATTGATAATAACACATGAGAGCATGTTATTCTGAAGGCCTAATGCCAAAGTTAATTATGTAAAAGAGGAAATAAGAAATCAGAGATGAAAATAATAAGCTATTAAGCTTTGATGGTCAAACGGATACTGATTTACAATTAGTATTAGTAAGCTTTGAGAAATTGGGGAAGAATTAAAGGAAAAAAAATCACACCTTTGATTGGAAAGTGGGATCACCGGATTCACGGGAAAGTGGGATCACGAGATTGACGGCGGCTTCTCCCTGTCTCTCCCTCTTTCTTCTATCGAAACCCTAAAGACAAAAAAAGAGGATCAAGGTGAAATCCTCAAATTAATTAGTCGCAAACATCTACACATGGATAACAAAGAAGTATTAGAGAAATTAGGGAAGAATTAAAGAAAAAAATCCCATCTATTGAAACGAGGCATTCGGGCGAGTCGGCAACTTCTCCCTCTCTCTGTCTATCTTTTCCTATCGGGATGGAATGAGGATGATGGTCACTGGTCAGATCATATAGCTATTTTTTTACAAATCCCCCCCCCAAACCCCAATTTAACAAAATTTTTGCTTCTTATTTAATAAGTTTTGAAAATTTGAAAGAAGATAAATAAATATTAGGGACTTTTTTGTAATATATCATCGGGTCGGGTTCGGGTACAGGTTCGGGTCGGGTATCAGAATTCCCATACCCGACCCGCACCCGCTTTATACCTTTCGGGCTTGACCCGAACCCGACCCGAAACCCAGTCAAACCTGGTATTACCCGTCAAACTCGAGTCGGGTCAGGTCGGGTTTGGTTTTTTTTGTCAGCACTAATTACAGAAGATGCTGAATTGAAAAACTCAAAACATAACAAATTCAGTTGAAACTAACTCACGTAATATCCAATCAAATTAGAGTAAAGTGCTTTTTTATTGACACCTAAATACTAACCAAGTCTATTGCAAAAAAAAAAAAAGGAATTGAAAATCAGCAATTTGGTAATACAACTTGAACCCCAAATCAGATCCGATTACTTTCTCTAAGGAAGAAAGTCCATCATTCAACCTGTTCTCCAAGCCGTTCTCCCCTTCTAGGTTCCCTGCGTCTCAGTCGTTCCTTCCCCTCCCCTTGCTATGGCAAGCAGGGGGCAACCTCCTCTCCCTAATCCCTCACCGCCGGCCCGATTGTGGGCTTAGATCGCCTCAAATCTCGCAAGGACACCTGAAAGTTCACCACTCCACAATCCTCAATTACTGACGCGACTTAAGAGCTCCACTTCCCAATTTGTTAAGTTAGATGAGGAGACGCTGAACCGTGCTCAAGCAAGATTTCAATACTCTTTGTATGGAAAGTTCTTCGGCAAGCATCCGCCGTCCGAGCAGGTTAAGATGTCATTGATGGCTAAATGGTCAGAGGTTGGCGAGGTCTTCATCTCCGACCTCCCTAATAGGTTCTTGTTGATTCAATGCTCATCGCATGAAGTAATGCAAACCCTTCTGGTTGAAGGGCCTTGGTCCATTAATGGTCTAATCCTTCAACTTTCACCATGGCGCTCGTTCTTTGAGCCGACGTTTACAAGACTCAATATTGCTACTGTTTGGGTCCAGCTTCACAATCTTCCTGTAGAGCTCTGGGACGGTGAGTCCCTAGAAACAGTCACACACCGCATGGGCCGTCTTCTAAAGGTTGATGATCTCACCGCCACGCTTACTCGAACGAAATTTGCTAGAATTTGTCTTGAACTCGATTTATCCAAGCCCCTCTCATGAGGTTTTTGGATTGGTGATGGAAATCATCGCTTATTCATGGTCGTCTTATACGAGAAACTGCCTACGTTCTGTTATCCATGTGGACTGGTTGGACATGGGATCAACTCCTGCACCAGTTCTAGTGCAGCCAAAGCCATTCACGTTCCTCCACCTTCTCGGGAACACCGGGAGGCAGCGGTCGAACTTGATCAGGGCATGGATGCTATGGCGGAGGTGTCAGAGACAGTCACCATGAGTCCAAAGCTGCCAGTGACTGATAACCGCCCGGCTGATAATACGGTCAATGAATTCGGCTCTTTCATGTTGGTTGCTCGGCGGCGAGGCCGCGGTGGTGGACGTGGATCTGGCACTCGTGCTGATCACGTGCCTCCTACCGTGGCAGCCACGACATCCAACAGGCGGCCTATGGTTAACGCCAGCACACGTGGCGGCTTCGGTAATCGTGGTCGTGGCGGGATTCGTACTTCTCGAGTTTCTCATGCCGAAAGCATTAATGATGGCCCTTCCACACCCTTCGCAGCAGATATTTTGAATCCTCCCGTTGCTAATCTCACAGACGTTCTCCAATCACATCTAGTAGCATCCAACGGTCAACAAGAATAAGTTGCGTGTACGCAAGATATCAATCACCGAGAGTCGAATCAAAAGCAAAAAGAAAAAGGAAAAACAATATTTATTGATCGTTCGAAATCTCCGCCCCCCATCATCCGAGTCTCACCCCTATCTGATGCTGAACATATTGCGGAAGAAGTTCACAGCCCTCGCAAGATGATTGTTGACCGAGTCATGACCGCTTTACTTCCAAATCACTCGGATGGTGGTGAGGATTCAGATTGTGGCTCTTTGGAGGGTAGCGATGATGAAGACTCACAGGAGAATGAAAGTAACGGCATGTTACAAGAAGGAGAAGTTGATGATATGATGACCCTGGATCAGTTCCAGCATTAGACTCGTCGTGAAGCTCTGGTTCGGAAGGGTCCTGCTTCACATCACACGTCTGCCTCTCACAAGAAGGGAAGAATAGAGCTGCAACCAAGCAGCAGCTGATTTCCTCTGTGGAGATTTTTCCCGTTTTTCGGTTTTTATTTATTCAGGAAGTCCTTTTCTTCTCGTCTTTCTCTTGCTTATTATTGATTATGATTGAAGCTAACATAATCTGTTGGAACTGTAGAGGAATCTCGTCGCGGGATACCTCAGCACACGTTTTGCGGCTTCTCAGAAAGTATCGTCCTCTAATCGTCTGTCTGGTTGAAACCAGAGCAAATGAAGACAGAGTTAATCGGTTTGGTAACATGTTTCCTAGGCACTGGAGATAGGCTGCAATCTTAGCTGAGGGTTATTCTGGAGGTATCATCGTTCTCTGGCATAACCGGATCGGTCAGGTTACTCCTTTGGCTGTCTCTCGTAGGGCTTTACATATCATCATTACCTCTGCTAGTAGTAATAATTTTGTGATTTCAGTTGTTTACAATTCTTGTCGACTTTTGTCTCAACGTGTTTTATGGCTTGAACTTTCGAAGATTGCTGATTTAAACCTCCCCTGGCTCATTGTGGGAGACTTTAATTCCATAGTCTCCCGTGATGAATTCAGAGGGGGTACCTATCGTCATTACTCTTGTAAAGCCTATTTCTTTAACAACTTCATTACTGAAAATGATTTACTCGACTTGCATTTTTCGGGTCCGCGTTTTACTTGGTGTAATAACCAAGTTGGTTCCAGCCGACGTTGGGCTAGGCTTGATCGGTATCTTGTGAATCTCAATTGGAACCAAATTTTTAAATTTTATTCTTTGGATCATCTTCCCCGTATCTGTTCTGACCACGCTCCCCTTTTTTTGAAACTTCGGTCTCACACCCGTTCTTGCAAAAGTAGTTTTCGATTTGAGAATTTTTGGCTTGATTACGTTGACTGTCACACAACTGTTCATAAAGCTTGGGATTTTCAACCCCATGGAAACCCTATGAACGCTGTGTCTCATTTGTTATCTCGAGTCCGCTTTTGTATAAAACAGTGGCGAGCCTTGGGTCTGAATCCTCTAGAAGCTAGTCTAAATTCTTTTGAAAATGATATTGCTTATTTTGAGACCACCGATAGCATTTTAGATGATTTACATCCTCATTTTGTTGATTCCTATGTTAAATTTTCTGCTCTTCAACGGCAAAATTCCACTAAATGGGCACAACGTGCGCATGTAAACTGGGTGGCTAATGGAGATCAGAATACAAATTTCTTTTATAGTTATGCCCGCATTCGTAATCAGACCAATTCCATTGCTCAGATTTCAGACTTGGATGGAAATACTTTTAGAGATCCTGATGCAATTCAACAAGCTTTTATTAAACATTTTTCTAATCTCTGGAAGGAAAGTGGGAATAGGGATTTTGATTTTATTTTGAATGTGCTTCCGTCTGATTTTCCTCGTTTAAATGTTCATGACAGCAATGTTTTGATCAAGGCAATTTCTCGTGATGAAATTTATCGTACTATTCTTGAGTTGCCTTCTGGCAAAAGCCATGGTCCGAAAGGTTTCAATGCTGAATTCTTTCGTTTTTTTGGCCGGTTATTGGTGATCGAATTTACGCTGCGATTCAGTATTTTTTCATAAGTCCATTCTTCCTAAAGAATGGAGTAAAACTTATATTGTTTTGATCCCTAAGATAAAAAATCGTAAGCTGGTTTCTGATTTTCATCCCATTTCTCTTTGCAACGTTTGTTTCAAAATAATTTCTAAAATTTTGGCCAATCTTCTTCAATTGGTCCTTCCGAGTCTTATAGGTAATGAGCAAGCTGGTTATGTGCCAAGTCGGTGTTCTTTTGATAATATAATTGTTGTTCAAAAAGTGGTTCACACTCTTGAAACTAATAAAATAGACCCTCCTAAGATGCTTATTAAGATTGACATTGAGAAGGCCCATGACTCTTTAAGTTGGAGTGCAATTCTTGCCGTCCTTACCAAAATGAACTTCCCTGTCACCTGGATCTCTTGGATTAGGACTTGCATTTCCTCTAATTCTTTTTCTGTTCTTATTAATGGTTCTCCGTCCCCTTGGTTTGTTACTTCTAGGAGTGTTAGGCAGGGAGATCCCATTTCCTCTTACCTGTTCATAATGGTTTCCCAAATCCTGACTTCATTACTTAATTTTGGCATTAGGCAGGGCATGATTCATGGGTATGATAATCAGTTTAGTCAAAATTTCAATCATTTGATGTACGCTGATGATCTTATCCTAATCACTTATGCTTCGCGCAGAACTGCCAAGAATGTCAAACTATGTCTTGGCATTTATGATATGCTAACAGGTCAAAATCCCAATAATTCAAAGTCAGGCATTTACTTCCCTTCTTGGTTTAACAAGCATGTTGCTAAAAGGATTTCCATAATTCTTAAATTCAAAATAGCCTCTTTTCCTTTTATCTATCTTGGGATCCTAATCTCTCCTAGGAAGCTTGCTGTGTTTACCTTTAGTTCTTTAATTACTAAGATTCAAAACATGTGTGCTGCCTGGAAAAAGTCTAAGCTTCCTCATGCGGCCAAAACACTTTTAATCAATTGTCATCCTTTCCCAACCTGTATATTACCTCTCTGTCTACTCTATTCCTGATTCTATTCTTCATGAGATCACCAAGGTGGTTAGGGCTTTCTTTTGGTCTAAAAGCGGCAATGGAAAGGGCATCCATTCGCTAGCTTGGGATAATGTTGTGATTCCAAAGTCTGAGGGGTGTCTAAGTATAAAAAATGTGATTGCTTTGAAGCATTCTTTAATGGCCAAAAACATCTTTAAATACATCAATCGGTATAAAGCTTTTTGGATTGATATCTTGCTTTTGAAATATGGTAACCTGAATTTCTGGAGGGATAAAGTTCCTTCGCATTCTTCCAGTTTTTTCAGAGGTTTGTGTATTTCTGCTTTCAAGATTAAGCACTTTATTCGCTTGCATTCTGTTAACGTGAATACTGCTTCCTTCTTATTTGATGCATGGTGCTCTGAAATCCCTCTGGCTTATTGGCCCACTTATGTGAATACCAGCATGAATTTAGAGCTCATTAATCTTTCTTATCTATGTTGTGGTAGAAATTGGAATATACATTGTCTTCAACAACTTTTTGGAGTTTCTTTTAATATTTTTGCTGCAAATCTAAGTAGTATTAACAATGATGCTTTTAATCTTTGGATCGGTATCCTAAATCTGCTTCCAACGGGATCTCCCATTCTCGTTTATCTACTCCTTAACAAGAACAGATTTAGTAATGATAGTTGAGAAGGTTGGAATAAAATCTGGTCTCTTTGTATTGCTCCTCGTGTCAAAAATTTTATGTGGCTCTTATTTCATGGCCGTATCCACACCAAGTGACTATCTTAGCTATATTAATTTAGGTCATAGGAGCAATTGTGCTTTATGTGAGCTTGAGGCTGAATCGATACTCATCTTTTTCAAAGATGTCCCAAAATCAGGTGGGTTTGGTGTGTCCTTGGTAGTATGCTTAATAAGGAAATCTATTTTCATAATGGTATTGTTGCAGAAGATTGGCTACTCTGTAATAGTTTCTCTTTTTTTGACAAAGCCGTTATTGCTGCTCTAATTTGGTACATTTGGAAGATGCTTTGCGACTTTATCTTCAGGCAGGTTCCCCCCAACTGGCAGTCGTTACCCCATAAAGCAATTGCTCATGCACTTGACTTCACACAAGCTCGGAGTGACCAGTTTGGCAGGCGACTTCTTTTGAATAACTTTCAGAATGGCAACTCCTTCATCTTTGTCTCCACTAGAGAGAGACTGCCTGGAGAGGTAAGTGGCTCTGATTTTTTTATTACTACCTCTAACTATGTGGTTACTCTTGCAGGGTGCTCTCCAATCTTAGCAGAGACTCCTATGGTTGCTGAAGCGATGGTAGTTTACATAGCTCTGAAAGTAGCCAGTGCTGATCAGACATATCTTCATTGAGAACCCTGACCTACATAGCATCCTCACGACTCGTCAACACATATTTGACTGGAGATTAGAACCTTGGATTCTTAGCATAAAAAATTTGGTTGCTGAACTTGAACATCCTCAACTGCACATCATTCCTAAGTCATGGAACCATCCTGCGTCCAACCTTGCTATTTTTAGTCTAAATCTTCACACTATTAATCTATTTCATTATGGCAGGGAGCTTCCTTTTTGGATTATGAAAGGCTTTAAGCACTCTGGTTTTTCTTTCTTGTAATTTGTTTCTCTTGCTAGTTCTAGTCTGTTTGTTTTGTTCTATTTCTTTTTCAATAAAATCAGCCCTCAGGGTTCTTTTCTTCAAAAAAAAAAAATCAGCAATTTGGTAAGATGCACTGATTTTCAAGACAGTTTGTCTCAAGTTGACTATTATATCTTGCTTCATTTCATGACTTGTGTCTTCATTTAGTTTGTTATTAAACTGAGTTCAATATAAACTTGGTTTCCATGTAGTTGCTTTTCTTAGTTAATCTATTTGCCAAATATAGATGTATTTTCATTTAGGGGCGGTTTGGTTCGGAAGTGAATTACCGAAGTGGTGGAAGTCTGGAAGTGGCACTTCGGTGGAAGTGAACAGTTCAGCTGGAACTATCCACTTCAGTGTGTTTGGTTCAAGCTGAAAACTGGACTTCGGAGATCACTTTCTGTGTTTAGATGGTTAAAGTAGGTTGAAAAATCCACTTCATCACTTTTCGGTGAAGGGGTAAAGTTACCCCTTCATGCTTTTTACACTTGTTTAACTACATCATATGATTTAATTACTTTATTACGATGGTAATAAATAATTTATTTATTAAATTAAAAACTTTGCACACCACATAATTAATTTAATACTATGCTATTAAATTAAATTAAATCAGTTAATATATTATGCTTAATTATTAATTAGTGAGAGTAGTGATTTAATTATTTCATTACCATGGTAACAATTATTTTATTTATCATTAAAAAATATTGCAAAGTGGGCTGAAGTGGGAGACTGAAGTCGTGACTTCGGGATTTTTTCAACTGAAGTTAGACACCGAAGTGACCGAACTCAGAAGTTGTCACATCATCACTTCAGGGTCTAAATCAGTGAAACAAACACACCGAAATGGCCTGAAAGTGGCCACTTCGGTGCCTACTTCAGTAAAACAAACCCCCCTTAGGGGGTGTTTGGTTCACTGAAGTGGGCTCTGAAGTCACTGAAGTGATGACTTCCAGCCCACTTCATGATGTTTGGTTCACTGATTTTAAGCCCGAAGTGCTGAAGTCATCACTTCACCCACCCCTCACTTCAGCCTCTCACTTCCCCTAAAAATTCTCTGAAACCATCACTTCCCCCCTCCACTTCCGTTCACGTGACTTCCACGCGCTTCTTCCGTTCTCGTTACGATTACCACATTTGAGAAACTCCACCATTCTAGGGTTTTCCGCAGCCGCTCCTCTCCCGTTTCTTTGGTGAATCCTCGCCGCCGGAGCCGCATCTCCACTTCCGTTCACGTGACTTCCACGCGCTTCTTCCGTTCTCGTTACGATTACCACATTTGAGAAACTCCACCATTCTAGGGTTTTCCGCAGCCGCTCCTCTCTCGTTTCTTTGGTGAATCCTCGCCGCCGGAGCCGCATCTCCACTCGTCTGGAACTCCTGAACCTCTTTTCCTTCGTTTTGCCGGTGGAGCAACTCCATTTTCTACTGATTTAAGCAGTGACCTCCTGAACCTCTTCTCCAGTTATTCGAAAGACATCTCACTCTGTTTTTTTTTTTTCTCTTCAGATCTGTACTTCTTCAGTCATCCTCCGGTGGTTTGCTTTACCCCCTCGTTGATCCAGGTTTATCCCTCACAACCGACCCTCTTGCGGCATCATCACTTGGCCAGTTGAGCTGAAACCTCATCTACACGCCTCCCTACATCATCACCATTTTTCCTTTGCTTCTGCAGGTGTTTCTTTTGATAATATGCAATTTTGATTTTCATGGATTGCTTTTTCCAAGGTTTGCTTAAGTTGTTGAATGGTAAAAGCTGAATTCATGTTTTGTGATCATGTGCCATCTTCTACCGTTCATTCACACAAGTTTTGCATTATAGTTTATATGATTTCGTGTTTTTTCACATCTAATTTTTCTGTTTTTTGTTCAAATCCCTAAACAGGATTCCTCTTTGGTGTAGATCTCCACTCTCCTGGTTTTTGTACGGTTTCCGGTGAGTGTAGATCTCTACTTTCCAGTTTTCCGGCTAGTTACCCGTTTGTGAAGAGGTGATAGATGTGTTGATCTTGTGGTATGCCTTTTTTTTTTTTGTGCCCGATGATTGATCAGACCATTACAGCCCCTCGATAGTTTTTTCCTAGTTTATAAACCATGAAATCCTCTATGCAATTATTGGGCTACTGCCATGTATAGCAACTTCTGAAATAGCAACTTCTTTTGTCATACACCTTACCGGATTAAATTTGGGAAAAAAAAATTATAAACAAACATGTGTTAAAATAAGTTATAAGGATGTATAAATCCAATCATTGGGGCATTTGCATATCGTCTTCCAATTGATTATAAATTTTAAAACTATGAACTGCCAATGCTGCCAATATAATGATGTGCAAGTTCTTTTAGGACAATCTACGCAAATAAATTAGTCAGAAGCCCAAGCTGTCCCAAGATCTATGAACTGCTAATGCTAGCAAACTATGAACTGCCAATGCTAGCAATATAATGTTTTTAGAATGTTGAGTTTGTACAAAGTTTATTTATTTTTTTGGCTCTTACGCAGGCCATTGAGTTAATTAGTTCTCATTTTGGTATTGCTTTATGTGATATTTTAATCCACTTGATTCTATATGTAATGGGAGAATTTGATGTAAGGGATTTACTTATTGCTAGTTCATCAGGTAATGTGCTTTTCTTTATGTGGCCGTAAAATGATAGCTGATAGCACAATTGAAAAGCAGGTGCAATCTGAAAGTTAAGGTCATTTAGTTGAGGAACTCATCTTGATAAATGTCCACGCTTACGTTTATTGACAGATTACTCTATTTATCTGATACCTTCTGCACACTTTACAACTTGAAGTTCAATCCAACTAGAATGAAGGCCGAATGAATATATATCTAGTCAAATTTAACATCAAATTTATATTGATTATTAAGTACTGTAAGATATTCTGAGGTTAGTAAGATATGGATTGACTCAACTTCACCATGATGGTAATCTTTTTTTTGTTGGATATATACCACAGCCAATTATTTTTTAGATCAGCCTTGCTTGTGATTTTCTGTTTTCCTTTTGATATCCCCCAACTTCATTGAATGTCCATGCTATATTTTTCTCCTACATGTAACTGTCTGCTTTCTAGATCTGATTGTGTTACATACTACTTTATGCAGTTACCTGGAAGCATGTTTAAAATGTTACATACTAATTCTTATTGTGTATATGTACATATATATGTTTTCACTCAACTTCACCATCATGATAATTTTTTCTGGTTGTATATATACAACACCCAATTATTTTTGTGAAAATTTTATGTTTTCATTGTCATGTTAGGTTTCATATGTGTAAATAAATCTGTTATCCCTAGACACCGAGCATGATTAATTTTTCACACTTGTTGTATATATACACCAACCAATGTCTTTTGCAATGTTTGCTTGTGATTTTATGTGTTTCCCCTAATTTGATGAGTTGTTTATCTTCATTTGTTTAACTCATGGTGTGTCTTACATTTTTTGGGGGAACAATGTGGCTTGCCTTCAATGTTTTTTCTTGTCTTATATGTTTGAAGTAGTCATTTCTTTTTTTATAGCGTTGTTTCACCTTGTGCCATTTTAGAGCTAGAAGCCTTTCTCAATAGATACTGCTTATTGCGTTCATTTCAACTCGGTTCACCACCACCCTTTGTAGATGGACAACTGGGCAATGGAGGAGCGTGCGCGACCGTTGGCCGCGGCATTCGCGACTGTAGTCGTCATTGTCACTTTCGTAATCGAGGAACTCCTTGTAGATAGGCCTCCTATGTATAGGGAACCCTCGATCTTTCGCGACCTCACTAGGAAAAAGCATATGGAACGCATTCTCCGAAGTGGCCGAGATTACTGTGTCAGTTACCTTAGGATGGATGTCGGCCCATTTATGAACCTAGCGTCTATTTTGCGTAACAAACACTTACTAGTAGATACCAGACATACCGCTGTTGAGGAACAACTTGCAATTTTCCTCCACATCGTGGGACATAACACTAAGAATAGGACAATGCGGGTTGAATTCCTTCGATCGGGCGAAACCATTAGTCGATGTTTCAATATGTTTCATTAAATATACACATTTTGTTTAATCAAGCTTTGTTAGGTTGGGGAAGTCTTCTGATCTCCGAGGTTTTTTTTTTTCATTTCAATTTTGAGAGTAAGACTTTGTTGTTGCCATGCAGTCCTGTTATAAAGGAGCACATGCAATATATTATTGACCATGCTGAAGAAATAGAGAAGCTTGTGAAAGTGAAAGCCCAAGTTTCGGAAATCAAAAGTATAATGTTGGACAATATAGACAAGGTATTCAATTTGTTTTCAAGGTTCTTTGCTATAATTCAGTCAGTTTAGGTTCATGTGTATTATTTCTCTCTTGCAGAGCTTCTTTAAATTCAGTCCTGTTCACGGGACATTAATCATCGTATCTTATGTTTAGTAAGTAGTGGATAGATATCTAGTTCATAAGTTTCAACTTAAATGACCGGTTATTAGAGCCACCATTGAACTTTTCTCGGTTGCAACTATAATAGGAGGTTTGGTTCAAACTATGTTATCAGTTTCTCATTTGTCTTCTTATCTTTGCTTATGTACTTCCATAACTAACTTGAGAGTTGTTGGATTTGTTTTGAATCCCCCATAGTTTACTGCCAATTGTTAAATTTGAAAGTGTTACCTCTTCTTCACTTATTGTCAAGGCTATGCATTTGTATCTGTGTTTTACCTCCGAAAACCTTGAAAGCAGTGCCAAGGCTCACCAACATATAATTATCATGCCTTGAGACAGAAAAATGCCTTCCAGTGCTTGAATGATTTTGACATTCTAGTCTTAAACAAAAACAACTTGTTTAAATCATATGACCAAGTGCAGTGCTAAGAAAATAGTCGTGCAATCTCCCAAACAACCATTTTCCTCAGCCACTTTCTTCCAATTCATTTGAAACTAGAAACCACTAATAGGTACTTATATGTGATGCAACTTACAGGCTATTGACAGAGGAGAGAAGATCAATGATCTCCAAGAGAAGACCACCGATTTGAGCAATCAGGTAACTATTGAGCTGGAATTAAGCACCTGCTCATCTGCCAGTGCCTAAATGCTGACAACATTTGAATTTCAGGCTCAAGATTTCAAAAAAATAGGTCAACGTGTTTGGAAGAAGATGTGGCTTCAAAACATGAAAGTTAAGTTGGTTGTCCTTGGAATCCTCTTAATTCAAGGACTCATTATATGGGTTTCTGTTTGCCATGGATTCAATTGCACAAAGAATCACAATTAGCTGACAGATCAAAAAACTAGTTCCCTATTGGTGATCAATTGAACAGGTGAAAAGCATACTGTGAAGTTCTGGCTTCTCTTCTCCAGATGGTACAAGTTTGCATATGGTCCATAATTTAGATTTTGTCTGTGTTTGTGTGTGTGTGTAGAAGTGGAGTTTGCCGATGAAAATGTCTGCTTATTGAAATTGTCTTTCTTGTCTTCAATGTTGTACCAAGAATACACAAGAAAGCCTTATCAGTTACCAGGTTACAATATTATAGTCAACAGTTTTAATTGGTTGAATTTTTGTTTATTTTTTTATTTTTTTCAACGCCCTGAGGTTGATTCACTCTTTCTGTGTGTGTGTTTTTCACATAATCTGAAACCATAGTAGATAATTATTTATTTATATATTTTCTTATATTGTTTATTTTCTACAATCATAGGAGGATTTTAATGCATAAATTTTCATTATAAAAATATGTAGCATATCTCACACCGTTTATTAATATTTTAAAGAATATGAAAGCGGCTTCTACACTGTATGACTGTCTAAAGCTCAATTTTTTTATTCACTCTAATTAAACTGAAATTATCATGAACAAATATTATTGTTATACTTTCCAAAAATAATCTTTCTTCATAATAATAATTAACACAATAATCGAAGTCACTAACGGGAGGGAGGCGAATTCATTCAATTTCATATCTAAATCCCATTAGGGTAAAGATCCGAAATCCTATTCTAAACATTATTAGTGGTGCTGCTTTCTCACTCCTTATCCAATTGTTGTTTAATTTGTGCTTTGCTTGTTGGTGGCTTGCAAATGTGGTAGCATTGGTTGTGAAGGTGTTTCTTAATTGCTCAAATAGGGTTGAATACATATGTTGGAAGGTTTGTTTGTTGTAAGACAACTTGCATGTCCTATCTTCACCCATAAGAACGTACAAAAAAATTTGTAAAGTTAAAATAAAGTAAGACAAAATAACATCTCAAAGATAAAATAAAATTGAAATATAATTAGGTAAATCACTTAGATAAATGTCATAATTAATTAGCATCATAAGAAATTAAGATTGGATGTGCACTAGTTTACTTTAAATAATAAATTATTTATTACACTAATAATGAATGAATTAAATCACTTAGGTAGATCGCATAATTTATTAAGATGGTAATAAATTAATATTAGATGTGCGACATTTTTCTACAAAGAATAAACTATTTATTACCATAGTAACGGATGAATTAATTAAGCCATTTAGGTAATTGTCATAATTTATTAGGATGGTAGTAAATTAATTAAAGCACGTAAGTAAATATCATAATTTATTAACATCATAATAAATAAATATTAGATGTGCAATATTTTTTTTTAAATAATAAATTATTTATTACAATATTAGTAAATTAATTAAATCACAAATACAAATATCATAATGTAATTAACATATACACATCAAAATGTATAAGGGGTGTAACCTTACCCCTTCACCGAAGTGGTGATTATATCCCCACCTCGGTATTACCAAACACCAAAAAGTGACTGAAGTGAGATTTTCCATATATCTACTTCAACCATCCAAACACAGGAAGTGGTCTCGGAAGTCCAGTTTTCAGCTTCAACCAAACACACGGAAGTGGACACTTCCAGCTGAACTGCTCACTTCCACCGAAATTGTCACTTCCAGACTTCCGCCACTTCGGCAGATCACTTCCGAACCAAACAGCCTCTTAGCTTCGCACTTCCATAGTCATCAACTTTGCTTGTCTTTAATGGCTTCTTCCTCGTAATATCTCCTTCAAGTTGATAAGTCCTCATTGCCATGTCACAATACCTTCTCAACAGTTGCAATATCATCCTTCATTTGCCATGTCATCATGAATTAGTTGTCAAATGATTTCAATAAAATATCTATTAACAAATGGCATATGGATCTTCAAACTCCAATCATGAGTTAACTTTAATCCCTTCTTCAAGATCACACTGTTCATCTTCAAGGCTTGAAAAGCATCATTTCTGCCATAGCCTATAATAAGGTCATTTCTATGAGATTTTATAATTACAAATCTACCAACCCCTAAAAGATTATTAAATATCCAAGATGCAATGAAATGCGGATTGACGGAAAAACTACATCAACAAACATTCATCATTTCATGTGAAAGCAACAAAGCATTCGACATAGGTGAAATGAAAATATTTTCTCAAATTCAAGATTTATGAACTATTTTCCCTAAAATTAACCAAGAAAAAGCAAACATTTGACTATGCTTTCAACTTCCCACTCCATAAAATTAAGAATATAATAAAGATATATTTTTGAAAAGGAAAAATAATCCTAGGACTGCTACATAGTGACCGAAGGGTTTTATTTTTTATTTTTATAGTGACCAACGTGTCCTTATTTTTACCAATAATTATTTCAGAAAAAAAAACTTTTTGCTATAATTAGTTACTATCGTAAAAAACTAAATGTCATCGTAAAATATTTTCTGCAACAACATAAAACGCCACATAGTGTTGTATCTGTTTTTAGAGCAAAAGATAATTTTTGCAACTAACCATTGTAAAAACAATTATCTTTTGCGACAACTCAATGCATCGCAAAAAGTTAACTATATAGTCACAAAAACATTGATTAATTTATTATTTCTCTAACATTAGTGTTAATGGTAGATAGTAAGAGTTAAATTAATCAATTATTTTTTAAGTATAAAACTAAAACATATTACATAGTTAAAAATTTTATGGTTAATATTAAATAATTAGTGTTAATGATGGATAATTTACGATTCTATTCATATGGTGACAATATCCCTCAAGTTACATTAAACTAAAAAAATAAATATAGTGTTTCCAATTACAACAAAACAAACAATAATAATGTAATTTGATATAGAACATTTTCATTCATATGTGATTTTATTTACGGTATAATTTCACTTATAACAAATCAAATAACCCTTTGAAAAAAAAAAATACTTGAGATCACCTCCAGATCTATAAGGTCTTGATGGTAAGGTAAAATACAATTATTTAAGAGTCTTTATTTAGTTTAATGATCACGTATTTTCTATACATTCATCATAAAGAAACATTATTTTATCCACAAAATATTCTAGTAAAAAAAAAGTTCAATCATATATGTATAAAATAGTTAAAATAAGATAAATTAAAATAAAAACATTATGTTATCCACATCTTTCTCTGGAGAGAAAAATAATTAAAATAAAATGATGAATAAAAACACAAGCAACTCGATATTTTCCTCCCGACACAAAAAATTGTAAGTTCAATTAGTAACTTAGCCATATTTATATATAATATATACTATGTATATATAGTATGCCACTTTAAAAAACCCTTTAAAAAGCCAAAGAAAAAACCAAACACCAATTGTTCATTTATTACTTTATACAAACAAACACCCCAATACATAGATATTGAGATTGTGTAGGAGATAGAGTCATCTACAAACCAACACTCAATATATATATATATATATATATATATATATATATATATATATATTATTTGAGAAATACTAAAAAGCCTTAAAAAAACAATAAAAAAACAAATAACTATATAACTATATATATATATATATATATATACACCCACACAAAGCCAAAAAAGAAACCAATCAAAACATGCCAATTTTCCCTAAAAAAACTGGGAAGAGGATCAATTTAATATTATGCATATACTAGTTGTGGATTTATTTATAATATACTCAACCGAATTTCAAATGGGACAAGTGGCTCAATAATGTCCGCTGACTTGTTGTTGTGTATCTCTCTCATATATATATATATATATATATATATATATTGTTACAAAGCTATGGCTTATTATCCTCTTCCTTCCATCTAACAAAAAGCAACAAACATGCCTCATTTCATGTAAAAGAGTGCAACCAAATCACACTTTCCTTCAAAAGCTCTCTTTTCCCTTCCTTCCAAGCCATACAATCCTTAGTCCTCTTTCCCTTCCAAGCATCTCCCTAACTCTATATATATATATATATATATACACACACACACACACTACTTACTCTAGTTAATTAACAAGTGCAGAATAATACCACCAAATCAATTAGTTCCAACCATGAAAAACTCTAAAGAAGATGAAGAAGAACAAGGCCAAGAAACTCAACCTCTCTTACCAGAAACCCAAGAAACATTGATCCAAAAAGCCATAAACCAAACCTTCAAAAGCACCGCTCACCTTGCCAACCTCCTCCCAACCGGCACAGTCCTCACCTTCCATCTCCTCTCCCCCATCTTCACCAACCAAGGCCACTGCACCAACTCCATCAATCAATCCCTCACCATACTCCTCCTTTCTCTTTGCACCTTCTCATGCTTTTTCCTCAGCTTCACAGACAGCTTCAGAGACTCTTCCGGCAAAGTTCGATACGGCTTCGCCACTCTCCATGGTCTGTGGATCCTCGACGGTGGCCCTGGCTTGCCACCGGAGACTGACAAGAGTTATAGAATGAAGCTCATTGACTGGGTTCATGCTTTCATGAATGTTTTGGTGTTTGGTGCTGTGGCTTTGTTTGATAAGAATGTTGCTAATTGTTTCTTTCCAAAACCTTCAGAGGATGTTCAGCAATTGTTAACTTGCTTGCCTGTTGGAATTGGTGTTGTTTGTAGCTCCTTCTTTGTTGCTTTTCCTACTTCTCGCCATGGGATTGGTTTCCCTCTTTCTCCTTACTGATCTATATAAATGTCAATGTGTCTGTCCAATTTAATCAAAAGTTAAATTAAACAGTGATATTATCATTCATATACTAGTTTACTAGATGTGACCTGTGAACATGGCTTGATTAGTATAGCAAGAGTTTTTTTTTTTTTTTTTAATTTCATAGTCTCAAGGGGCATAAACATAAAACTGCAGGTTTTTGTAGAATTCCAGGGTGATTTATGCAATTTACCGATCCCTCCGCAGCTCATTTGCGGAAAACCCCAAAATAAAAGAAAAACAGATCATCGGATCCGCAATCTCCAGCGCCAAAGATCAAGAAAGGACAACACCCTCGTACTCAAAAAGGTTTCAACGCATCACCCAAAGGACAATAAAAAATAAAAATAATCATTTATAAAACAAATTTAAAATAAGATAAAATAAAATAAATATATAAAAGGAGAGAGATCTCAATCCATATCTATCTCTCTATATAGATCTCCTCTCCCAAACTTTTCATCAAACCCTTCACCAAATTTCCTTAAAAAAAAAAAGGAATTTTTTTTTGGGGTTTCTAATCATAACAATAATAATAATAATTATAATTTTGTTTTTCGTTTTTTCCAAAATGGATTTCATGGCCAACGACTTGAAGACCAACACCACTAATTTTCTAATTATCCCCAATCTTTTTGTTTTAATTATCTTTGAATCCTTCTCTTCTTCTTTGCTTTTCTTGTTCTATTTGTTCATATTCTCGATGAAATCCAACCGCTCATCTCGGTTTCGCTTTTCGTTGTTTTTCTTTGATTTTTCGTATAAATAAATGGGGATTGTTTTTCGCTCGATTTGAGATCTAGGGTTTCGAGATGGAGGTTGGGGATGGGGCAGAGGGGAAGAGACCACCGGAGGGGTGGAAGAAGACGCCGGAGAGCGCCGGAGAAAAGCCGGTGAAGAGGATGATGAAGAGTCCCTACCAATTGGAGATTCTTGAGAAGACTTATGCGGGTTTGTGATTTTTTTTCCTTCATTTTTTATTGGATTTTTGGGGTTTTTTTGGATTTTTGGGGGTTTTTTTGGATTTGATTGGGATTGAATTTGGATTTGGCGGCAGTGGAGACGTACCCGTCGGAATCCCTGAGGGCGGAACTGTCAGTGAAGACAGGGCTCACGGATCGGCAGCTTCAGATGTGGTTCTGTCACCGGAGGTTGAAGGACCGGAAGTACCCTCCGGTGAAGAGGTCGAGGAGAGAGGAGGTCTCGTCGCCGCCGCCACCGGAGGCGCCGATGCAGCAGCCGGGCGGTGATATGATGGTGGGGTCAGCCTCCGGGTCAGGGTCAAGTCCTAGCCCTAGCCACTTAGAGGAGCCGAGGAAGGGTGCTGCTGCACGGGCTGCGGGGGCGAGGATTGGGGCAGAGATGTCGGGTGCGGTTGTGCGAAAGAGGTACTATGAGGTGGCGCCGCTTATTGCTCCTCCTGTGCCGCAACTGTCCGTGTTGGAGATGCGGGTGATTGCTTCTGTGGAGGCGCAGCTCGGTGAGAGGTTGAGGGAGGATGGGCCAATACTTGGAGTTGAGTTTGATCCTCTGCCTCCAGGTGCATTTGGGGCTCCAATCGGTATAACTTTGAACTTATTGCCTTTGTCGATGCATTTTATTATTATTATTATTATTTATTTTATTATTTTTGACATTGGTATCGCTATCTCTAGTATGATTATGAAAGAGTGACATCTTCTAACTAATGTGAGTAGTTGTGTGGTTTCTGAGTGGTAATTTGAGTTGAGAACTTAGTAGTTTATTAAGAATGTAAATATGCAATCCATAGGATTTTGAGAAGTTGATGGTTACCAGCGAATCTATTTAACAGAAGAGTACTATCAGGAAAATGCTGAGCTCCTGAAGGACTTGTTTATGTAGAGTGTGATATTTTTTATTTAAATTCTTTTGTTGTGTGGAATAGATGATTTGTGAAGCTCGTGCTCTTAGAAGAAGAAGAAATCTACGTATGGTTGTGCTTCTTGAGCAGCCTGCAGTATGTGTTGTTGTTATGCTAGTTATGTAGCAAAGATCAAAAGATTTAGGTTGCTGAAGATCAGCATACTGCTTCAAATTTTTTACTATTCCTCATTTTTATTCTCCTTAAATGGGTGTATTTCTGTTCTGCCTATTTTTTTAAGACCTTTGTGGTTCAAGTTCTTTTACACTGTTGACAATGTGGTTTTCCTGTTCTTTTTTTTTTGTTATGGATCCTCAAGAATCTGATGCACCAGCAGTTTTAACCCATCGGCACCCAGCAACTCATCATTTCTTGGATAGACTTGAAAATTCAGGTATTTTTACTAGTTATGTTGAATGAATGATTTGCTGCGTGTTCTCCAGTGCTTTTAAATTTTTTATTCCAAACTAGTTTGAAACAGTTAAGAGTTGTAGTGCAAAAATAGAAAATTAAAAACCTTTTAATTTCACTCTCCACTTATGTGCCAAATGTGCCTATTCATGGAAACTGATGTTATAAAGTCTATATATTTTCAGCCTCCTTCACAGAAAAAGGAATCAAATAGCAGATTGTCAGTATCAATAATACAAGCTTATGGTGGATATTATATATAGCGATTATATAAGCGACATAGCATACTGCATTTCGTTTTAATTAACAGAGATACAAGAATTTCTAGTAATGGATATATTTGCATGATGTTTATGTTATGCAATAGCAATTCATTGGGCAAAAGGAAACTATAGATTGTGCTCGTCTTTTGCTATCCTTTTGGATGTTCCTATCTGTTTCAATGTTTATGCTTGATTTTGTTCATCAATTAATTCTTGTAGCTGCTACTTGTTTAAATTCCAGTGTTATGGGACATGTTGAATCCTTTTCAAGGCCGGTTTGTTTATTTCTTGAAAAACTTCCTAGTTAGTTATTTGTGATTTCTTTTTTTTGGTTATATACTGCAGAGTTTCTAGTATTTATTTATATATTTTAACTGTTGAACACCAATTACAGGCCAACAAAAGCAGCATATTCGGCCATATGATGGAAAAATATTTGAAAGGCATGACACGAAGTCAATGAAGGTTTTTGCCTCCCTTATCTTTTTTATTGTGAGGCTTCAGTTGGCTTCTTGATATGTTATGGTAGCCCCTCACCTTGATTTTTTCAGGGCAAATGCTTTATACTTCTTTCTGGTGTCTGTTAATACCTTAAACTAATTTTTTTGCTGTTGGTCGTAACAAAGATGGCTATTGGTTTGTCCTCATAGAGAGGAGTTTTTTTTCCCACTTATGTTCACTGTGCTAATATATATGTATGATTTGTAACTGGTTAAATGATGCTCTTTTGGTTTTCAGGCATCAACTTTCTTGCACACTGCAGAACCGTCTTTTATTCCAAATTCATCAAGTGGTAAGAAAAAGTCTGGAATGGGCGGTACTCATCTCATTCATTCTCAGGCTGGTTCAAGGGCACTTCAGGAGTATCAATTTCTTCCTGAGCAACCAAGTGCCCGTGCAGATGAAAGGATGCCTCAGTCTCATTACTATGACTCTCCAGTGGATATTCATAGCCGAGCGTCTTCTTTAGGTTCCGGAGGGCAAAGCATGCGTGGTAATGAGCAAGCGGCCCCGAGCTATACTTTTCAAGGGCATATGTCAAGTTCTAGTCTTCTGTCTCAACAAGGGAGGCAGCAGATGCTTTCTTCAGGTTCGACAGAGTATGACAATGCTCAACACCATAACTCTCATACAAACCCTGCACTTGATGGACAATATGGTATTCATCCGGTTGTGGGAATAGAGAATTCATATTTAACATCTGAGAGAACTTTCCGTGATGAAGATGCTTCTCGAATGGAGAGGAAACGCAAGGTATGTAGAAATTCACATTAAAGTTCTGTGTTGGGCTTCAAATTCTTGGAAGTATAATATTGCAACTTGATAATGGTTTAGAGTGATGAAGCAAGGATCGCAAAGGAAGTTGAAGCCCATGAAAAACGAATAAGGAAAGAGCTTGAGAAACAAGACATTTTAAGAAGAAAGGTGTGCCTTTGTTCATTGTCATTTTGTCATCCATAACCCTCAGCCAGTCAAAATTTGAATGTTATGTGTCTGCAGCGAGAGGAACAAATGCGTAGGGAGATGGAAAGGCATGATCGAGAAAGAAGGAAGGAAGAGGAAAGATTGATGCGTGAAAAGCAACGTGAGGAAGAGAGGTTCCTGAGAGAACAAAGACGCGAAAATGAACGCAGAGAAAAGATTTTAATGAAAGAGTCCTTGAGAGTGAGTGATTATATTTGATCTGCTTTCAGACCTTTGGAAAGCTGGTGACTCTTTGCTTGTTTGTCTGTGTTTAGGCTGAGAAGCTGAGGCAGAAAGAGGAAATTCGAAGGGAGAAGGAGGCAGCAAGACTCAAGGCTGCGAACGAGAGAGCTACCGCACGCAGAATTGCTAGAGAATATACAGAGCTTGTTGAGGATGAACGACTAGAACTCATGGAATTGGCAGCGTCTAGTAAAGGATTGCCATCAATAATGGCTCTTGATTTTGATACTTTACAACAGCTTGATGAATTTAGAGGTTTTTTTTTTTAATTTGTAATCATTATTATTATTTTGTCTTTTTCATAATACACCACAAGTATCCAAAGAATAGGAACAAAATCTAACTTTGGTAAGTAAGCATGATAGATTATTTCTATGGGGTCTGTAACATTCAATCATTGTTGTTCTGATTGTTTTACTGTTGAAATACTCTAGATTTGCATGTGCAGTGTGCATAGTTCTTCACAGGTGGAAGATTTTGATTTTCTATTTGTGTACCTTTTGGTTGCAGATATGTTGAGTGTGTTTCCCCCTTCATCAGTTTGCTTGAAAAGACCCTTTTCTGTTAAGCCATGGATCAATTCCGAAGAAAATATTGGGAACCTTCTCATGGTATTTATTCTACTATTATAATACTTCCAGTTGTTTTTTGTGTGATATTTCTCTATTCCTTCTAGTAGATTTTTTACCTGGTGGAATGCTATTCATGCTCCACATTTTATTTGTATAGCAAAAGCATTACTTTTCCATACTAATGTCCTTTATGAATTGAATAGCCAGTAAGGACACCAAGTTGTGGGTGTGATAATTACTACATTGCTAAATGGCAGCTTGTCTCTGATTTTGTTATATCAGCTGCCATCTTTTTATGTGATGATAAATGCAATTTGCTAAAGAGTTCATGTCAAGCTGTGAAGCCAGGGAATTATTTTTGACTTATGCATGTGTTTGTCATGTACCAGGCATGGAAGTTTCTAATCACATTTGGTGATGTCCTCAAGCTCTGGCCTTTTACTCTTGATGAGTTTGTTCAAGCTCTGCATGATTATGTACGTTCATTATGTTTTAGTCCTGAATATTGATACTATCTTGTGTTCTATTATTGTTTACCATAGGTGCGCAATTGGAAACATCATGTTGGTTTAGGTTAAAATGACATGAAATGTTTGTGAGGTGGGATGCCCTAAGCTGTTCCACCGCTATTCATAAATCTGATTGGTAACAACCAATGCTTTGCCAGATAAATGTTCTTGGTTTACACTTCTTTTGTTTAACTTTTTACTTTGTCACCATGTTAGATATATATTACAATGATGCTCTTAAATTTAATGGTTAATGGCCAATACGACAGCTAATCGCTCTTTTGCCTGTTTTACAATTTAATGTTGTTGATGTCTTCCTGTCTTCATGATGTTATATAGCGGCCCCCCACGCTAATGCAGCCTAAGGCGCTTACATGCCTCTATCATTATTGACTTACATCTTATGCAAAGCATGCCTATTATAGGCTGACAGCTGGTTGACTGTACACCACAGATGCTAGCTATGCTGTTTGTTTCTGCAATATCAGCAATCCTCTCTAGCAATTCCACCACTCCAGAATTGCTTCAGATTCATAGTTCTTAGCTCTTTACAGGATTCGAGGTTACTTGGAGAGATACATGTTGCTCTACTGAAATCTATCATTAAAGATATTGAGGATGTTGCAAGGACTCCGTCTATGTCAATGGGGAGCAGTCAAAATAGTGCTGCTACTCCTGGAGGTGGTCACCCTCATATGGTTGAAGGGGTGAGCTGTCATTCCTGTTGTACCATACATTGATGTGTCATTGGTTGAAAAGTCTCTCTTTGGCATGACAGTTAATGTTCCTCTTTCTCTAGGCATATTCTTGGGGTTTTGATATACGTCGCTGGCAGCGCCACTTGAATTTTATGACATGGCCTGAAATACTACGGCAATTTGCTTTGTCAGCTGGGTTTGGCCCAAAATTGAAGAAAAGGAATGTTGAGTATACATATTTCCGTGACGATCATGAGGTATAGAAACTGACTCAGTTTGGTAAAGTTTCTGTGATATTTCATTGAGTACCTAATATTTTTCAAACTATGGTAGGCTTTTTTTTCTTCCTAGCGCGCAATTAAATTATATCCACTTTAGTTAAATATGTATTTAATAATCTATTCTTCTCACCTGCATGAAATTGGTCAGACCAATAAGTTTGTCAAACCTAATTGCAAAAGGTAGTGGACTGTATTGTAAACCGCTATCTGTGTTTCATTCAGAATACAACCTTAGCCAATACAATGACAATTGTTCAAGACATCATGATTAATCCATCATTGGCTTCTTGTAGATTGCTGTCTCTCATAACAATGTCTATCCCGCTTGCTTTTCCTTCTAAACTTGTTCTAAGTGTAGCACCTTATTCTTTTCTATGTTCCTCCATCTCTTTCTGAGGGGTTTATATGTTATATAAGCGTTATCCTTAAGATGAGAGTTGTATCAAGATTTATTTATCTTGATATATATTGTGATTACTTTGATGTAATTAAGCTACCCTGCCAAAATTCTTTAGATCCTATATTGCTTACTTTGAAGACAAAGCTCAATAGACTGCATTTAGCGTATACTATTACATGAGATTAATATCAGTTCAATTACGTTAAGCAAGCGAGCGAATTTTTTCATATTTAGTTTTGGAGTGAGGACAATTACGTCAAGTGATAACAATTATTTACATAATAAAAATTATTTACTAGATGATTAGCACCATCCTATGGTTAGGAAGTTTTCTTTTTGTCCTGATGATATTATTACTTGGTTCATGCATATATAATTAAAGATGCTTTTCCTTAATTCTCTACTAATGTTATGACATAGCCTCTATTACTGAATATGACTGCAGGGTAATGATGGTGAGGACATAATAACTAATCTAAGGAATGGAGCAGCAGCTGAAAATGCTGTTGCTTTGATGCAAGAAAAGGGCTATACTCATTGTCGGAGGTCTCGGCACCGTTTAACTCCTGGAACAGTGAAGTTTGCTGCATTTCACGTTCTTTCTCTTGAGGGAAGCAAAGGGTTAACCATATTAGAAGTTGCAGACAAAATCCAGGTAAGTGGCTTCTTCCAGGCTGTTTGTTCTATTTCTTGTTTCTTTACCTCTTAGTTGTATCGTTCCTTTTCATCAGAAATCTGGATTGAGGGATCTCACAACCAGCAAGACACCAGAGGCATCCATTGCTGCTGCACTTTCTAGAGATACAAAACTTTTTGAAAGAACAGCTCCTTCAACATATTGTGTACGCACCCCTTATAGAAAAGACCCTGCCGATACTGATGTAATACTATCAGCTGCCCGGGAAAAAATACAGGTTTTTCAAAATGTTCCGTCCGACTCTGAAGAAGCTGAGAAAGATGCAGAAGATGCTGAAAGAGAGGATGATTCTGAATGTGATGGGGAGGATGATGCTGAAGTTGATGATACAGGAACTGAAGTTGAGCCAAATGAAAATTTTCTATTTCCTAATGAACAAAAAGATGCTAAAGCAAATCAACTAACGAATAATGTTAAGAGGGAGGCATTTTGTGATGCAGTTGATCCACAAAGGAGGCTTAGAGATGTTCAGAAACATCCTTCAGAAAAATCAAAAGATTTAAGTGTATCGAGTGCTTCCAATGGTCAGTACCTTGATACTGCTTCAAATTGTCATGATGAAGTAAAAAACCTTGATCAAGAAAACATGGAGGTTGATGAAAGCAATTGTGAGCCATGGGTTCAAGGTTTGACAGAGGATGAATATTGTGATCTTAGTGTTGAGGAGCGTCTTAATGCTCTCGTGGCTTTGATTGGTGTGGCTATTGAAGGAAATTCAATACGCGCTATTCTCGAGGTATGATGTTATTCTGTTTAACATTCGATGACGTTAAGGTCTTTTTATGTGACATCTGAAAGATTCTTGCAGGAGCGGTTGGAAGCTGCGAGTGCTCTTAAGAAGCAAATGTGGGCAGAGGCTCAGCTGGACAAAAGGCGTATAAGAGAGGAATTCACTGGCAGGTATCCATATTCTTCTGTCATGGGGAACAAAACAGAGGCATGCCAAATGAACGCCACAACGGAGGGGAGTCCACTTCATGGTGTTGATAATAAGGGTGGTGATGGGAATTTAGATATTCTCAACAATGATCAATTTGTTGATCCACATAATGTATGTAATGGCAACATGTCTGCTGAGAGGAATTTGTTGGGGCCAGAATTTTCGACTAATATAGACATTATGGCACCTCAGCCATATGGATATGCTGCAGAAAAGTCACGCTCACAGTTGAAATCATATATTGGTCATAAAGCAGAAGAAATGTATGTATATAGATCTTTGCCATTAGGTCAAGACCGTAGACGCAATAGGTACTGGCTATTTTCGACCTCTGTTTCTCGAAATGATCCAGGTTCAGGAAGGATCTTTTTTGAATCTAGAGATGGCTTTTGGAAGCTTATTGATTCAGAAGAGGTATATATCTTTTATGTTGTCTTCATTTCTGATGTTCCACTGTGTCAGTTTGCTCTTGCATGTATTATAGTTTTGAATGAGACTTCCATTACAACTGAATTTGCATCTTACTTGCATAGGCTTTATGCACTATGGCTGCACTTATTGGATCATGCTTTTTACATGTATTAACATTTTGTTATTGGTTTGAGGAATGTTTCTTTTGGTATTACATAAGTAAAATTTTTCTTGTCATTGTCTTGATCTTATGTATTGGGTGGGCTAGGCAGTGGCTATGTTATTTCCTTTACTACTATAAAGAGTTGATGTCACCAGATGCATCAATCCAGCAGTTCTTTGATGTGCCAGTTGTAAATCAACTTTTCCAATAGTTGATTGGAAGTCCTGGATGCCTTGGGGGATCTGTCAAATTGGTCTTTTTAAGCTTGTGCAAGTCTGAATATTGATTATCATGGTTTTCAAATTTGCTTGTGCATTTGGATAATTCTGTGCATATATTATGCTTTATTCATTGTTGAGTTTTTTTTTTAATTTTTAGTTTCATATTTAAAAATCAATGCAGGCATTTGATGGTCTTTTAGCATCATTAGATATTCGTGGGCTGAGGGAGTCGCATTTACATTCAATGCTGCAAAAAATTGAGAAGGCATTTAAAGAAACAATACAAAGGAGAAAAGATTGTGTTGATTCTGTGATACCAATTGGCATTCTTGGCAAGACAGGAGCAGCTGAAGTGTCTTTTAGGTCTGATTGTGGCAGGGAACTTGGCAGTCCAAGCAGTATGCTTTCTGGTCTAAATGCAGATCCATTGGAGCATTCCTCATCTTTTCAACTTGACCTTGACCGAAATGAGGATGAGAGAAATGCGGCTGTTAGGAGATACCAAGGCTTTCTCAGGTGGATGTGGCAAGAAAGTTATAATCCTTCTATATTATATGCCATGAAGTATGGAAAGAAAAGATGCTCTGAACTTCTGCAAACCTGCCAATCATGCTACCTATCTTACTTTGCTGAGGAAAGGCATTGCTCTTCTTGCCACAAGACATTCAAGATATTACATAATGCTGATTCAAACTTTTCTGAACATGTGGTTTTATGTGAAGAGAAGAGGATGAAGGATCCACATTGGAAAATTGTTCTCTCAGATTCTACCCCGATCAGGATCCGCCTTTTGAAGGCACAGCTATCGCTGATTGAGGTTGGAATTATTGTTTAAGATTGATTCCCTTTTAGCCTGGCACCAATTTTTTCCTATGTTGTATGCAAATAATCTGTTTTTGTTTTCAGGTTTCGATTCCTGCAGAAGCTCTTCAGCCATTTTGGACAGAGGGCTATCGAAAATCCTGGGGAGTGAAGCTGCACTCGTCCTCATCTGCTGAGGAACTTTTCCAGGTGTTTTTCCATCTTAATATTGTTATATTGTTATTGATTTCTTATTTTAGCAGTAGTTTCTGAACTTGTGATAGCATAACCATTTTCAAATATGTAATGTCTAACCTAAGTCCTCGTTGACTTTTGTCCTGCCAGTTATACTTATCATACTCCTTCAGCACTTGCATTTGGCTGAGTTTTATGTTCATGCCTTCTTAAGCTACCGCGAGAGTTTGAGCAATTGTGTACTGTATTTTCATTTATATTTTATGCATTATACTATGCTTCTTTTTAGTTTTGCAGTTTTCAGTTAGTTTTTAATCAGATAAATGATTAACTGCACGTCTGCATCAATTCTGAAATTTTAGAATTCTGAAACTATTGCCGGCCAAGTAGTAAAACAAAGTTCCTTCTTTGAAGAAACAGCGGTTTAAACTTTAAACTATGTTGCTTTGATCTGGAAGAGAAGCCAGCCTGAGGTATTTGGACCTTATCTAGTTGGTGTCCTGTAATCAACTTCTTATCATTGGCTGCCAAAAGAAAGAAAACAAGATCAGCCTTTTCCCTAAACATGTGTTTGTTCTGGTAGGCACCAGTTAGATTATTAACATCATGATCTACATTTCCCAACAACCCAAATATGCCTTTCCTACTTATTTAGATCTGCTGATAATTTTAAGCCACCAAACTCAATTACAGTAATCAGCATAAAGTTTTTCACCGTCTGTCTGATTTGTATCCCTCATATTCTCAGAACACAATTAATCTTTAGTTAATCCATGTAGCTGTTTATGTTTATTCCACTTTGTGATTGTGCAAGTCTTTGCATATCTTTCTTGAGTGTTATATTCTTCTTTACCCATTCATCCACTCTATCATGCCCTTGCAAATGTTTTCCTGCGTTAGGAGCATTTGATTCAAAAGGTTTGTTGTTTCCCTATGTAATTGAGTTCATTCTGGCTATCCACCCAAAGGTATGTCTAGTGAGCTGTATGTTATGGTTTGCAGATAGGTTAATGCTATGCTGTAACTAACAGTGTAAATGGAACTCTAGTTAGAACTGTATTTACTAGAGTGATCTTTTCCACCTGCATATCATCAGTGTTACTTGTCCTAATCAATTTGTCACTCACAGGTTCTGACTCTTTTAGAGGCTGCCATAAAACATGATTGTCTATCATCGAGTTTCGAAACGACAAAAGAGCTGTTAAGTGGTTTGCCTGGCCTTGCAGCTAAAACTTCCTTTTCTCTCTCTGGGCCAGCTCCTGTACTGCCATGGGTGCCAGATACTACAGCTGCTGTAGCTTTAAGACTTTTGGATCTTGATGCATCTGTTGCTTACCTTCTTGAGCAGAAGTTAGGTTTCCATAAGGACAAAGAAGCTGCTGAGTTAATTGTAAGTTTATTCACCCTATTTGATATATATTCCGTGAACATGTCAATTCTACATAGCCATGCATCTCATGTTAAATAAGACTCTACTCTGGTACTATGCTTTTAAATTTGCTCATGTAAATAACAGATAGGAAGGCTCTACTTTGGCACTATGCTTTTGAATTTGATAGCAGCGCAACCTCATGATAGATATCCAAGTTTTTTTTATTGTTATCTTAAGCTTTGACTTTCAGCAATGTGGATTTAATGGCTTTATCCTCTCATGCAGAAGCTTCCGTTGAGGTATAATGTCACTAAAAACACACAAGAGCTGGATCCCAGATGCCCTCAGGATCTGATTGACTACCAGGAAGAAGCAATGTGGCTTGATAATGTGAATGGAAGGAGGGGTCGTGGAAGAGGGATTCGTGGCAGTAGGCCTACAGCTCGAGGCCGTGGCCGAGGCAGGGGACTAAGGGGAATTGGTTCTTCTGCCAGAATGGAGTTCAAGGTACGTGGAACTCCTGGTACTTATGTGAAAACTGCACGGAAATATACAAGAAGAGGTGGGAAGGTACGTGGTGCCCGTGGACGTCAGCGTGGACGCCGCACTCCTAGGGCCCGCCACAGACCAGAGGGTAGGGTTCCTGTTGTGAAAGTAACACTATCGGACCGTTTCAACACAGGAGGAACAAACAGTATCAAGCGTGATAAGATTGTAGAACCTCCGGTGAGTATGAGCAGAGTACGTTGGGGTCTCGGAGGCGGCAAGAGAGGTAGTTACCTTGAAGAAGCTGAAGATAACAGCATAGGGTCAGAATCAGAAGATCAAGCACAACCTTCAGAGGATGAATATGATGACCAGGCAATGGATTTCACTCAAGATTACAATCACAACGAACCAACCGGCTTAGAGGATGATGAGAGTGAAGATGGAGATGGTGAAGGAGACGGTGAGGAAGAGGCAGAGGATGAGGATGATGGTGTTCAAGAAGGACCTGAAGAGGTAGATGAGGTGGAGGATGAGGAGATGGGGGATGAATACGGCGAGGAAGTTGGAGATGATGTAAATGGCGAAGAAGATGAAGAAGAAGAAGAAGACGAAGCACCATTATCTTTCTCGTCAGATTACAGTAGTTCATAGATTGCAACTTATGGGTTTGTTGTCATTAAAAAAAAATGCAAGCAAAGAGTAGGAAAACATAAGTGATTCTGCCTGCATGGGGACAAGAAGCTGGTGCTCTTTGGTTCCATGTTCTAAGTTTATATTCTTTTCATGTATATGCAACGGCTATTGGTTTATTTGAGATAACAAGAAAATGTGGGCTAATTGTCGCCATATCCATAGGAAAAGAAAAAGGTGTACTTCTTTAAATTTTTCTCTTTTCATATTAGCAACACCAAATAGCAAGTAGTCTGGGCATTTGGCTGTGTAGATTGTTAAGTGGCACCTTTTTTGAGATCAGCTACATATCTCAGTTATAAATTTTAGTATTTACATAAAACCTCAGATTTGAGTAAAGGTTATGATTTCAAATTTGATCTTCGTTTTACTGTGTTTTCACTCTGTACTTTCAGAGGTGCTGTTTAAACTTATTTAGAGTATTAATATGGGCTTCTCTGTAAAGCATCATTATTACATGATGGCGCCTATAAATTTGATGTGCTTGTGCAACCTTTTTCCGTACGCGTCAATTAAATAATGCTTCAACTATCTAATTTGGAATTTTTTTATTAAAAAAAACACAAATTTGGATCGACATTGTAAATGCTTGAAGAACGTCAGCAAAATATTTAAAATAATTGTGACCCAAGTGGTGTATGTAGCGTAAGATTTGCCCAATAATAATAATAGTAATAATAAAAGAAGATATACAATAGCAAGCATCTAATGTTGAAAATTTATAGGGGCACATATGTAAGAAAAAGGTCGTCACTAAAAGAATGAACATAGGCAATGGACATCTTCAGTCCAAGGTTTCAGAAATATAGAATAGCAAATTGAATAACAAATTCAATACCAATATATATATATATATATATTATCACAAACGCATGAAACTTGATAGCAATAAAATGCAAAGATTCAATGCTGCAATTAAGAAACAGATCAAAGAAGACGCTTTATTCACACTCACGAATGACCGATTTCACATAATATTAATCTGCTTAAGGGTGCATTACATTTGATAGTCCGCATTCGCAAGTACAGCAACGGACAATAAGACGCAATACTAACAATAATGTGACAAAAAAAATGCAAAGTAGCAGCAAGAGCATGCCACAATTGCCAGCACAGGAATACATGCCAAAATGCCGAAAACTGAAACTAGATTTATCTTCAGACATAAGAGAGCAACTTGAAGTAAACAAAAACATAAATTGAAAGAGGGATTATTGCACATATATGCTGCCAGAACAAGAGCGCAGAGGCTTCACAAACAGCATATCCCCTCAAGCTAGCGATCGCTCCCATTAGAATGGCGCTCGGCATTGTGTATTGCAACAAAAGTACAAACCGAAACATCTGATCTGCCTCTCCCAAAAGATGCAATTTATCAGCCAACGCTACCACTCCGATTCCCACCAGAGGTAGCACCAAAAGCCTAGTCACAGTGATTCCAATGGTTGTTCTAAGGCCGAGTGATGAATCATTGGGACCATCAGCAAGCATTCCTCCGAGAATCAGCATCACTGACGGAACAACTGCCCCGGCCAAGATCTCTAAACTGTCTGTTAAGACAGCGAGTGGTGCATCACTGCCAAACATGAAATCTCTGAAAAATGGAACCATGCCAACAATGATGGCTAGCAAGGAAGCGAGAGTAGGGGGCTGAAGAATGTGTTGGATTGGAGTTTCTTCTGCCACAATTCTGATTCTTCGGACAACCTTTGGTTCTGCCAAGCACCGAATAGACTTTGGACTATGACAGTTTGTGGTAGCTCCTCCCTCTTCAGTTAAATCAATATCAGGAAAAGTGTTCTGAGAAGAGCCTGAAATACTCATAAAGACTCTGGCAATGAATGGTCTCTTCGAATGTTCAGTTTCCTTTTCTGCCATCCCAGGCCACTCAGCTTCATGAAGGAGAGGCCTACTGAAATTACTGGAAGTGACTGGCTCTTCCTGGATCTCAGCCCCCTCCGGTACAATCTCATAGTATTCCATTGGAGGCTCCATCATGTGGTATACAAAGGTGTAAACAAGAATTACAGCAACCCATTGAGCGAAAGAAACATAAGCCACACCTCTCCGGTGACAACTAGGACCGAAAAGATTGTCAGGGCTATGACATACAGATCCGATAATGGCGATCGGAAGATTTCCAGTGTTGCCAAATCCGGTCATGATAACAGTGAAACGGAATAATTGGGGTGGGGGACGGCATACGGCAGCAACAATGTAACCGAGAGTGCAGCCAATGGCCGTACTAATAAGCACATTGACGGGGATGAACCACCATTCAAGGGCTTCTTTGAAGGTGATAGATTGGCCAAGGTGGACAAAAATGAGGCAAGGGAGGAACAGAGCAAAGACAAGTTTGCTAAGGAGCCTAAAGGTGGCCCGAGGAACAATTTGGGTTCGGGGATGGGCAAGTACAAGACCTATGACTGTGAGGCACAAGAGTTTCATCAAGGGCACAACAGCATTTAGTAAGGCTTCACCTCCAGTTCTCATGTGGGTGTCCATAGAATTTAATCAACAGAAAAAACAAAAAACAACAGGCCACTTTCTTTCAGGAGCCAGCAATCAGCTTTCTTCCTTCTAAACTTTGTTCAGTCACAACACAGCCTGAAATATTATGGAAAGGCCCTGAGGTATACAAGAGAAGATATCGACATAATATTCCATAAGGAAGTGAAGATCTCTGTAACTAAAAATCACAGTCTATGACATTAGTCCATAAAACAAATGGGATATCAATGATTCTAAAAACATAGAGATCAGATTCAAAACACACAGTAAACTCCTAAGAGAAGTGCCGATCTTTGTACTCAAAATCAAAATCAGTGGCATTATGTATATCCATGAATCTTAAAACACAAAAGATTATGTCCAATTTCAGATTCAAAACACTACATAAAATCCAATAAAAAGTGAAGATCTGCAAGAACAAATAACAAACAATCATCTTTGACAATGATATAAACCAAAATGCAAAAATTTGGTCTTAAACAGGCAAGACCACATAACAAGATCATCGGTATATGGAGATGACTTTAGAAAACACAGCAGACAAAGTTGTACAGAAGATTGCTCTCGGATCATTTAAAAAAAAAAAAAATCAAGATTTCAACAAAATAGACAATTCATGGAAAAAAAAATAGATATTTCCAGTCACCAGAAAATTGGAGTAGATTTAAAATTGAGATTTTTCCAGAAACTCAGACGAGTGCTCTCGAATTATAATGAAAAGAAAAACTCCTCAGGATTTCAACAAAATGATAACTTTAAACAAAAATAAACATTTACAGACCAAAATTAAGGTAAAAAATTGACGAATTATGTAACAAACAAGATTGAGAAATCACTAGAGACAAATTCAGATATAACATAAACATTAAAAAGCAGGACAGATCCAGTACAATGAAGGATAAAACACAAAATTGTAAGAGATTGAGCATAGAGAGAAGACTCACCGCCGATCGGCGCACCTTGCAACTGTTCAGGAGTTGAACTCCACCGCCGCTTGGCTCACGAGGATCCCAAAGGCAGAGCGAGAGCGAAACGAGAGGTAGGTTGCGTCTAAAGAAGGGATTATGTTATGTTATGTTATGTTATTTATTATTATTATTATTATTATTATTATTTGCAATGGTACCCTACCTACAACTACAAGCATGGGTAATTATGAATTACTCCCTCCACTTCATCAAAATCATAATAAAGATGGGTCTATTTCCATTTTTTTATAAGTAAAACTTAATTAAACATATTAAAATATATAAAATGATGCATTTTATATATATTTTTGAAAAATACCTCTGAATATGTGTTTGACTTCCAAAATATCACAATGTTCTATAATAGTGGACGGTTTTAATATAAAATTACGCATTACAAACTTATATATATATATATATCTTCTCTTCTTATTGAACAATATATACATGTTATTAATTTAATATTATAATTTTGCAAGTGAAAATATTTATATAGAAGTTACAAAAAGTTTTTTAAATTTATTTCTTGCTGCTATAATATGATAATCCAAGTTTGAACTTCAAGGTAATTATGATAAAATTGAAGGGTGTATGTGAAAAAAGTGAAAAAACAATATAAAAAAAAAATCATTCAATGAAAAGGCAATCGTCAGCTGGGCCTCAACGAAATTGGATCCACATCTGAACAAAAATATTATCTTATAATGTGTGTAAATCACGGGCACTGATAGTGCCTTTGGCTGAAGATTTATTCGGATCATTAGATGATATCATTATCAATAGATAAATTTAAATAATATATATATAGGTTTAA
This sequence comes from Dioscorea dumetorum, assembly GCA_902712375.1. Lineage (NCBI taxonomy): Eukaryota > Viridiplantae > Streptophyta > Magnoliopsida > Dioscoreales > Dioscoreaceae > Dioscorea > Dioscorea dumetorum. The sequence goes on from CACTHL010000380.1 coordinate 241,529, forward strand.
AATAAAATTTCATTACATTATTTTACCTCATTGTTTTTTTTTGTTTTTTTATAAAATATGGACAAAATTAGAAATAAAACAATTATGGAGTTGATCCTTCAATATATCTGTGCTCTCACTTTATGGATTTTGTCTCTTAAGTAAAAACGTAAGAATCAAGCGCCACTCATTGGAAACTTTATTATTTTATTTAAAGTATTAAAGATAATCATTATATCTTTATTTTTTGTTTAATATTTATTTTTATTCCCGAATATTGAAGATAGGGTTTTAATTTTGAAATCTCAAAAGAATTAATGCCATTTAATTTATTTGGAAATCCCTATATTTATCATTATACGGAAGAAGATTAGTGTTATTTATTGCTCAAGTAAAAGAAAGAAAAGCATTCCTATAAACGAGAATTGGTAAATTTTAAATCACCCGAGAATTTATATTTACTCTTTAACCAGCTTAAAGATGATAAATAATATTGATTAAATAATTTAATAAATTTTGGAGTTATATTTATATACATTTAATAATTTTTATAATAAGTTATTATTTTGTTTAAAGATAAAATTTATTTAAAAACTTTGTGTTCATCGTTTTGAAATTTATTTATTTTGAGTCTTCAAATTAGCTAATGTCTATCTCTGTCAATAAAATATATAGGCATGAAATTTATAAATAAAATTAGTTATTCACTGTTTTTTTTTAATTAATAAATACAAGCAAATCATAGGCAGAATTCAAACTTTTGAATTTTGAGTTGAAAAAAAAAAAAACTCTATCTATTATGCTAGAAATTTTTATGGTTTGAAACAAACTTTGGCTATAAAAGCAATAGAGAGAAAAATTAACTCACTCTAATGGTGTTAAACAGCATCATGCCTAACTCAGGCACTATGTATGCTACAGTACCATGCCCAAGCCTGGGTTTGTAGCCCATTGCAGCCTTTTTTTTAATCAATAAGACTTTGGTTTTTTTGCTTTTAGATTTTCCCCCCTTTTTTTTATTTATAATTTTTTACTGGATGTATTGCTCTATATATGAACTCAGTTTATTCATTTGGTACTTATGGATTGTTATGTTGTTTTGATGATGATTATCTCATTGAATTAGAGAGACATTATTTGTGGTGATAACTTTGTGGAGAAATTGGGGTTTTTGAATTCTTGGCAGTATAATTCAAAACAGTCTCATTTCAGTTTATTATTACCAAATAACAACAAACACAAGATATCACTCCCAACGGAACATCACTACAAATTAAACACTCAAAAGCCAAAAAAATTAAACATAGAAAACCAAACCACATGAAAATAAACACAAGTTGAACATCCCAAAAAAAAAAAAAAAAAAAAAAACCTTTGCATTCTCTGAAATAACCGAGAGAAATCCATTCCTTACTTTGGAGGCTGGCTAGCAGGGGCAAACTTGTCTCTGATCCCTTGCACAAGGCTCGTATCAAGCATGTAGGACTTGGCAAGGACTTCATCTGGAATGGGAGGAAGAGATGCAAAGAGTGCAATAGGAGTGTTGATTGTCCCGGGCTTCTGGCTATTAAACACTGTGTAAGTTCGAGCTTTATTTTTTCCGACATTGTATTGGAAGTGCAAAAGCCCTCTCGGCACAATGAAAACTTCACCCTTCTCTACCACTCTGGAAAACATCTGGTTATTGCTAGTTACTATTCCGATTAGCAATTTGCCTGAAAAAAAATGATGCATATATATATACCATTAAAAGTATATTAAAATTTTAGAATATAATTTTTTATTAATATCAATCAAATCAAAATTATAATAATAAATAAAATCATCCATATATATATATATACCGTGAATGACATTTATGAGCTCGGTGGCACGGGGGTGACTGTGCGGCGGAAGGATGCCGCCGGGAGAGAAGTCAACGCGGTTGGCGGAGAGGCCAAGTGCGTTGACAGCTGGGAAAAAGTCAACGTTGCCGCGGGTGACAGCGGCTCCGAAGATGTTGGTGGTGTTGCCCGGTTTAGTGAGGCCGGAGAAGACGAAGTCCTCCGACGTGACTTGAGATGAGGGCTTGCATGGAAACCCATAATTTGAGCTGGACGTGCCATCACCAGTCTTGGTCAGGTCTGCTATGCAAAAGTCTTCAATTGGGTCTGGGTCTGATGACTGACCCAAACTGACTAGGTTTGCTAGTGTTAATGTTACTACTAGTAGTGTCATGAGGAGCATGGAATGAGATGCCATTGAATTGGAATTGATGTTTGATGAGGGATTATTGCGGATCCATGTTTTGCCTTTATAGTGGAGCTGGAGGGAAAATTTATTGTGTGTGTAGTGTAGAGATGTGTATGTTTTATCTATTTTTAAAATGTTGTACTTATTTGCAAAGTGATGTTATTTGTATAAGTTTTATGTTTTTGATAAAGCGCCATAGCTAAATAGTTTGGGAGGCTAAAACAAAATTTTAATAATTATTTTGGCATATATGTGCGGAACTATGGAATTTCTCCTTGTAAAAAGAATAAAAATAAATAAATAAATAAATCAAATCTCATGCAGCTGCTACATATGTACACTACCCATCCAGAGACAAGGATCTACATCCGGTTCAGGGGAAAAAAATAAAATTGCAGTGTTGTTTTATCACAGCCAACATTCTAGTTCCATACAAGAAGTTCTACAATAAAAATAAACATTAAATAAAAATAAAAAAATAAATAATATCTTGTATGGTTATTTTTCCCCCAAAAGACAAAGGATCTCAAAGAGTAAATTAAATTTAAATTTGACAGATGTATTGCAAGTAATTACAGTCAAGCAGTTGGTTGCAAAGACAACAAACAAGTCGCGATAAATACATAGAACGAACAACAACACACAACAAAACACTAAAACAAAAGGAGAGTATTCTTTCTAGCTTCAAGCGTGATAGATATATCATTCAAGCATGAAATAAACAGCGAAATAAATATTTGGTCAGCAGCATCAATAACATTCAGAACAACAATTTCTGGTACTAATACGGGAAATAGAGTGTCATGACCTAGATGCAGTCTGACCAGACTTGACATGTGAACAATCGGTTACATACCCACAGGATTGAAACTGATAAAATGCGCAAAACCTCAAAACCTGTCTCAAGCAGATTATACAATCTAACAAAACCACCAAATTTCAGATATAAAAGTACGACAGAGTTTGGAATAGATAAAGTTACGGAAATTTTAAGGCCTGCAACTAAGACCAATAATAACAAGTTATTCTAGCCCGAAAGTACAGTCGCTACTCGACAATCACAGCTAAGTCACCTGCCAGTCCACCTTACTCTTGATCTGAAAAAGGTCAAATGCAATATTATCAGTTTAACAACCTCATAAGCAATCTATAAAAAATAATTGGGCCCACACAGTGATTTAAAAAACTCGATTCAAGAATCAAGAAATAACCAAAAATCCATACATCAGTAATCATATAGTGGTTTAAAAACTCAATTTCAAGAATCAAGAAAGAACCAAAAATACATACATTAGTAATGATATAGTGGTTTAAAAGCTCGATTTCAAGAATAAAGAAAGAACCAGAAATCCATACATTAGTACATCAAGGAAAAATTATTAGATGAATATAACATATACAATTAAAAATTAGAGGTCATATCTCCCAAATTTGCTGCCTATTTATTTAGCCTCAGTAGTGCTCGAGCCAAAACATGAGAGGTCATTTATTTACCATCAATGACCCAAGCCAAAATATTACATATCATTTATTTGCTCTTGATGACCTAAGCTAGAATATCAAAACTTGTGATTGTTTCATTGACGAACCGGTGTGAAATTATAGTATCACTTCATAGAAGTTCATGCCTACATGGTCAATGCTTGACTTCATTGACATGGTTAGTGCATAGTTCATTTTGAGACTAATAAAAATTATAACAAAGTAGGTTTTTTTCCCCTTTTACACCAGCAAATTGACATTAAAACATAAAATAGCATGATCAAGAAAATATTTCAATTATTTTCAAAATATATATGTAAATAAATAAATAAACAAACAAACAAATAAATACATAAATAAATCAATGAATAGATAAATACGTAAATAAATAAATGAATAAATAACTGAAATTTCATAAATAAATTAACATATTGACTTATACATAGATTCACTTACCTGACTAATGTCCAAGAATACCTCGAAAACGACAAGTCAGGCTTCCACCGAATGTCCTACATGTGAAAGTACATTCCAAGGATATCAAAAACCCTTCCTACACTAGTAACAGAATTTAAAGGAGTGATAAAATAACCTCTGATCTTAAAGCACACAATAGCCTCAAACTCACTCATGACTAAACGGTGATTCAAAAACTAGATAGCTAGAATAACCTAAAGAACCACTTTCTGATGTCCTGAAGTTTACATCAAAAGGGTAGTGAAACAATATGGTCACCAATTTGAGAATGTGATCAATGGCAAAATCACACACTGGTCTCAGACCCTTACTGATGTCATATACCTACTATACACGCTTTCGAGAAACCACCCCTTATCAGCATTCAAAAACAGCCAAATCATCACCCACCAACACTCTTTCAATAAAGAACCAAACATTGCAGGCACAACATATGTCAGCATGGTATAAAAAAAAACCAGATTCTTACACTTTCATGTCCATAGGATGCAACCGAATGCAACTTTCTATATCAGTTTACAGCAATTGTAGCAAAACCAAGAGGCCACTAACACATCCAACACAAGGGGTACCTAGTCTTTTAGGAAAGCTTTGAACAGAGGGCTTTGAACAGAGTGGTCCTTAACCTATAGGAAAACTCATCAGTTCAAAGCAGCTTTCTGCATCAGTTACAACAATTGAAGCAAAACCCAGGAGGTCACCAACACATCCGACACAAGGGGCACCCAGTCTTTTAGGAAGGCTTTAAACAGAGCGGTCCTCAACCTATAGGAAAATACTCATCAGTTCAAACACCAAGGACGTCTCCCAAGGGGTTGGTTACTGCTGAAGCTACTAATCAAGACAACAATCTACTATGCAACTGCTGAATCTGAGAACCAAGCCAAGAACAAATACAGAGACTCTAACATGGAACTGCATGACTGAAGTGCTTGCAACAAGAGAATCTAAAGATTAGACATTTCAAAAGTATCCTGGCACTAGTTGAAAACAACACAGTAATAACAACAAAAACTTCAGCCAATCAATGGGACAACTCATAAGAGTAGAAGTTAAGTGAATTCAAAAGAACATCTCAAAGCATGCTAAGCCCTTGAATTATTTGATTCTAATGGCAAAGACACAGGAAGATTACATGCCTTCAAAAGGACCTGAGCTGGAAATCAGATTACAAAGCACCTTAGAGCATTTCTGCAAGGGACTCAAGAAGCTCCTGAAGGTTCCAGGAGCTATGAATTTAGAAGTGTGAAAAAGGATAAACATAATTCAAGAAACAATTTGCGTAAAACAATGGACTTGATTGTTGAGAGTATGCAGAGGCTGCTAAGAACCAAGCAAGTGCAATATTAGCAGAGGAGACTTAACTCAGCACACAAGCATCAATTTAACAAAAAAATGCATTTCAGGGAATAATTAAATTGAAGCTAGACATAAATCAATGCCATATAAGAACTAGCATGGGTGAAGAACAATTATAACTTCAAGAAACAAAATATGGCTACAAACAGATTAAAACTAACAACTAAAATCATAGAAAAAACTCTGTATATTAACAACAAATACTCTGAATCTTGACCTCAAGGACTGTAGGAACTAATTAAACCACCAGACATTACAGCAAGAATCCCTATAACACTAAAGCTTTAAAAAAACAACACTAGCAGCAAGGCATTTCGACAAGAGCTTGGTATGCAACACACCCATGCATGAAACAAAATACAAAAACTTCTTAACACGCGCTATCCAACCAATGATTTGATTAGAATCCACAAAGATCTATAAGTGCATACAAGATTTCAGGGATAAAAAACATCACAGGGCAGTTGAGAGGGAATCAAACTGAAATGAGACAACCCCTACTCACAAAGCTTTTTGAAAGCTAACCTCCCGAGTGCTTTCACAAACACCCTTGCGGAAAAAGGGGAATTCCAGTGCTTAAGCCTTGGAACCTCGTCTTCTCCTTGACAATAGTGAGATCAAGACACAAGGAAGAAAGCAGGTGAGTAATGGCTGCCTTTTTTTTTTTTTTTTTTTCTCTTTGAAGTCACTCCCTCCAGTGAGCAACGAGATAAGCATTGGACGAGCTGGGGTTTGGCACAAACAAAAAAAAAAAAAAAAAAAAACGAAAGCATAATCAGGTTTCATAGAGAATCAACACATAATGACAAGGATATCACTGCGATTTGGCAGGAAATTTATTGAACCCAGATTTGTATATAGATTGCATTTACTATAGCTAAATGGGTATAAAGATGGAAAGAGATCATGTTTTCATCACACTTTGTGCAATCATCTATGGTTATGCATTGAAGTAATTACAGTATGAAAACTAAACAAGCTAAATACATGTACTAGAAATTTTCTTGTGAAACATCAATCTAAATCATCTTGTCAGTTGACCGGGTGCTTTTTTTAAATTGCCCCACTTTCAGAACTTACTCAATTTATTAACATATGATTTTAAGATTGGCATCATTCTGTATGAGCCTCACTAAACATTAACTCCATCACGAGTGGTTAGATTCTTGATATAAAGTAATATATTTGTCAACATTAGTTTCTTCTTTAATCATCCTCATTTTTTCTATGCTCTTTCATTTTAACCACCTACCAGGCTAGGGACATAATTACATACTAGACGATGGTATCCAGAGTTCTCAATAATGGTGATTTTTTCAGAAGTAACTATCTACCACATGTGACATTTAGGAGAAATATTAGTAAACTGAAAACAGTTATAATGGATCTACCATGGCTTAAATTAAGCTACAAGCTAAAACATCTCACAAGCTTGCCTTCACCCATCTGTGACATGAACTCAAACAATTAATGCCCTCACAAATCAGTTGTAATCAAATAGTTGAAACAATATGGCCTTCTTTTCAAATAATAATCCACCATGGCTCCTGCATCAACTTTCTTTTTTAACTACACATTTTGATCTATTATAATAAGTTAGGCATTGCAATTGGATCTGAGATTGCATTGTGTTGAATGCTTACTAAAGCCAGACAACAGAATATCAAACTACTCAAGATGTATCATAAACTGTACAGATGCACTGAAGGATCAAGAAAATCTACAAACCTAGGATATTCCCAACTGCAAGAGCCTTCTAGTACTTTTGTTTAATCATTCAAACTTCTACTCCACCATTGCACCTTAATCTTCTACAAGAGCTACATGATACTAAAAAAATTATGATACACTATTTAATTTTGACACATTGTGAAGTCAATATAATTTAACCTTGCAAAAAAAACTGAGAAAAACCTAATAATACCTCCTCCTTGTTCAGTTTCAAAATCTCCCAATGATATCAAGTCTACATGTTGTCTTACAACTGTGGAGTCAAATGTAGGATGCAAATGCCACTTAAATGGAGAGATTATCTGTCACCCATGATCATAAAATATAAACAAAAGGATGATTCTCCAATTGCAAAATGTCCTAACTAAAACCAATCCTTCCATGAGAAATTCACATAAAAACAAGCCTTGCCCCAGCAGGCTCAACACTCTAAATTCCATAAATAATATGTTCAATGTTGGGATGCTTGGCTGTAAGTGTTAGGAAGTGGAAATTTTAAAGCAAGCCATTTGATTCCATCATGAATCACCTATACTAGTAATATAAAGCACAGCAGCCATAAACATATCAACAAAGAGGAATAATGAAAAACTTGGCATAAAATTTCATTAGAACCTCAATTACAACGCATATACTAGTATTATGACTGAAAACATGGAATGGACTCCAGTACTAGTTAAAAACAATTTAAAACTAGCCCTCTCCTACAAATCGAAAAGGAATGAAGAAGATAATGATCAAGCACATACCAATCAATTTACAACATCCCCGCAAGTTTCTTCTTCAAGGTGTCCATCACTGAGCCAAAATCTGCCTTCACATTCACAGGTGGGTTAGCATACCGGCAAGTCATGTCCATGATTTCCTTAGAGTGGTAATCAACCTTGGCCTGTGTGAATTTCAGACCATGAGCAGTGCTAACAACTACAGTCCGGTCATGAGGACCAATCATCCCACTGTCTCTCAGCTTGATGAGAGCAGCAAGAGCAACTCCTGTGTGCGGGCAAGCAAACATGCCAGTACGGTCAGCCTGGGCCATGGCATCCATGAGTTCCTCTTCAGTAGCCTCCTCTACAATACCATCAGTGGATCGAATAGCAAATACTGCACGATCAATGGAAACTGGATCACCAATCTGAATAGCAGAGGCAAAGGTTGGGCTTGCACTGACAGGCTTGAAATCCGTCCACCCAGACTTGTAGTGGAGGTAGAGAGGGTTTGCATTGGCCGCCTGTGCGCAGACAAGGCGTGGTACTCTGTCCACCAACCCAAGCTCTCGGCACATCTCAAAACCCTAACAAAATGTTGTCACCTTTGATCAGCCGAAAAAAAACAAACTCCAACAAATGGGGAGTTGAAGGTGATTGGAATACCTTATAGAAGGCATAGATGTTGCCGAGGTTGCCACCGGGAACGATGACCCAGTCCGGGACCTCCCAATCAAACTGCTGCAAGATCTCAATGGCCGCAGTCTTCTGCCCCTCGAGCCGCAGCGAGTTGAGAGAGTTAGCGAGATAGATTGGAAGCTCAGCAATGACTTCGCGAATGAGGCGCATGCAGCCATCGAAGTCAGTATCGAGGGAGAGAACAGTGGCACCGTTGGCGATTGGCTGAACGAGCTGGGCGACGGAGATGCGATCTGCTGGAAGGAAAACAATAGCGGGGATGCGAGCAGCGGCACAGTACGCAGAGAGGGCAGCGGAGGTGTCGCCGGTGGACGCACAGCCGACACCAATGATGGGACGCTTAAGGCGACGGAGGCGGTTGACCTGGCTAACGAGGACAGTCATGCCGAGGTCCTTGAAGGAACCAGTGTGAGAGATGCCACAGTGCTTGACCCAGAGATCGTTCATGCCGAGAAAATCCTTGCCGAAGCGCTCAGCCCAGAAGAGATTGGAGTTGCCCTCGAAGAGGGAGACGATGTCATCGCCATCGATCTCGGGGAGCACAAACTCCTTCTTGGACCAGACGCCAGAGCCATAAGGCCAAGTGGTGTGGCCGATGCGGGAGTCAAAGAGAGAGCGCCAGTAGGAGCCGGGAAATTTTTTCAGAGCCGAGAAATCATGGCGGACGTCCAAAAGTCCACCAGATCGGCCTCGATATACGATATCATCCAACGAATAACGTTCTTCACCATCGTCTGGAGCCCCGAAAGGGACGTACCAAGCGGCAAAGCCATGGCCATTACTAGGGTTAGCATGATCGCGCCGCGCGGCCTCCTCGCGAATGTTCTCGTCGGCGGGGCGACGGTTCTTGGACGATGTGGTGGTTTTAGCAGATGAGGGTTCCGACGAGCAGGAGATTCGAGTGAAGGGTTTGAGGGATGCGCGCCTACTCGCGTTGGCTTTGAATAAGCGAGTGTTTGGAGAGAAGGAAGGGAACACAAAGAGGAAGGACGCCATTGGAGGAGAGGATGAAGCTCGATCAATAGAGTACCGAGTGAAGGGCTCGCGGGATGAGCGCCTAATGGGGTTGACTTTGGACAAGCGAGGGGTTGGAGAGGAGGAGGGGAAGAGGAGGAAGGAGTACGCCATTGGAGGAGACGATGAAGCTCGAGCACTGGAATACCGAGAGGCGGCGCCAACGGGAGGAGGGGGGTGGGTGGCCTCGGCGGCGGTTGATGGAGGCTCAACGCTTACACGGGGAGTTGCGAAAAAATAAGGAACCTGACGTCAGAGAGCTCCGGGATTAACTTCTTAGATCAAAGATCAATTCGGATCCGGATCACAGTAACAGTACTAAAATGGTTTTATTTTGACTTCTAAATTTTAATTTAAATTCACACCACTTTAATTTTATATAGAAAAGTAACTAATAGCTATCCCAGTAAATCACTCCAAATTTTGATATCTCTAAAAGGTTTATCTTTTATTATTTGTTTTTTTAGTTCAAAAGTAACGGAGGTAGAGATTCCGTTAGGCTGGAAAATTATCAATTTACCTCTTTTTCAATAATAAAAAAATTAGCCAAGCAAAATGACATAAATACCCTCCATAGTGGCATTGGAAATGGCTCAAAGATCCGCAGCTCGAAATTGTGGGATGTAAGTGGGAGACCCTCGCATTCCTGCACCATCTCGCCTTCTTCTTATTGCGCTGAAGCCTCTAGAGATCACTTTCTCCCGCATTCATTTTCCTTCACAATTCAAAGTGCCTTCAAGTTCTTTGCAGGGGCTTCCTTTCAACACTTACCGGTGACTTCCCTCCAGTGAAAATCCAATCATAAGGTGAGAAGACGACCCTCGACAGCCATTGCACTGGTGTTGTGTAGTTATTAGTTTTTGCAGGGATGTTCTTTGTTTCTTGTGTATTATTGATTAGATTATGTGTATTACTCAAAAGTGTTTGTTGTGTAGTTGCCAATGTTTGTCGTTTTAGTTGTATATTTGCTGGGTATTGTTTTTTGCTTTATGTGGTCATTCCTTATTTCCAGTGTATTATTACATAATTTCCATGTATTACTCGAAAGTGTTTGTTGGGTAGTTACCAATATTTGTTGTTGTAGTTATATATTTGCTTCATATTGTTTTTTACGTTTTGTGGTCATTTTTGTTTCCAGTGTATTATTACTTGGTTCCCATTTATTACTTGACATTGTTTGTTGTCTTATGTGTATTATTTTTTACTTTCTGTGGTCGTTCTTTGTTTTCTGTGTATTATTACCTAGTTATTGTGTATTACTTGACATTGTTTGTTGTGTTTTGTGTATTGTTTTTGTTTGCTGTGCATTATAAGATTTCGACTATCATCCATTCACTGATTATATGTATTTTTTTAGTAATAACAAACAAAGTCGACCGTTCTAGTGCAAGGTGCTACTTGGCCTTAGTCATGGAGACATTGTCAAATGTTAGGAAGCTGATGAATATTCGGCACTTGAAGATTATCCGCTCTACGCCTTTCGGCCATTTGATGGATGTTGCACCAGTGATGTAGGAGCAAGGGGTTTTGGACGCTTTCATGCAGATGTAGACGAGAGCAAGCACCATTTTAAGATAGGTGAAAGCTATATGTCGTTCAGGGCTGTAGACGTCGCCCACATTCTTGACCTCCACTACGACGGAGACACTGTCTCTTTCAAGCACGAGCAGGTGGAATCCCAGTTTGAGCATAATTTTTTGGGCAAGATGTACAACCAACATCGTGATACGATAAAGGAAAATTTGCTGAAGCTTGTTCGCATCGAAGACAGGAATGAGACATTTGTGAAGCTCCTCGTTGTCTACCTTATGACGAAAGTATTCTTCCCTAACACGTCTCTCAATGTGCCAACATTCGCAGTACGATAAGCTGATGACTCGATGAATCTCGGACATTACAGATGAGCGTGGGCTGTTCACAAGTGGATCATGGACGATGTGCCTGCGACGGCCGCCTATGTCTAACTTCAGTGTGAGGGTAAGCAAAACACAACATGTTACTTGAAAGACTGTGTCATTGCCTTCGTTATTTGGCTATAAGGTGACGAGCAGTATGAAGAAAGTGAGGACGGGACAGACACCTCGGATAATATGCTATGGAAAGACGAGTTTTATAAAGTTGACATCCATTATTCTGCTTTTGAAATCTCTCGAATGCAAAGAGGAGAGTTTTTTAGTTAAATCGTACCTTCTTATATAGACTTTCCTATGTAGTATTCTATCTTCCTGTGTAATATTCTACCTTCCTATGTAATACTATTTGTATGTGTAATATCTATCTTCCTGTGTAATATCGACGCTTCCCGTGTAATATCTTCTCTTCCTATGTAATATTATGTCATCATGTGTAATATCTTCTCCTACTGTGTATTATAATACCTTCTCTTCTCTACAAAACATAATTTGTGTACTTGTCCCTTTCTTTGTGTATGTTTTAGATTATATATGAACGAGATGTTGACAATTTATAAATTTTGCGTGTCCTCCTCGCAGTTCTCCGCACTTGTGACAACCAACGATGCAGAGGTTGCATTGGTTAGCAGTGGCGGTGAACACACCCGAGCTCAGACAACTGAGGAAGCTTCCGAAGGGGAGGACAAGCGAAAATGACCCCGAAAACCAACCCACAAGGGAGGAAGGAAGTGAGGTCAATTGCTCTCCTCAGCTAGCCACCTTGACGAAGTCAGTTTCCGTCCATCGTCCACCCTAGTCGATGTTTTGCAGGGTGACGACAACATGCGACGGATGTTATAATAACTGCTGTGGGTTTTGAAGAACTGTGTCTCTACATGGACGAGCGCAACGCCGAGGATGCGAGGAAGCTGTAATGGGCAGGCTCACAGTCACCGCCTCTCAAGTCTAGTACCAATGTGGAACCAGCAGCTGCCCCTCTTTCTTCATTATGAAGTCCTTTCCCCACGTCAAGTTGGAAGTTCAAAAGGGTGGCTCGGGCTCGAAAAAGTCACCCTATGCAATGCACTACGGAGACTACCAGCGATGAGGGGAGTCCTACCCATGTGGATGCTGTACTAGTCTCGGAGGTGGAGATTCCTTCCGCAGAAGTTATCCCACCAGTCCCTGCTGATGACGTCCTGGCGGTGAAGGACGCCCCCTTCGAAATCCCTTATAATGCTTCCCTCCAGCTCCCATTAGACTCTCTACTGTCCCTGAGGCTCCATTTGCAGACACCATTCTAGTGCCATCAACCACCGAAGACAGTAAACCTAACACCCCCAGGCGCATAACACAATGCATGGCTGCACTGAAAAAATTCAAGCTAGTCCGGGTGATCTCTCGCTAGAGGGGCTTAACCTAAAGCGCGGCCTCACTAAGACGACAACACTAAAAAGGCTCCGTAGAAGAGAGTCCCCACACAGAGGAAGACCCCACAGAAGTGGGAGGCATAGAGAAGGGTCCCTCCATTGAGGAGGGTCCCTTTGAAGAGGGCCCTGTGGAAGCAAACATCCGCAAGAGAATAATCCCGCTCGACAGAAACATTAGAAGAGGAAGAGAAGGTGTTAATCGCTATCGACATGCTGTTGGAGTCCTTATCCGCGTTCTAGAATGACTAACCAAAAGATGGCCTACTTGCACTGGTACCATATGATGGTATAGTAATGGCTGCAGCGAAAAGCGAGTTACAGAAGAAGCAGAAGCAGGGTTCCTCCCTGAAAGAAAAAATATGCAGGCTTTGGGGTGTTAAACCAAATGGAACAAGCGGTCATCTCCTTATACTTGAATACATGCGTTGACTGGTAAGTGTTATTCAAGTGAATTATCTCGCACTTCTTGTGTATTATCCACCATTCCTGTGTGTTATCCATACTTTCTGTGCAGTATCTTGCACTTCCTGTGTATTATTCACCCTTCCTGTGTATTATCCGTACTTCATGTATAGTATTATTGAGTCGTGTCTAATACGTTATGTTCCTGTGTATTTATGTGAACAATAGTGTAGTTTGGAGGGACGAGTACGGGTTCACTGCCTGTGAAAGCCTCTACATCCTCCTTGAAGGCAAAGAACAAGTCCCCGACGATATTGTCGACATCCTTATCCTCATGAGCAGCAAAAAACTAATGGCAAAACAGGGGGTGTTCCTGAAGAGCGTGGTTGTGACGCGGCCGCTTGCGATTGTCTTGTTGAAGATAGAGTTCATGGCTGAGCAGGCGTTATGCATGATGGAGGACGCTATGCACTTGTACATATTTGCCGAAGTAATATTTATGCCAATTGTGTACAACGATCACTACCATCTGCTTGTCCTTGATATTGAGCACATGAAGCACGTCCACTACTCATCCCTTTAGTCGCACACTTACGACACTGACACGTCACCATGGTAAGTGAACCCAGCATTTTCTCGGACATTTCACCCTTATTTTTTTCACATATTCCGATGATGGTTAATGTTTCTCACGTTTCAAATAGAGCTCTTTAAAATGGCCCTCGATATTCATACGGGGAGGAACATATTTAAAAACCTCCCGCTGGAGCATATACGCGACTATCCCCAGCAAGGCTCCGGAACCATCGACTGCCCGACTTTTCTAGTGTGCTACATGGAGTAAATAATATAGGGGGAGAAGCTTGACAGACTATTGTCGGGTGTCCCGTACTTGTGACTCCGCTACGTCGCGCAGATATTGCTCTATGGTATGCAGAAAAGAGTCATACCGAATGTGGATGTGACGGAAGCAACGGACCCATAGGGCCGAGCCACAGGGAAAGGAGATGAGGCCGAAGATGATATCGTCCCCTGAAAGGAGGACGCTAGCCCACCTCCAAAGTAATATTATTACCACATCTCTATCATGTATGACATTGGGCACTTGTACAAATGTGTTTTATACTCGAACTACGAATTATACACAGGGATGACAATTGTTACACATAAAAAACAAACAGTACATAGTAACAACCACATAATACACAGGAACATCAACTAATACATATGAACAACACATAATACACAGGAACGAAAAAATAATACTCAGGAACAATAATTAATTCACATGAGTAACAAAAAACATTGGAATGACAAATAATATGCAGGAACATCATATAATATACATTAAAGAGAAGTAATACACAGTAATAACAATTAATACACAGGAACGAAAAAAACATTGTAACGATGAATAATACACATGACCATCAATTATTACAAAGGGACAACAAATGATACACGAAAGCAAAAAATATTACGCTCGAACAATAAATAATACATAGGAATAACAAAATAATACATTGGAATAAAAATAATACATTGCAACAATAAGTAATATACAGGAAAAGCCGACCCAATAAAAATAATACGTTGCTTGACTCGTGGCTATAACTGCCTTACATGAACGACGATTATATCCACTGTAATGGCACTGACTACATCGTAACTCGTGGACATCTGCTGCTTTTGACTCGATTCTTTTTCTTCATGGATGACTGGGACGTTTCTTTGTTATTGGCAGTCTGATTCAGAGATCACGTTTGTCGTTTCTTAGCTTGTCATTGTCAGGGATCGGGAAAATTTGGTCGGCATATACACGATGATATCATTTGACTGTGAAGTAGTTGTCTACATAATAATGGACATTCGTATATGTCTGCATAAGTGCCGCGCATACACGCTTACACGAGAGCCCATGCACTTTCCATCTTTTGCAGGAGCACTTCCGAGTCTATAGACTGACTACACTGTTGTGGTCATCAAAAACTTCGTTGGTGTCATCGCAGGATCGGCCCACCCTCAGAGAACGACTATCTTTGACAAGTTGTTCGACCTTCTTGCATATTTCAGAGGAGAGATATGTATCCCACCTGTTTGATTGTTCATGTCTTTTTACCATCATAGCCATCGGTTTAAATCTGTAAAAGAATACATAATTTAAAAATAATACACATGAACTTAGTATATTACATAGGAAGTAGGTACATTACAGAATTTCGGCTATTACACAGGAATGGCGAATAATACACAGGAACGTAGTATATTACACAGGAACAACATGTATTAGTAACGCATTAGATACTCGGACTCTTTTCCGATGTCGTCTATGGCACTTGATTATTTCCCCTCAACCAAGTCAACTTAACTCTTTCTCTTGCCTTGGTTTTTCAACCAAAAGCCAAGAGTCTTATGGAAACAAGAGGCTTAGAGACAGCTCTTACCTTAGGGCACTTGGAGACTCCAAAACTTGTATTTTATTTGAAGGCTTGGAAGCTTACAAAAGCACTTTAGGGATTCACTTCTTGGCTGCCCCAAAGGTTCATCCTTGGGGGTATTTATAGGACTCCACCTCCTTAACGGACAGTGGGGATCAACTGGATCCGACAACTGATATTGGCCATCTAGAAAACTCCACAACCTTTCCTCAAAATATTTAATGTTCCCCCACATTCCGTATTATTCTACTCAATTCCAGAATGATGGGGAGAATTTTAGAATCCCTAATATGTATAAAAAGTTACTCATGATGCTTAGAAAAATATCTGAGTATGGGCGGTAACCCTTCATGATAGGATCTGCCCAGTGTTCGGTCCGCTCTGTGCCATACGTGATAGTGTGTTGTTGTTTAAGTTATCTTAGATGGGTTGTGTCATGAGTTTTGGTGCATTTTTAGTCGTTTAGGGCTGTAAACAAGTAAAAATATGAGATTTGAAAAAATACACATGCAGTGGATGAGATTCACGCCCATGTACTTGCCCCTGTAACTCTCTGGATGAGTTCTGAAAAAGTACATGGACAGTGGCTAAGATACATGCCCATGTATTTTGTTTGTGTAAATCTACACGGGTAGTGGCTGAGTTACATGACCATATACTTTGCCCGTGGAAATCTACACAGGCAGACGCTGATTTACGTGACCATGTACTTGCCCGTGTAACTCTCTGGATGAACGATGCTAACTCCATTCAGAGAGATATATGGCCAGGCTAGAATTTACACGGCCGTGTATTTCTAGGGGCATTTAAAGTCCTGAACTTGAGCCCTAATTCTCCAAAATTTCTTCTTCTTCCTCTTCTTTCTTTCATTCCCACTGCTTTGGATGAGAAGAATGAGCCATTGCTTGACCTCCATCTCCACTCTTGGTTGAAGATCCTTGAAGGTGAGCTTTTCTTTTCCCTCATTTTTCTTCTTGTTTTCTTTTGGTTCAAGCATGCTAGCCCTATATTTGAGATCTTGAATTTTGGTTTGTTATTGATGAATTTGTTTATTAGTTTGACTGTTTTCCTTCATTCTTCCTCGTATCATGAGGTGGATGTGAAGATCCACTTTTTCTACCTTGTTGAAACCATCTGCCATTGCTCTTAAAATCGGACTATTGTACCACTGAAAAATCTTTTGTAAAATTTCTAGTTTCTTAGTTGTATTGGGAGTTTATCCCCATGGAAACTCTTTGGAATCCTTAGAGTTCAAGTTTATGTTATACCTAAGCCTTGTTAGGGTTTCTTGGCTTGCAGCATGAAGAAGTTTATGCTTGCTTTTATTCTTGTGTTTTCTCTTGGTTTTGAGTCTTGTGGTTTGTGTTGGTTTAGGTGGTGAGAGCTTGGCCTGAGGCAAGGAGCCGGTGGAGAAGTAGCGTCATTGAGGAGTTGTTCTCCTAAATGTGTGAATGGGTTAATTCGATTGCATTGTTTTAATAGGAATATGAATACTTTCATATGCAATTTCTTACATCCATATTTTCATATACTCGCTTATATTGTAAAAGAGTTGATTTATGAAGTGAATAGCAAACCTGATTTATGAATGATTATAAGGAACCCTACTGGGTGGTATATTATGTTTGTGATGTTTATTTTTTAAAATAATCTGATTTGACAAATGTGAGTATTTATGGACTTGCTCATTGTGATTTTAAATTATGGAACTTCATATATATGTTACCCTCTTGGCTTTGATTTATATAATAGTGATGTTTATCATTGAAATGCGAATATTTGTCATAGAAAAGGACTCTGTGAGATGATCTACATGTATTTCTTTTGTAGAAATATTTCGTGGTGTTTTGTTGGTGATAGGGTTAGAACTTATCTATTGCAGTAGGGGGTCCACCTTGTCCAGTCTTTAGAGGTGGCATGGTGGACTTGGCTGATCTGTCCACTTTTGGTGGCACGTAGAGTACTGACTGGCCGAATATCGGGAATCCGGAGTAACCACATGGCTCTCGTGGGTCAACATCAAGGACATAAGTGCCTTCGCAACTCTGAACTTAGCCGCAATCACGGCTAGAGTTTAGAGGGATTTCTAGACCACTTATTGATTGCTCGAGTTGGAAACTTCGTATTTTGAGAAATTAAGTCTTTATGCATAGCAACAAGTGTTTTGATAGTGTACATCGTGTATTATGATTTTAAAGCTCGTATTTTGCTATTCATGAGTTATGTCTATTAAATCCTTATATGAGCAAAATGGTTTTGCCATGCTACCTATATTTCTCTTATATTTGTGTATATGTTGCTATATGTGCATATATGTGCATATATGTTCCCTGCAATGTTTTAGACTATATGTATTACTACAAAGCTTGTATTGTCGTTTTATAAAGTATTTTGTATTCCATAGAACTGTGCTAACCCATTCACTGAGTAACTCTAGTTACTCACCCTCTTCCTCCATTTCCAGACTTTAGCTAGTAGTGGTGGTGTAGCGGACCGGAGTGCTGAGCATTCTCCAGCTATCTATCTCAATCCATGTTTAATGTATGTTTTCTCTTGAGCATATGCATTGGATAAAGACATGGATCCATTAGTGTATTTGACACTCTTGTGCATGGTTTGTATGGCTGTCTAATTTTGGTAACCTTATTGTATTCATGACAGGCATGTTCTATTGATCTCTATTATCATGGTAATGTTTGGTAGCTTCCTCTGTGTATCCTTGTACTTTATTCTATATTTGTTGGATTTTGCGAATCCCTGTTCATATATGTTTGTTCCCATGTTGTTGTAAGCCTTGCGACGACTCAAAGTTGAGCGGTGTGGGTGTCCCTCCCTGAGTTGTCGCAATGGTTGTCGCGTGCCGATCCTGCTAGACGGGGTATGACACTCATTGTCATCCTTCCCTGTTGCATCTAACATAATCTCACCGTACTGTCCCAACATATGAGTTTCGTCAACAAAAAGCAATGGCGTGCACCCCTGCTTAAACCCCGACAAAGAAGACTAAAAAGAGAAGAAAGCACGGCTAAAGCGTTCCTCATCATTTTCGATGGTGACAACGGTACAGGGATTCATTTCCGCCACTATGTCTCCATACCGGAGAAGCAAATTGTAACTACTAATCTCACTATCGTGAATGGTGGCTATGGTAATCTCCTTCCCCATCCATGCACATTTATACGGCAGACGAACACCATGGCCCCTCAATATATCTTTCTGAATGTTGACAGCTCTATATAACGACCGTTCCTTTAGTTCTTGCATGACACAGTCACATACCCACTTCTTGATTGTTTTCGGGTGCGTTGTTGTGCCATTGGCTCCACCGCAAATGTGTGTCACCTACATTGTCTTCACCCGGAAAACGGCTACATTTCCATTTTTGAGTGCATGCACTCGCCACTAGCAATCTAGAGCGACGCACTTGACAGTTACCCGGGTTTTATCATTTTTTACAAATACATAGTCAAAGTTTTGTTTTATGGCGATGCTTTGTAAGGCATCTTTGAACTAGTCTACATACTCAAAATGTTGGCCAACTTTCAATGTCGATCTATAATCGTTTGGGAACAGCCGGCAATACTAAGCGCTCCAACGGGAGGTTGTTGGGGGAGAAATGTATCCAAGTCAGCGTTCATGCTTTCGAAGAATGGCTCCTTGCTAGGCGATGCATATTACAAATAGAAAAACAATCAATAAACAACATATAATACACACAAGATGAAAGAATTAAACAGAACACATATAATACATAAGAAGCATGTATTTTACACAGAAATACGGTGTAATACACAGGACGAAGTAATAATACACATGAAAATAACATAATACACAGAAAAGTAAAATAAAACATAGGAAAGTAAAATAATACACACTAAAGTAAAATAATACACAGAAAAGCTTTTCAAAACAGACAAAAGAAAAAGTAAACAGCATAGCACTCGTTGGTGTATTACGATGGGATCAAGGAGCACTAACTTCCAACCACTGAGCCATTCACGTCCTCGAAAGTGATGTCGACGACATTCTTGTTGAAAGTGTAATATATATGACACATGCATTGGAAGTCCGCATCCAACCTGAGAGGAACGTTTTGCATGAGTCTGGTGTCACGAACTTCACTCCAACCTGAGAGGCGTCTAGTGCCTAACGCCGACATATCTCACCTATGATTGTCTCCCATGACTCGAGACGATGAATTGAAGCAAACGTTCCTCTCTTTTTTACCACACCACAACACAGAAAGTTTCCATTGATGATGAACAATTGCATGAGATTTTGAAAAACTCGTAAGGTTATCACACTGGGGGAACTACTCCTGCTATATAAATGAAGACAATGAAGAACATAAGAAGAAAAGAGAAATAACAAAAAAAACAATAATAAATCAGCCCAAATTTCACCAAGAACCACATAAGGAGAAGACGAAGAAGATGAAGAAGAATAGGACGGAGACAGAGAAGAACAAATTGAAAAGCTACTGACATAGAAGCCTCTTCGTGATTGCCTCGGTGCGCCAAACTCAAACTGGATGTTACATGGCGAGATAAACTAACCCTGTCATTTGTTTAAACTCACGAGGTCATTTTCTGCAATTTACAGATTTGAACTAATGGAATTGATATAAGAGATTGCAACAGAGACGGTTAAATAAAAGATGGATTAAATAGAATATTGGAAAATCAGATGAATTAATCAAGAAGAATGAAATTTATAGGGACTTATAAATAATTTTTTAATTTTATATTATCAAATAATCAAGAAAGAGATTGTCACATCTATGTTTTGTGGTTGACGGGTGGTTAGTGACAAGTGGCAGGTGTGTGATTGACAGACAAATGACACCAATAGGGTGGCGTAATTGAAGACAAGGAATTAAAATTTAAAATGAGTTAAAGTTTTTGAAGTCATTGTCTAATCTTTTTATAAATGATTTCGTAAATTATTTTCATGTTGTATAAGATTACTTGTCGAAAGTTCTACCCGGCGTGGCACCATGCCGACTCCCAGCATGAGAAATGGCACCTCGTCATGCTGGAGCTCTCAATCCACGGCTGAGATTCCCTGGCCCCTTCATTTTCCTGTTTCAAAGCAAGCAGCACCGCGCTTGTCTACCCGTGCAAACCGTAGATTTACCTCGAGATCAACATCCCAAACAATCATGAGCGTACGATACGTCAACTGGAGTTGTTGCCAAACAGTAGAGCCTACAACACATCTCGGGGACACACAAATAATTCTATCGAGTAGAAATGAGCCACGTCACAGTGAGAACACACGTCAGTAAATGATTAGCTGTTACTAACTTATCCTGTTCTATAATTTCCATCAAAATTGGAGGCCAATCCTCGTTGCGCAGCAGGTCCCGTCCTCCTCTTCTTCTTCTTCTTCTTCTTCTTCTTCTTCTTCTCCGATGCTCTACTTAAGAGAATGAGAAGCCCTAGCTCGAGCGAGAAGTCCCACATCATATTGAAGCAAAATGCGCACCATTTCCCCCGAGAGCGAAACCCTTGGAGCTGTGACCCCATTGCCCCACCTCTCACACCTGCTCTTCTCTGGCGAGAAGCCCCAGCCCCTCCCTGCTGCGCTGACCTCCCAGGATGAGCTCAAGCGCATCGCCGCCCACCGTGCCGTCGATCTTGTGGAGCCGGGCATGGTTCTCGGACTCGGCACTGGTTCCACCGCCGCCCACGCCCTGGACCGCATCGGTGATCTGATTCGCTGTGGGGTGCTTCATGACATCGTTGGCATCCCCACCTCGAAGAAGACCGAGGCTCACGCGTTATCCGTCGGTATCCCGCTCTCCGATCTCGATCGCCACCCTTCCGTCGACCTCTCCATTGATGGTGCTGACGAGGTCGACCCACATCTCAACCTCGTCAAAGGTCGCGGCGGCTCTCTTCTCCGCGAGAAGATGATTGAGGGCGCAAGCAAACGCTTCGTCGTCATTGTCGATGACTCCAAAATGGTGGACCGTCTCGGTGGCAGCGGTCACGCTGTGCCCGTTGAGATCATCCCGTTCTGCTGGGGCTACACTCTCGGGCAGCTCAAGAGGCTGTTTGCCGGGGAATGCGGGTTCGATGCTCGGTTGAGGATGACCGGAGATGAGAAAAAGGAGCCATTTTTGACCGACAATTCCAACTACATCATCGACCTATGCTTTGAGAATGGCATAAGTAGAGATCTCAATGAGGTTAGCGACGAGATCCTGAGGCTTACTGGTGTTGTAGAGCATGGGATGTTCCTCGGTTTGGCGTCCTCGGTGATCATCGCCGGTGAGGATGGGGTGACAGTGAAGAACAAGGGGTGAGAGCTGGAGAGGTATACTTCAATGCAATTACTAAAAGAGAAGTTATAGTTTTTACCCTTTTTTTTTTAGTCCTTTATTGCGTTAAAGTTCATATGCTCAAGAGAAACAGAGAATGTGACTGGATTTAAGCCCCAAACTGAAGAGAGGTTGATTCTGTTGTATTGCTTGTGTTCCTCATTGCTGTATTGTAGCAGGATGATGATGAAAGTGGTCTCATGAGCTTCTCCATGAAAACTTTGCTTATGAATCTGGTATGCGGGTGGGATATTTGAATGAATATGATGTCTTCCTTTCTTCTCTCTTTCTATGGAATTAAATGCTTTGGCGGTGCTTCTCATCTTATTTTTTAATGGTTGATAACATACGATGAAATCCTTTGCATGTAAATGACTTTGAGTCCTTTGTATGTTTGTGAATGGTGGAGAGTTTAATTAATCTGCTGTTTTTTTTTAAAGAAGTGTTTTGCAAATCTGCTTTATTTGGATGTAATGTTGGCTGCCTATCATGTTATTTTTGGATTTTTAATCTTTAACATGGTGATGATGTTCCCATGCAACTGGTGTAGAAGACTTGATTAGCAATGCTGTGTTGAGGAATTACAGGCTAAAGCTAAGGCATCTGTTCATTTATGTCATCCAATGTTATCTAATCCTGTTTTTTTTTTTTTTTTATCTTTTGTTTTATTTATTTTTTGTCAGATTGTGGGTTTGAACATGACTTGGTTTACTGTTGGTTATTTGTTTGAATGTTTAAATAGACTATTTTGAACATGTTTCATGGGCAAATATTCAGGAAACCTAAATTGAGTAGGATGCATAAACTCTTCAGATTAAAACAGAGGTACCATAAATCATAAAAATGCATTTATTTTGTTAAATGATGCTGTTCCCTCACCAGAACATGCGCTTGTTTTGCTGCCAATAAAATGAATCTTTCTTGTTGGTTTCATTAGAGAGAATTATCCAAACATGTCATGTGAGGCTTATCTTTGATGTTTACCATGTGTTCTAGAGATGAGCATAAAAACCTATCAGCTGATTCTCATCTTTGCTGTTTTCCATGTACTCCATACATTAAGCATGAAAACCTGTCATATGAGGCTTATCTTTGTTGCATTCAAGTTCCCAGATTCTTGATGATATTGATGATATTATAAGTGAATTACGTATACCATCACACCATGAAAGCTACACTAATCATCCCCAGCTCACCTTTGCTGTAAATATGTCAAATTTACTGTGTGAAGCAATAGCTTCTCAATGATAAAGGAGTACCTTGGGATTATAATGTCACTGGGCCTTAATTCTTATGTCTTTGCCCATGCCAACATAGAATCCTTGGTAGGTTATTTTCTTATCTGCTTGGCCAAAAGTGGTAAACAAACACAATTATATATTAAGAAAAAAAATTATATAGTCAAATTAATTGCTTGTGTCACGTTACAACCAATGATTTTTTTTCCCTTTATGAATTTGCCATAACAGTAAAGAATTGAATCATGAACTTGACAAAATGGACAGTGCCTTCACCACTTGCTTGAAGAGATCAGATTTTGATGTGTGTGATGTAGGAGGCGACTGTTAATATTTGTTTTTTATCATTTGATATTCACTGATATTTTAAATTGTATAGATCTGAAAAAAGCAAGAGATTTGACACTTTATTCGTATCTTGGAAGTTGACAAAATGTTAATAAAAGAGAAATTCCCACCTTCTTCTAAGTTCATAGGCATGATCTCTTGATGTGTGAATATATATTCAGGATCTGGTCTTATTTCCGCAATATGTTCATCCTGAATGTATAATTCTAATTTCTTCTTATCCTTGCTTGGCCTATGTATTTACTCAAACTGGTAATTTCCTTCATCTTTACTCTAACAGGCAACTCTTTCAAGCTTATGAATGTTTTCACTCGATTCATCTAGAATTGATCTCAGGTTAAAGTTGCATTCATTGTATTGGAGAAATTTTGGTTGCGGATATATGATTGCATAAAAAATTTGCAGGTAAAGATCAAATCAAGTCACAATGAAAAACTGAAGCATTGCCAGGCCTTCCTGTAAGCATATTTCTGAATTTCACTTGGATTATGATCAGTTCATTGCATACTATTAATTTTCCATGATTTCTTTTCAATCCAGACATATGAATAGCACACTTTAAGAATAGACTGCTGCAAATTGTTGTAGTTGTCCAGATTAGGAGTGCTTGGAATCCACCATCTTTTCTTTGGAAAATGACCTCCAAATCCTTCCACAGCAAGGAGATTTAGATTATGTTGAAGTGTTTCCACCTTGATTTTTGTATCTTAAAATCTATGAGATGATCTTTGACTTAGTGGCATAACTTTCTCACAACTTTTTATCGCATCAAAGTTAGTCTTTCATTTATTCTTTCCTTCAGCTCCATTCTTTCTTCTGCATCTTGTTCCTTTGTCATCCATTCATTCAACTCAATAAAAACAAGAAGGAAATTGATGACTAAATACCTTTGACTATGATAGAGCAAATGTATGCATATTTTATATTTAATGAATGTGAATGAATGTTGTTTCTTGTCCTTCATTTGCTTTTAGTTTGATCTTTTTCCCAGCTAGTACCACATATGTGGAATCATGTGTGCCATTGGTTCTGGTCCTTGGTGAACAATGGCCATGGTTTTGGAAGCTTTCATTCATGGCATCCAATGTTTTCCATTCCTATGAAATTTACTGCAGAGATTTACTTGATTGTTTCTGGTCATAAGTTTGAAATGTTGATCTAGTTTTTTAATTTTTTAATTTTTTTTTAAGTAGGAAATATGTACAAGAGGCACATGCATAGTCATAGAGAAAGGGGTTACTTTCTTAATGTAATTATGCCATCATTTTGTGTCAACTAAGGTTTGAATCTGCCACTTAAACAAGACACGAACCAAATGACAATAAACCAAAAGTTCGAATGTTTATATTGTTTTTCATCTTTTGATTGTGTATGTCATTGAATTTGATTTTGCTTGTTTTATATATTTCATATTTTTATTTTTATTGTGCAAGTTTCTCATTTTTGTCGAGATACATGTGTTTTCAAAAATATCAACTAATCAAACAAAGAAAAACTATGTTTTCTTTTGTAACTTTATATATTTTAATCTTAACACCTTCATCTTAAGATCTTATATTTCCACAAATTAAATCTAAGAAAGCATGACCAAAAGGCAGGAATCTTCTTAAAATAGAAGTAAAATTTTCTGTATTTAAATAGCAGAGTGGATTATAATATATATATATATATATATATATATATATATATATATATATATATATATATGAATTAATCACAATTATTAATCCTTTATTAGGAGGAAATTATGAATTATTGTATTTTTGATATTTTTTATTAATTATTAAAAAGCAAGTGATGGGCATGGAAGTGAGACGTGGTAATATTATGAAATATCAACATCATATCTTGTCGGCATGTGTTGAACTATTGTCACCAAATCACTTATATTTATTTCTTTGCCCACCCTCCTCTAAGTCCTCTTCTCACGTTTAAATTCACCTGCTTGCACGTGGATACGTGTCAGATTTATTATTTGTTTTTCCTTTGAAAAATCTTTTGTTGCCAGCTTATGACTTTTGTTTCTCAAATAATGAAAAAACAATCTATAAAATATATTTATAACATTTATCAAGGGCATACCATATTTATAATATTTCTCAAATATATTTATAAAAATCTATAAAAACTTATTTCTTTTCATTACACAAATGATTTGAAATGAAACCCCAAAAATTTAGACAAAATAAAAGTACATATATGCTGAGTTATTAACTGTTTCTGCATATGTTCTTGATTTTTCATAAAAGAAAATCATTTATTTATTAAAAACAAAATAATAAAAATAGATTTGATGCAAAGAAAGGTTTTTTTATCAACAAATTTTTTTTTGCATAATTATATATATATATATATATATATATATATATATATATATATATCACCACAAAGAAATTGTGCAATATCTAATTATTTTCTTTTAATTTGTGCTGTGCCATTTTGAATTTTTCTTGATAATGTGATACAAAAAAAGAATAATGAGTTATGTATTAACAATCAAACATAGGTTCATTTTGGTTTGCTTTTTTATTACTGACTTTGATGAATCTAAGCCAATGATAAAATCACTCTAATGCAACCGAGGATAAAAAATCCATAACCCATAAACATCTTTCAAGTGTTATTAAAAGCTCCAATACTTCATCCGATTCTATTTGCATGTCTATTTAAACTCATTCACATGCATTGAGAAAATCAGTCAAAGTAACTCACGTCTTAGATTTTAATAAAATAGTATATCAAGTTTTCAAAATTACCCCAATTTAAAAACTATTGTATCTTTTTATAATTTAATATATATTTGTTATTTTTTTCTTAACTTAGTGCTTTAATTTAAAAAAAATATATTAAGAAAATATAGTAGTGTATTAAAGATAAAGGTTAAAGTTGAAAAAAAAACTTTTTCATATTTTTTTAATTATCTAAATAGACATATAAAAATAACAAAAAAAACCCGGATCAGAGAAAGTATTTAGTATTTTCTACGATCAAACTCTTTTTCATCTCTGATGAATTTTAATTAGTTTTTTTTCCCCACTTCAATCTTCACCAACCTCTCATGATTGCTAATGAAGGAATAATTTATTCATTCCGCCAAAAAATTAATAAATAAATAAAAATTAACTAACGTGTCTATTAAAAAAACAACAATATTCCCAAAATGCTATGTTATGTGTTTTAATTACTCATATGTATACATTATATACCATAAGCAGCGTTGCTGCCAATTTGTCCTCTATTTGTCCCATGCTTTGTGTTAATATGCCAAATCACAATCCAAAACCAAATCCCACCAAAAGTTAAACTAAAACCCATCCAACTCCACTATGTGCCCACTCTTACCACACCATAACTTAAACCACAATTTAATGTACATTAATCCTCACATTTTTCCTTCTTTTATATATATATATATATATATATATATATATTTGGTGCATTGAGTACCTACCAACTTAGAATTGGAAACAACATGGGAAATTATCATGATGCACTTTTTCTCAATTACTTACTTCCAATCAACACGGAGTGGATCCATCTACCTAGCTTTATTTTTAGTTTTTCATAAAGTTACATGCTTTATTAGACCATCATGCTATGCTTTATAACCTAACTTGTTCTATCTTCTCTTCTTTGTCTTTTATGGAGGAAAAGGAAACCACTCTATTACTTATAACATAAGAAATTTCACTGTTATATATATATATATATACACACACACACACACACATAATTGATTACTAAATTCAATTATTTCATCAAATAAGGAAGAAATCATATACCTTTATGACACGAATCTCAAAGTCCAGACTCCAAACCCTCACTTCCCGCGTCATTCCCGCGGTAAATAAAGCGCTACCTCTCTCACCAAATCAAAAGAAACCCAAATTCTCACCCCAATCATCCACGTCACCATAAAAACCTTTATTTCTCCAATCATAATCAGCCACGTCACACATACTCCCTAATGTCCAATCCACACTCTGGAACCCGATGTCCCAAGTCCCAATCCTCTCACTTCCCAACTTCGAGGCGTGCCTCCCGTAATTTTTTTTCCCGACAATTACCCCTCAGTAAACCTCATAACTACGATATTACCCCCAGAGGCCCCAGACCCGTAGCTATCTCTCCACGTCCCTCTCAATCACAAAACATAAACGGTTGTGGCAAGCTTGTAATATCTATCCCATACGGGGGCATTTACCAGTAAATCCCAACTAATTCCTTTTTTCTCTCTCTATTATAACGCGCTCTCACTCCATCCCTCTTCACTGCCTCTCCATGTGATCGGCTTTCTTCTTCGTTGGTCCCCGATCGAAGCCCTGGCTCTGGTTCCGATCTAGAGATGGATATCGGGAGTGTCGCAGAGTAATAGGAATCGCTGGCTTGAGGATGGGGATCCTCGATGCGGCTTTGTTGGTTCTTGTGATGGCGTCCGGCGCCATCGTCGCCGGGAGTTCTTCCGGAGATGGAGGGATGGTTTACGAGAAGTTAGGGATAGGTATGTGAGCGAAAGTTCTGATCTTTTTGGTATTTTGGTGATGGATTGCTTGATGTGCTGCCTCCCTGGATTTTTGTCCTTTTGATCATTTTGTTTACATTTTTGTCTTATGGTTCGCTGGACGCAGTCACGGTTTTTTTTTATATTTTTATGATCATATGTTTGTTTTTTTTGGGACTGGAAGTGTTGCAGTGATGGATTATTTAAAAAAAGTTAATTTTTGAGATTTTTGTGGTTTAGAGGGCGGAAATTTGACGCCATGGGCGAAGGGGCTTCTCAAGTTCACTCCGGTCGTGGCACCGGGGCCGAGAGCAATGGCTCCGGACTCAAGATTCCCGTTGGTCTTGGCTGAGAAGAGAACGAAGCGGCCTGATATACTAAGACGTTTCAGGACGTATAGAGATGGATGGGACATCACTAATAAGCATTATTGGGCAGTGCGTAACTCCAAACCTTCGTTTTTTCCCCTCAATTTTTTTTAATTTTATTTAATTATTGTTATTTTGGCATGCATGTGTCTTGGAGTATTGTTTTGTTCTATATTCTGTTAGCTATGTTGGAATGGTTGTGTTTTGTTGCTATTGCATCTCTGGTATCTCTGTTGAAGACCCAGATTTTGATCTCATTATGTATACTACTGCCGGTCCCAAAAACAATTGATAAGCCCTCCTTTTGTGGAGCTTAACTCGTGTCATACTATCTTGGAGTGGAGGGATAGGCTGCAAACTCACATCTTGACTAATTCTTTCTGATGTTTAAAGTGGGGATGAATGACAGGGACAGTGTTTTGGAAGACTATTTTATTCATTCTTCGTTGTTTATTGTTCTTTGTAACTGGTTCGTTGGGATTTTGGTTTTGTGTGGTTTATTTTAGGTGAATCTTGGCTTTTAAGGATTAGGGATTTAGATCTAAAACACACCTGGCATCTTGTTTGTCTTTGTTTTTCACCCTATATGCTTTGTTTTTTCTTCCTGTGCCTCTGATACAGAGGGCTTTACCTTGTTTTAGTATGTGCATCAAATAAATTGTAGAAAGATCAATTTCACAGGCGTTGGCCCCTTATATATATATATATATATATATATATATATATTAAGATACGTTGACATGAGTGCTTCTTTTTGCATACCTAACTCATATGCCTTTTATGCCTTGTTTTGGCTTTGTTTTTCACCCCATATACTTCGTTTTTTTTTCATGTGCCTTTCATCCTGAGGGCGTTACCTTGTTTTGCTTGGTGCATCAAAAAAATTGTTGAAAGATAAATTTCCCAGGCCTTGGCCTCTTAGATATTTATTTTGGTATCATCTACTAGTCCAAGATTTAGAAGCACTGTGATAAGAACTTGATGTGACAGGTTAACCTGAACTGCCAAATTCGTGAACTTCCTCAATTACTTCAAGTTTCACACTCATTGCAATGAAGGATATTTGTTGATCCTATATTGTTATATATCACTTGTACTACTGCATGTGGATATTCTTATATACATATACCTAACTCACATGTGGATATTAACTATGTAATTGTTGGTTGGCCATGTGTTTCTCTTCATACCCAACTAGATGCTTGTTTCATTTGTGTTCTCTGTTAATATTTCTGATTCATGTGCTAGTTTTTTTCTGGATGTATATTGTTCTGTTCTTTATGTTTGTATTTTCTTTTCCAGTCTGTTGGGTTTACTGGTGCATTTGGATTTATTCTCGCACTGGTGTGGTTCGTGTCCTTTGGATTGGCATTTGGTGCACATCAATGCTGCGGATGGCGGATGGGTGTCAAAGGCAAAGATTTATTTTTCTCAAGGCGGCTTTGTCTTATATTTTTACTGGTTTTCACCTGTGTTGCTTCGTAATTCTCTGATCCTTAAATCCAATTCTTTCAATTATTTGAACTACTTCAGCACTGGTGATATTCATGTTTGAACAGAGCTTATTTATGTTGCATTAGTGACTTTTGTGGGCCTTATCAAGTTTCATGGAAGGCTCTTTCTTATTTTAGTTGCATAATTTGATTATTATGTTTAAATTTCAATTATTCCATAGTCATTTGGTTTTATGTGATTGCTTATATAGTTAGTCCTGAAAATCTGTTGTGCCTCATAGATATAATTGCAGATTTTTGTCAAATTTTAATTCTTTCTCTGTTAGCCAATTTTATCAACCTAACATAACTGTATATCTTTGGATTAATACAAGTAGATGAGATCAACTATTCTTGGGTAGGATTTCATTGTAATATTTATTATAGTGGAAAGGGTTGTTAGTGTAGCTGATGGAGCCTTGAGTTTGATCAACTTGCATGAGGGGTTCCTAAAGTGAAAGTAGATCTGAGTTTGATTTAACATGTTTCCATTTATTTCTTTTCTAACTCCCACTTGATTGTAGTCTTATTCATGTGCTGAATTTTTTTTTATTATATTTCTCTGATGATTTCTACCAGGACTGGGTGTATTCTTCTTTCAGTTGGACAGGATGAATTTCACAATGAAGTGTTTGATACCCTACATTTTGTAGTCAATCAATCAGATTTTACCATTCAAATTCTGAGGAATGTCACTGATTATCTTTCTCTTGCCAAAGCAATCTATGTGGACCAGTTCTCATTGCCATCTGAAGTTCAAAAGAAAATTGACAATTTGAACACAGATTTGAATGATGCAGCTGAAACGCTGTCAGAGAAAACAACTGAAAACTCTGTAAAAATCAAGCGAGTTTTCAATCATGTGTATGCAATCTGACTTCAATTTTTGTTGCATGTCTCATTTACAGTATTTTATGCTCTAAAGGGCATTTCTTTTGTTTCTTTTGTAGGAGGGCTGCTTTAATCGTGGTTTCAGCAGTAATGCTTGTGTTGTCAATTCTTGGCTTTGGTATGTAGCCTTGTACCCTGTGTTGCTTTGAGAGAATATACAACCTCCTGTTTTTGTGTTCTTCCATTTCATTTAATTAGTTTCTGAAAATCACACGTCTTTTCTTCAACTGTTTGCATACTTAACTCACATGCCTTTTATGCTTTACATCCTCCACAGCTCTTTCTATCCTTGGACATAAACATGCAATCTACATGTAAGTTCTATAATCATAGTAATATTTTAAGATATGTTGACATGAATGCTTCTTGTTCCATTTGGTTCCCTTTCTGAATCATCTTTTTCATTTTATGGCCAGATTTATTCTGAGTGGGTGGTTGCTTGTGGCTATGACTTTTATTCTCTGTGGAATTTTTGTCATTTTCAACAAGTAAGTACCTCTTATAGATACTTTTTTTCATTATAATATTTTTACCTTTTGATCACCATTAACTATTAGAGAAAAAGAAATTCTGTGTGAAAGAAGTGAACACCTAAAACTACAAATTTAAAGTAGCTATTGTGTCCCTATCTTATTTTTCGCCATCGAACAAACCATTGATACTTGCTACTTTTCCTTGCCTTGGACGATGCTTAGTATTTTTATCTAGTTATGTTAAGTAGACTATTGTCAGCTTATTGAGCAATTTCGTGATTAAATTGTTGCAGTGCCATAGGAGATACTTGTACTGCTATGATCGAATGGGCTGACAACCCTCAGGCAGAGACAGCTCTCAGCAATATCCTTCCCTGCGTTGATGAACGGACAACAAATCAAACGCTTCATCAGAGCAAGGAAGTAATCAATCAGGTGGTAAATGTAGTCAACACAGCTATATCATCTGCCGCAAACTCCAACAAGTGGCCGGGTGAACCTTTTTATTACAATCAATCTGGCCCTCACATGCCGTATCTCTGTTCTCCTTATGATTCCAATCTCCAGAGTCGATCATGTGGATCGCAAGAGGTGTCATTCATGAATGCTTCATCGGTGAGTGTACATTGATATCATAATGCTTTCCTTGTTCATAAGCATGCTACACTA
This sequence comes from Dioscorea dumetorum, assembly GCA_902712375.1. NCBI lineage: Eukaryota > Viridiplantae > Streptophyta > Magnoliopsida > Dioscoreales > Dioscoreaceae > Dioscorea > Dioscorea dumetorum. The sequence goes on from CACTHL010000380.1 coordinate 273,677, forward strand.
AATTTAGACCAGATCTCAAGAATGTTATCTATTTTACAATGTCAGGTGTGGCTGAAGTATGAATGTAGAATCTCAGAGTCTGGGACATGCATCGATGTCGGGAGGATAACCCCAGACATGTACAGGCAACTAGTGGTTGCTGTTAATGTGAGTTATGCTCTCGATCACTACACCCCACTGCTGCTGAGCCTGCAGGATTGCAATTTTGTTCGGGAAACTTTCACATCCATCACAACTCAATATTGCCCAAAACTAGAGTACGATCTCCGGATGGTGAATGCAGGGCTGGCTCTCATATCGATCGGTGTGATGCTTTGCCTTGTATTATGGATATTCTATGCAAACCGCCCCCGAAGGGAGGAGGTGTTTGTAGATCGATCGGAAGTGAAGGTGTAATATGCATATAGTTTATGTTTATATGTATGTATGTAAGTATTGTAGTTCATCATTGCAGAGGGAATGAGATGAGTATCTTATGTCACTAGGAAAGCACAAATGGAGCAAAGCAACATTTGGCAGAAATCAGCAGTTTTGATGTATGAGTTCTCCTGGACTTTTTTCTTTCTAATTAAGTTAATATATCAACATAATTTAGTTATCTTCCTTTTTTTCTCATTAATCAGACGAACACATATCATAATACATAAAAGATATTGTAATAGGAATGTTCTTTATATTAATATAATGAGGATTATATGAACTTGATTTTTTCTAAACTGAAGAATTTTGTTTTTTGTGATAATAAGATTATATATTATTTCTAGATGAAAACAGAGTACTCATTTTTTTTGATACATTTTGTTGGTATTATCAAGACTCAAAACACAAGATTGTATAAGAGAACATATCCATTAGGCACCTACATGCATTAATTAATTAATCCCATTAAATTAAAAAAATATATTTTATATGGTAGTATGTCTTTGGAAAATTTTTGTAGTTGTTAAATGTGTCTATTTCCTTCCTCTAAACATAAAATCCGAATCTTTATGACGCCCACATGCATTGGTTACAAAATGTCATCGTTTAATTTCAAATGATAAAAAATAACCTAGACCTTAATCCCTAGGGTTATGAAAAAAGTTAAAATATAAGATAAAAAAAATACAAATTTATTTCATAGCATTGATTTACAAATATATTAAAAAGTGGTAATTAACAAAACACCCCTCCAAAATTTAAGAATTCACAGATAAACCCTGTCATTTTCATTATGAACAAAATATCTCTCTTTTTTTGGTTTACTTCTATCTGGATCCCCATGTGGGCTAACGCCGTTAAAGCTTGAGTGGAGTGACGGTTATACCTCTCCGCTGACGCGTGTTCCGAGGATTAAGGCTTGGAGCTCATTGATACCGAGACTTTTCAGAGTTTTAAACGACGGTTTGGCTTCTTTTCAACTCTCAATTGTGAACAAAAACTCTCAGAAATAAACAAAAACTTCCAAAAGTAAAAGAAACTCCCCAAAATAAACATAAACTCCCAAAAATAAATGGAAACACCCAAAAATAAACGAAAACTCCTAGTAGTAAACCAAAACTCCCTCCCATAAGTAAATAGAAACTCCCAAACATAAACGGAAACGTTGAAATCTAAACGAAAACTACATATGCTAAATGGAAACTCCAAAAACCTATGCAGAAACAAATTTCACTAAGTGGAAACGCCTTAAAGTAAACGAAAACTCACAATAGTAAACAAAAACTCCAGAGACACCCAAAAGTAAACAGAAACACCCTAAAGTAAACAGAAACTCCCAATTGTGAACAAAAACTCCCATAAATAAACAGAAACGGCCAAAAGTAAACAGAAACTCCAAAAAATAAACAACAACGCCCAAAAATAAATGGAAACTCCTAGTAGTAAACAAAAACTCCTAGAAGTAAACAGAAACTCCCTCCCATCCGTAAATAGAAACTCCCAAACATAAACGGAAACGTTGAAATCTAAGCGAAAAGTACATAGGCTAAATGGAAAACTCCAAAAAACTATGCAGAAACAAATTTCACTAAGCGGAAAAGCCTTAAGTAAACGAAAACTCACAATAGCAAACAAAAACTCTCAGAAATAAACAGAAACACTCAAAAGTAAACATAAACACTCAAAAGTACACGGAAACTCCCAATTGTGAACAAAAACTCTCAGAAATAAACAGAAACGACCAAAAGTAAACAGAAACTCTAAAAAAATAAACAGAAACTCCCAAAAAATAAGCGGAAACGCCCAAAAGTAAACGGAAACTCCCAGTAGTAAACAAAAACTCCCAGAAGTAAACCGAAACTCTCATACATAAACAAAAACTCCCAAACATAAACGGAAACGTTGAAATCTAAATGAAAAGTACATAGGCTAAATGGAAACTCCAAAAAACTATGCAGAAACAAATTTCACTAAGCAGAAACTCTCAAAAGTAAACGGAAACTCACAATAATAAACAAAACTCTCATAAATAAAGAGAAACACCCAAAAGTAAACAGAAACACTCAAAAGTAAACGGAAACTCCCAATTGTGAACAAAAAAACTCTCAGAAATAAACAGAAACGACCAAAAGTAAACAGAAACTCCAAAAAGTAAACGGAAACGCCTAAAAGTAAACGGAAACTCCTAGTAGTAAACAAAAACTCCCAGAAGTAAACCTAAACTCCCAAACATAAACGGAAACTTCCAGTAGTAAACAAAAACTCCCAGAAGTAAACCTAAACTCCCAAACATAAACGGAAACGTTAAAATCTAAAAGAAAAGTACATATGTTAAATGGAACCTCCAAAAACTATAAGGAAAGTAGTATGTAATCGCCTCAGTTGTATGCGCAAACAAAGGTGTCATATTTACGAAAGTAAGGAGGAGCTTGGGGCCTCATTGATGGCATCGTCAGTTGATGTAACAATAAGATCGACGACAGGGCAGTTGAACATATGGTGAACGTGACATATTAGCTGAAAATCAATCTCACATTCTATGGGGCAGACAGTGTGATGTGCATCCGGGGTGACAAACTTCACACGAACTCTAGCTGACGAAGGAGAAGAAGACGAAGGATAGAAACCTCGTTTACAAAAGCATGCATATGGTAAGTGAAAAGCTGCATGAAAAGCCTGCTTTTTTTCCGCCGTATAATTTTTCAAAAAATTGTGATAAAAAAGGGTGGGCCCTTTCCCACCAAAGCCAATGGCAGAGTTGGTATTATCATAAAAGGCCAGTGATGGAGTTAGACGGAGGGACCGAAAGAGAAGGTAACTTAAAAAAGAAGGATGGACATGGATATTCAAATGTCAGAGGGACTGATCGGGATGTTTGAAAACATACAGAGACTTATAATTAATTTTCTCTATTAAAAAAAGAGGTTTTTTTTTGCCAGTATATATATTGGAATATTAATGTTTGAAATCTAGAAGTCCGTGTTTTTTTAGTGTATACATGACTTTCTTCAACCACATATATATATATATATATGTATATATGTGTGTGTGTGTGTGTGTGTGTAATATTTTATATATATATTTAATATATTTTTAAGAAATATTTTGCTGAAAAACTATTTATCACCATGGCGGTATTGATTATGTTTGGATGGTGAACATTGAATAAGCAAAAATGTCTCAGTGCTCTTGAGACATAATCAAAGCTTGCCATAATTAAAGCCATAACCCAATGTTACATAAAGCAACCCTTGTATCATGCCCAAATAACAGGCATCATGCATCCTCTTTCTAACTAACTAACATATATTATATACATGAATAAACCGCATGATGTATTTAAAAAGAAAAGGACATTTAGAATTACTATAGCAAGTAAATGATTGATGATACAATATGATATTTATACAAAAGATCACATTGATAGATTTACAGAAGCAAAGATATACAATTTATTTCTAGCAATTTGAATAAGTGGAATATTAGACAGCCAATATCATTGAAGACTATAATAGATTAATCTCAACATTTGAAAACTAGCATAATATTTTCAAATTATGCTATTTTTCTTTTGATCGGTAAAATATTTTCTATTCACAAGATTGATAAATCTTTTCAATTCAAAAATTAATTCTAATTTAAAAGTAGATTAATAAACACAAAAAAAAATTAATGATAAAGATATAAACCACAAAAATAAATTTAAATTTTAATATAAATCAATTTTATATTGAAGTTAATCAAAATAAGATTCAAATTAACCCACACAACAACAAAAAACAAAACACGCTTAAAACATATATATATATATTCTTATAGAGCTTTTTATTTAAAAATTTTTCTCATATGTATTTTCGAGAAAATGCTTTCTATATATATATATATATATATATATATATATATAATCCCATAAGAAATTCAATTTCCAACTTGGCCCTCAAAATATATTGGTTGAAGTTTTAGATAGAAAAAACAACACAATCAATCTTTCAAGTGTCTTTGTTGGCTTGCCCACAAAAAAAAAAAGAAAGAAAGGCTTATGAAATGATCTCACAACTCATTCTTTATTATGAACTTTATTTTAAGTAATTATTTTTTAATTAAGTCCATCTCTTTCTCTTAAAATTATTGGTCAACACACTGAAATTTTGGTGGACCAACATTATTCTTCAAATTATTGTCCTAATCTCTACTTAAACCATAGTTTTAATTGACAAGACCTCTTCATTAAATAATCATGAAGATTGTTAAATAATATTTGATGTCTTAATATACCCCCACTTACACAAACTCATATTAATTATATATACACATGACATAAATGTTAACCTCAATGGATGGATGGAGTAATTAGTTTTAAAATTTAGTATAATATTTATTGATAAAGATTTGAATTGATATAAAGGTCCATCATATGTAATGGTTTACATCACTGCAAGAGGAGATGAAGGCTTTTAGAATTCTTTCCCTTGTTTGGATTTTAGTGATAAAATTCACACTAGAATGGGTTGGTAGATGATTGGACCACATGAAGCCAAATCATCAAGATCTTTTGATTTCCTTCATTCTGATCCTCCATGCCATTTCAATGAACCTCTTTTGCCTTTAAATATGTAATAATAATCTTTAAAATTTTCCACACATATATATATATATATATATATATATATATATATATATATATAAAGGTTCATTGTGCACGGGTAGATCCCCTGTGCACAAAGTGTCATAAAATCTCTAATGTGAGATAAAACGAGCTTGCAATTTAACCTCCATGTATAAGAATGCACAGCGAGATATTTAATTCCAGATTATACGTATGTCTCTGAATATTGTTGTGTTTGTCGCATTTGTCAGAAAAAGATATCTGTATTCTTTAGAAGCAATGAGGGCATCTTTATCTTTTTCTAGTTTATATATTTTTATCCATCGTTGCCGGGTATGCAAATAGATAGGGTTCCATTATAATTTCACCAAACTTGAGTAGATCACAATATACATTCAATAAATAACAAATATTATATTATCATGCATGCAAAGGTGGCAAGTTGTTCAACCACACTTCAATCTCAAGAGATCTATAGATGCATTAGTGACCACTAGGCATTGGTTTAGGGTTTTATGGGGTCCCATCATCACCCCTTATCATGAAGGTAAGCCAAGCACATCAATGACCATGGAGGTTTGCCAACCAAACCAAACCAAATACCTCATATCCTTAAATAAATTAGTAAATATTCAATTCCAAACCTTCATTTTCTCACATTGGTCATCTTCATTGACCACACCTCATTATTTATTTTCTAACGATTTTTTTCATATTTAATTTAGATTCTAATCTCTCATCTTTAGAAAGAAAGATACTTGTTTTGTTTTTAATTTTTTATAATCTTAATTAATTAATGTATATGAGATAACATGTAAATTTTTTTACTTGGGGATTAATTAGGAAAAACTCTCACTACTTTAATTAATGTTTAGTTTTAGATTAAAATATCTAAAATGCCTTTTTACAAAACACTCATAACATGCATCTATATTATATATGGCGAATGACCTCTCGATCTATAGCAGCGCCTCTTCTGCGAGGAGTGTTTGTATTTTTACTAAAAAAATAAATTTGAATCTTAATTCATATAAAATGAAAGCATATATATATCAATAATTAAGAGCACAAAAAAAAAAAGTTTTATGCAAGGACTACAATTTAAATGAAATGGTTGTTGATCTACTCCTAAATTTGTTGGCTCTTTTTTCATATCACTTTTAACACTAATAAATCCTTTTGGAAGGATGTTAACACAAAAATCAAACATATTTTTTTAATTATACCTATGGTCCTCATAAGTCTAACGAGTTAGGTTCTTCAATCTTATGAGTCGCTTTCATTCACCACTAGTACTCTTTTCTCTTTGATAGAAAACCAAACTATTATCACTTTCCATCTAATTTACTCTTATTTTCTAAAATCATAAATATCATAAATTCAATTAATTTTATCAATATAAACAACACTAATAAACTATATATTAAACTGGTGTTGGCGCTTAGCCATACAGCTATACAATTATTGAGTGATCATTGAGTTTCTAACATTTTTAGTTGTAAAGTTTGGACAAATATATTTATTTATTTATTTATTTATTAATAATATGCATAAATTTTATTTGATTTTCTGTAAATTCAACCTCCCGTTGTCTTTTATATCTATATTTATATAAGAGCTATTTATTTATTTCTTTAATATTAAAAATGATATAAGTGTCAATTATTGATTTTTGAGGTTTGTAATTTTAAGAAAATTACTTGTATACCCATTGTAAAAGTAACATTGGTTTATACAATAAATTTTATGAAGATGTTTTTTTTTTTCCGAACGTAGACAAGCTATATTATGGTTGTGTTTAGACATAAAATTATTTGTATCTTTCACTCCGTATTAGTTAGATTTGAGCTTAGTCTTTCCATTACATGACACAAACATCTTATTTACGGAACCAATATAAATATACTAAAAAGTCATATAATTTTATAACTTATTTTATATTGGAAAGATGTATAAATAAATTTTTTTTAGCAGGGGTATATGAGTAATTGACCATTTGTGTGAGGCATCCAAGCAAAAACACCTTGTTATTACCAACTTTTTTGGTTCATAATTTTTTTTAATAACATGATGCTAATTTGCTTAAATGCGTATTATTTTAAATATTAAAAAAAAGTTTAAAAAAAAAAAACGGGATGGTGCTCGTGGGAATTAACGGCCAAACAAGTTAATCTTGTGATTTTTAAAGCAGTTAGTGGTTAGTCGTGGCCAACGTGCGGTTGTGCTTTTTCCCACACTGCCCTTCTCTCTCTCTCTCTCTCTCTCTCTGTCTAAAAAAAACCAACAAAGGTGAAGTTTGCAAAGAAAGTTTTTATTTATCTATTTATTTAGATTTTTACTTGCCATTCATTTTCTCTGTATTGATAGAATTAACAATATTTAAATTCTTAAACACCTCCGGAAGGAATTTCACTATTTTTCAGAAAAAGGAAAGTAATTTTCCATTTTTAATATTGAATTAGGAAAGTAGAGTTAAGTGGTTACATAGTACAAGCAGTAGATTTGGAGAGAGAGAAGTTTAGAAGAAGGAGAGGGGTAGAATGGGAATGGTATCTCTTAGCATTGAAGGGAGAACTCAAGGAGTATTAAAATGGAAGTAGAGAGACTTTGGCTTGAGTTCATCTCTTCTCTTGTTTCTCATCAATCTCTTGCTTCCTTTGGCTCCTCTCTTCTTCTTCTTCTCTTCCTCTTTCTTCTTCTTCTTCTTCTTCGCTTTCATTGAATCTCTATATTTCTCTCTTTCTTCACTTGAAGATATCCTAATTCCACTTTGCAAGCTTTCTTTCTCCTCTTAGTATTGTTTGCTTGTTTCCGTGGCATGCTTGGGTTTGCGACTCTCTCAATGGTGATGGATGAGTAAATAGATAAAGGAGAGTAGAAGAGCTTTCAAAAGGTACCAAAAAGCTGCTGCCTTTTTTCCATCATCAACACAGAGAGAGAGAAGAGAGAGAGAGAGAGAGAGGGGGGAAAAAGGCTTCCTTTTTAGTTTCTTTGAGCTCTTGGTCCTCCTTCTGTCTTCCCTTTGGTTTGTCTTGCTTTGTTCTTTTTTTTTTTTTTGGGTGTTAATTGATTGCTTGTATTGTTTAACTCCTCTTGATTTTGATGAAAAATTGTATTTTTATTTTTCTTCATTGAATGGGCTAACTGTTTATTCTATTGTAAGATGTTTGTGTTCGTCTGGTTTAATTTTTTTTTTCGTGCATCTTTTTCTTCTGGTGTAGTTCTGTGGCTCAATTACTGGTTGTGGATTTATTGCCTTCAAAATGTTTGATAATTTGTTTGAATGAAAAGTGGTGCTATGTTTTCGAATTATGATTCAATCTGATTTCGTTTTACTTTACTTTTCTCATAACAGTGATCAAATAAATGGGAGATCATTTTGTGTTGCTCGTTGATCGGTTGCTGACTGAGCAAACTTTGGAAGCTGCCATCCAAAGCCAAAACCAGGCGAAGATGGAGCCCGGCTCGATGCCTTTGTTGGACTCTGAGGCTGAGTTTAGTCCTCAGAAGAAGAAGAAGAAGAAGAAGGAAAAGGATAAGAATGGAGATGAAGGCTTCTCTACCGGCAAATTGGTCGAGTGCCGAATATGCCAGGATGAAGATGAGGACTCTAACATGGAGACCCCATGCTCTTGCTGTGGCAGCTTGAAGGTTGATATGAAATTTTTACCTCAATTCATTATCTCCTTTATTGAACTGAAACTGAATTCAATTACTATGGATGTTCTGTTTCTGTGAATATCTAACATTGATAATGTTGCTCTTTTGTACTACATTAGCCAATTGATTACTTTGATGTCTTTACTGAATTCTATGTCTGATATTGATGATTCTATTGTTTTGTTTTGATATAGGGATAGAAAATTGGATAAGTATCAAGTGTCTTGTTCTTCCTTTGGGGTTACTTACATAACTTTGTCGATGAAAGTGAAATGGTTCATTGAATAACATTAAAGATTGAGTGATTAGGTGTTGCTTCTCTTAAGAAGAAGAATTCAAAGTCTTGGTTGGTGAACATTGGATTAATGTGGGTCCCTTTTAGTCAAATACTTCCCTCCGTAGAAGTTCAATGCTGTGTTGGACATTGCAAGTGGCCCCCTACATACCTTCCTTGCTATTGCTCCTTTTCTTTGTTTCAGTACTAACCGACATAATTTGTAATTTGATGAAACAAACCAAGAAAATTGAAGGGGGATTAGGTTTTCCTGTTTCTTCTCAATCATCATCAATTCCTGTTGTACTGAATCATGTTATGGATATTAACTTGGAATCCCCATGATAATTGATAAATATAAATTGAACTACACAAATGATTGGTTTTTCCCTGCCAATTGGACCTTCTTGTTCAGTTCTCGTAGAATTTTATTGTCATAAAGTTTAATTCAGTAAGTGTCATTAAAAAACACTCAACTTCGGCTTCTTTTTCAGTATGCTCATCGTAAATGTGTCCAAAGGTGGTGTAATGAGAAAGGGGACACGGTGTGTGAGATATGCTTACAGGTAAAAGTTCGACTGTTTAATCTTTGCTACATGTGTTTACATATCGGCATTGTATCATAATTAAATGCCTTTTATATGCCTATTTCGTTTTGTTCAGCAATTCAAGCCTGGTTATACAGCTCCTCCCCGGTTGTTTCACTATGGAGGTATTCCAATGAACTTCAGGTATCTCTTTTGTGCTCAATTGTGTTTTTGGATTGATTTCTATCCTTCAAAGACATCACCGACCACCTTTAAAACGACATTTTGTGTTTATGTTAGGGGAAATTGGGAGGTGTCTCGGCGTGATATCAACAATCATCGATTTATAACAATGGTTCCAACTGATCGTGATCTGGTTGAATCTGAGTACGATGATTATTCTGTTTCATCTGCTAGAAACATGATGTACTGTCGAACAGTGGCAATAGTCGTAAGATTCTATCCTTCTGAAATGCTTGAAAATTTCCAATTCCAAGTTGATTATTTCATCCAATTCCTTTCTCGCAGTTCATGGTTCTCTTGGTTCTTCGTCATACTCTTCCGATAATTCTCACCGGAGTTGAGCAGTACTCCTTGACTCTATTCACTGTAAATCTCTGAAACTCAATTGATACTAATCCAAAAGTTTAAACATCTCTTCTAATTCTCAATTGTTCTTGCTATTACCTTCTTAAACCAGTTGCTGCTTCTGAGAACCGCTGGCATTGTCCTTCCTCTGTATGTAATGCTCAAAGCAGTGACAACATTTCATCGTCGACGCAACCAGCAGGTAAACTAATCTCATCCATTTAATGCCAAAAATCATAATGTTCTTCACTTTCACTGCAGAATCAATCAAAGTGCAAATATATTTTTTCTGATTGTTCTCTTAGGTAGCACAAGAACCAGGAATTCCCTCATCCAATGAAGCAGTAACACGCGCACAACCATTGCAAACGATGCCGCCTGAAATGCATATGATTCATGTTCAATAACAAGTTATCGGCGCAGAACTCCAGAAATTTCATCAGCTGAAGCTTCAAGTGGGAGTTTATTAATGACAGTAATATTTCGACACTTGGTTTTCGTATTTCATTGTACATATGAACTCATACTGTGAAGAGACGTCAAATGATGATCATGCCACTCTCTTCAAATGTATGAAAGATGAAGTGGTAATGTATATTGCTTATGAATAAAACCCAAAAAAAAAAAAAAACGATTAGAAAAGAAAAGGAAAGAGAAGAAAAGAAAGCATGGTTTCTGCTTAATTATGTCAGTACTAATTATAATAAATTTTAGTTGTTTGTGTATATCCCCCTGCAATCTCTGCTAATTATACAAGTTGCTTGTGCGCCTCTCCAAATGAAGAATCTTCTGATTAACTTCGTAGAAGTTGAATTAACCACCCGGGTATAATTATCAAAATCAATAATTAAAATCTAAGAGTGAAGGAGATGAAAGCAATTTCAACAATTTTTAATAAAAGAATTTCACTGTTTCTTCAAGGCAATAGTTTCAAACATTCAAGATGCTTAAGTATATATATATATAATTTAATTCACAAATTGAATATGTGTACTTATATTTGTGGGTACTGAATAATGAGAAAATCATTTTTTTTTTAATTTTGAGTTTGTTTAACAAAAAACTGTGTTTGTAGTATTTTGTTCAATAATAAAAATAACAAAGTTGAATATTTGTCCTATGAACTGGTAACTCTCATTTAGTTTTAAATATATTTGCAAATATATTTAAAAAAATTATAAAGAAGCCTCATGATTGATATATTTTTATTAGTTTATTTGCACAAAAGTCCAGTAAAAGTGCTATAATTGCAAATTTATTATACCTTGTTAAAAGAGAAGTTCTCGCCTAATATCTGAATATGTAGGATAAATATTTGAATCTTAATATACTACCTCCAAAAAACATGTGTTATTTAATTCTCTAAACTCTTGGTTTGAACAAGATAAAAAAAAAAAAACGGATTAGATATAAGAATTGAATAGGAGTAGGAATATATATATGGGTATGATAAACTTATGTCCTATATTGTATTTCATTCTCACCAGATAAACATATAATAAATTGACAAAATTACTATTCATAATATAGCTATATATTTTAAAAAATAGATTTTTTTTGAACTCTCATTGAAGACTGAAGGGAGGGATATGGTTAAACCTCTCCACAAAGTTAGTTATCAGGTTCTAAACAAATATGTTATTTAATGCGCTAAACTCTTGGTTTGTTTGGTGAATAGAATATCAAAAAGATGGATAGGATATTAGTATTGGGGGATAGGAATAAGTATGGGTATAATAAACTCATATCTTTATCTTAGATATAATGTCCACCAGATAAAAACATCATATAATAAATGGACAAAATTATTTCAAATTTTTTAAAAAACACATTTTTTTGAATTTTTATTAACAATTAAAAAGAGTGATAATGTAAAACCTCCACACATAATTAATTATCAGTAAATATAATAAAGTGAATCTGTAAAATAAAATTATCATATCCAATTAACTCATTAAATAAAAGTGTGACTATGAGGGTAGGATATAATAGCTTATTCCATCATATCACAGCCTTCTTATCTTGTCCACATTGATATTTACACTTATTTTTGTCCACATTGATATATAATAGCTTAAACCAAATTCTGTACTAATTTTTGTACAAAACAATAGCATTATATATATATATATATATATTCTTTTGAGGACCAAATTATTGAATTGGGCCCAAATCCAGCCCACATACAGCACCGCCTTTGAGGATGGCAGGGACTGTAATTCCGGGAAAAGCCAGGGGCAGTCTATCAAACAAACTGGTGCCCTAATCTCAGAAGGAGAATGGCTGCCCTTACGCTATCTCTCTCTATATAAGTCTCTCGCAGCCGGCCTTCCTTCTCATCGATTTCTTGAGAGCTAGGGCATCATCGAGCAGGTGATTGATCGGGTATCCCTATCGGGCGAGGTGAGAATCCTTTCTGATCCTCTCTTTAATTTCTTTATATTTCTTTCTCTTCTTTGAATTTCGTTCAGTTGGGGAATTTGATGCGATTCTTTATGGATGTATATTTAGGTCTTGATTGATCGAGATCTTGAATCTTTTGATTTGTCTTTTTTTTTTTTGACTGAATTTGATGATTCTGTTTTGGTGTATTCGCGATCCGGATTGTTTTAGGTTGATGGATTGTTTTTGGTTCTTCGAACCTTATTGATCGGTAACGAGGTCCACTTCATTGGTGGGTTATCTGGAATCTGAATGGCCAAATGTTATTGATTCGATTGATTTTCTTAGGTTTTTGTTGATGTCTATTTTGGGTCCTTTGTTGGGTTTTATTTTTTTGGATTATGTATTATTTTTCTTGCCATCTTTTATACGAATATAATATTTATTGATTAATTAAAGTTAGGTTTGATTGGCGATGGTAGATGTTCAATATCGTTTATTGGTCTTCCGAAATTGAATTATTTAGTTGTCAGATTTGTGTCTTTTCTTGTAGATGTTATTTGTTATACTTTTTTTTAGTGTCGTTATGTAATCTCAGAAGAGGTTTCTGAATTTATTGTTTATAGCCTCTTGTTGATTCACATGCTTTGAGAATGATAAGTTAGATCTTCTGTGCTTACCTTCAATCTAAGGGTGGATCCTTTTTGAATGTAATGATTATTCCTTTTGAGGCAGTCTTTAACAAATTTATAATCGAGGAGGCTGTATATGATTGTGTTTGTGGGAAAACAGAAATGGAGAATGCGCGAGCCTATACAAAAGATAATGAACTTCTGAGGTTTCATGATGAATTTTTTTCTTGTCCACATTGTGTTTGTGTCATGATTGTAGTTGTAGCTGGTTAATTTTTCTTTTTTTGTTCTTAAGTGGGTGTGAGTGTTGTTTGTTCACTAATAGTCTAGCAGAGGTCATAGAAGATTTACTTGATGTTTTATTCGGTTTTATGGACAATGACTCATTAGTGAAGAGAATCAAAATTACTTTGTCGGTGATGTGGTGATTTTATGTTGGAGTATCAGATTTTTTTTGTCCACACCTTCTGTCAGTGAATGAACTTATGTGATGTTAGGCAAATTTCTTTGATTATAAAAGATCTGCCTATTCATCACTGAAGTAGCATGTGCATTAATGATTGAGCTTCAAACCTGTGATCAACTATATTATGTCGAATTTGGTTAGAACCTTTTCTCTTTGATTCTTTTTTGAGTTAGTAAATATCACAATTCAGTAGAATTTGATTGACATAGTCTGTATCAAATCAGTCTTTTGAGTTTTTGTCTTATCTTATATCCTGGGAGATTTTAGTTGTGGGCTGCCTCTGGAACTTGTAGGTTTAGCTGGTGAATTGATCAAGTTTTCTTAATTCTGATGAGTGGATTCTCCTGTTTCCCTCAATCCTTTTTGTTGTTCCTTCTCCAATACTTGCCTTCCCTTGAATTGTGTATTTTATGTTAATCTGTTGAGCTAACCAAAGAAACAAGCGAAAGATGTATAGTTCTTAAAATAATGCAAGCTCGTTGTGGGTCAATGGTACTTTTTTTTTTTGGTTGAAGAACTGATCAGGTATAGTTGCAAACTTTGGTAAATGAGGTCGGACCAGACTTTGATTTTTATTATGATCAAATTAAAGTTCACGTCAGGTATTTTCTCATATTCAAATTTTGTGTTCTTCCTTCCGATTATTCCCTTGTCAGGCCAACCATGCTGTATTAAATGGTAAAGTCTTCTCAGTGGAATTCTGTGGGATCAATTTGCAGTATTAAATGGTTACTTTCAGAGTACAGATCCTTTGCTGTAATTGTTTTACTTCTTGCATTCAAAGATGTTCTAAATCAATATTATATGACACTCTTGCATATCTGACATGCCAGGTTCTGGGAAATAGTTATGTATAGCAATCATAATATCACATATCTCATAGCTATCTTCATATGGTATACTTGATATGGTGGTTAAATTAGTTTCAGCCAAGCTTCATCCTAGTCATTGATAGATCACCTAGGTTCTGGTCATATGCAGTGACAATCTCCTTATGAAGATGTGTTTTCTACTTCTTTGATGTGTTCGCTTAATGAAGTCAGTGGCTACATTTTCAACCCCCCCCCCCCCAAAAAAACTCACACACAAAAAAAGTCCAAGACTGATTATTGTGGATGTCTCTCCACCTTACAGAGACGCAACATGCACTTTGTTGCATTGGACTTTTTCATCAATTGAAAGATTGATCAGTCCTTCATATTGTATGAGTCAGTGGAATCTTTGTACCCAAAACCCTAATTCCAGCAGTCATTTGTTTCGTACCTCCAAAAGGAAGGGGAGAGAGAGGAGGGAGAAAGGGAAAAAAGGAGGGGGGTGTGGTTGGGGGTGAGAACTGCTATTGTAACTCTTCTTGGAGGATTCCATCCACAAATAAAAAAGTTTGTGGCTGACCAATATTACTCATCATTGTAAACTAATCATTTTCCATTTACATGATTTTGCTCATTATTAATTAATTATTATTATTGCTATTTTATCCAGGACTTAGGCATTTTGCTGGATTGTTGCACTCTACCAAAGTGGAGGGCGTCAAGTTTGAAGCATCTTTTATGTCTGAAAAAGCCTGTCACTTTTTGGGATCAATTGGTTTGCTTGGAGAATATTCTCCTACTTCAAGAAACAGGCACAGACCCTCCTTGGAGAGTTTAGGCTGCATGCATCAAAAGCCAATTCAGTATTGCACTCCGGATATTGGTTGCCCTTGTCTGCAACCTATTAACAGCTGTTCTTTTGTCGCTCTGGAAGGGAAGTTCTCAACCAACACTATTGTTGCTTCTGGTTCGCACCGTCTCTGATTGCCAATTTATTCACCAAGACGGTGATAAGCTTGTGGAGAAAAGATGGCTTTGCAGAACATTGGTGCTGCAAACAGCGATGATGCCTTTTATAGGTATAAGATGCCCAAGATGATCACAAAAATAGAAGGCCGTGGGAATGGCATCAAAACTAATGTTGTGAACATGGTTGATATTGCAAAGGCTCTTGCAAGACCTGCTTCTTACACCACAAAATACTTTGGATGTGAGCTTGGTGCGCAATCTAAATTTGATGAGAAGACTGGAGTTTCACTCGTTAATGGTGCCCATGACACTGCTAAGCTAGCAGGTCTTCTTGAGAATTTTATCAAGAAATATGTGCAGTGCTATGGATGTGGCAACCCTGAAACAGAGATCATCATTACCAAGACCCAGATGATAAACCTGAAATGTGCTGCTTGTGGCTTTATTTCTGAGGTTGACATGAGGGACAAGCTTACAACTTTTATCCTGAAGAACCCTCCGGAGGTGAAAAAGGGATCCAAGGACAAGAAAGCCATGCGGAGGGCAGAGAAGGAGAGGCTTAAGGAAGGAGAGGCTGCTGATGAGGAGCAGAAGAAGCTGAAGAAAGAGGTAAAGAAAAAGGGTGCTGTGGCTTCCAAGAATGGGACATCATCAAAGACTACTGCTCCTTCAAAGAAGAAAGGTGGTGCTGGCTCTGATGAGGATCATCATTCATCTTCTCCAAATGGTAGCCAGGCGGGTGACAATGATAATGATGATGATGGTGGTGATGATGTCCAATGGCAGACAGACACCTCACTGGAGGCTGCGAGACAGCGCATTCAGGAGCAACTAAGCGCTGTGACAGCAGAGATGGTGATGCTCTCCACTGATGAAGCAAAACAGGAGAAGCTACCACCGAAAGCAGAGAAAGAGCTCCCTAGCAATGGAACTTCTGAATCTAAGGTGAGTGACACTGATAACAGTGTTCAAGCCAACAATTATGACAATCTACTTGCTGAAATTAAGGGAAACCTGCTGAAGAAGGGCTGTAGCCCTAGCCAGTTGAGGACTGACCTGAGCGCACTTTCTGGATCTCCAAATGAGGTGATGAATGCTCTATTCGAGGCCCTCTTTGATGGTGCAGGGAAGGGGTTTGCGAAAGAGGTGGCTAAGAAAAAGAATTATCTCACAGCCATCGTTCAGGATGAAGAGTCTCAGATGCTTCTTCTCGGAGCAGTGGAAACCTTCTGCAAGAAGGCCAGTGCAGATGCTGTCAAGGAAGTGGCTCTTGCTCTCAAGGTCCTGTACGACGTTGATGTTCTTGAGGAGGAGTCTATTATTCAATGGTATGAAGCTGGACTCGGAGGAAACAACAAGAATTTGCCGGTGTGGAATAACGTGAAGCCCTTTGTGGAGTGGCTCCAGAGTGCAGAGTCTGAGTCTGAGGAGGAATGAAGTTGAAGTTGGGGATTTACTGCTTGCAGGCGTGCCTTTTTCAGTTTGTTAATGTTGTTTTATGTGGGTCTTATAAAAAGTGTTTGCTTGGTATTATGCTATGCTGCTTGTCTTTCTTGTTATCCACTACATTCAGTTTGCTACTTTTTATTAAATGTCTTGTGTCTGTTAAACGCATTATGTGAACTGGTGTTTTCTCTTTGGGAATAAAATGTCACACTGTTTGTTCACCAATTAAGCATTTGCAGCTCACCTCAATCATGTGTGATTTTTGTGCTATTGAGGTTACATGAATTATTGGAGCTCCTGAGAACATAAAGCAATGGTTGTGTGTATCTCCTTCTCTGCTGCAATGAATTGTGTATATGTGACCAAATTTGATTTCTTAGTAGTTAAATTTATACAAACAAAGATACACAAACAGACAAACAATGAAAAGAGAAGTTGGTGTGAGTTGGTGGTAGAATTTGATTTTGATTGTAACTCTCTGTCTCTAGATTATTGTGGAAGAGGAGCAGATAACATATATACAAGCAATCACTGGTCTGGTCTCGCTGGAGCTATTTCAGCCGCATATACACTGATGAGTTTCTTGGAAGATGCACTACCATTCCATTGCAACAACATTTTTTCTTTTTCTTTTTCTTTTTTTGTCATTATCTCATCCCTCACATTGCCCCCAGGACACACGCATCAGTCAGTTTATTTAATAAGCAAATAGTGATACTAATAATAATATTCAAAATGATTAATTCCCCAACCTCACAAAAGAACTTCAAACAAAGTATGTTGAATAAAAGATTCAAATAAAACACAACTCATCCCAATAAAAAAAAAAAAAAAAAAAAAACCCCACTGATTTAATATGAATTCTTCTATCATTTCACATCCTTCCAACAACACAATTCTCATACATATATATATGGTGCGCTTCCTTTCTCACCATTAATTCATATACCATACATAATACAAACAGAATGGAGAATGGAGAGAAACATAATTCTACATATATCACATATGAAATTAGATATGATCATCTGGAGCAAATGTTCTCTTCTGCAATGGTTTCCAACAATGGCTTCCTAGACCTGCAAACACTCAACCTATACTTAAACTCAAGCATAGATGATGATGATGATGATGAACAACAACCTTCACCTTCATCCTCACCGCCCATCTTAATTCTCTCATTTATATCTTTATCCTGATTCACCGCCACCTCCGACGCTGCCTGATGGAAATCCGGCAACACCCTAGTCCTCCCACCGGAAGCTCGCCGGAGAGCTGAGTTGGCAGCCATAAGTAACCGTCCCATATCACCCGCCGCGATCACTGCATTGAGCCTTTTCATAGGGAACATGACATAGACGTTGCGGAACTCCAAGTCCTCGTCGGCGGCGAGCGGGGAGAATCTCCGGCCAACTTCCATTGATCTAGAGTTAACAAGGAAGTGGTTGGGATTGTCAAACATGAGTTCAGCTGCGCTTGTTGGGGTTTGGAGCTGTTTCAGTGTTCCATCTGGGAAGATGACTTTTGCTCCCTTGGAATATTGGTTTCCCAGAGAAGTTGTTAACGTGCATGAGATGTAGTTGCCCATCAAAATTAAATTTGAAAACAAGAAAAAATATATAAGACTTATTATCAATATCAAGAACAAGAGAAATAGAGAGAGATAGAGAGTTATATAAATATATATATAGAAAGAAAGAAGAAAGAAAGAGAGAGAGAGCTAGAGGAGTTGGTAGCTGGGAAAGGAATGAAGGGAAGAAGGATGGGATTTATATGAAGAAGAAGAAGAAGAAGAAGAAGAAGAAGAAGAAGAAGAATAATAGAGAGGGAGATGTGGAAAAGGAATAATAAAGAGAAGGGGGAAAAAAGGAAGGAAAGTTCTTTAATTAATAGGAGTTGCTTTGGCTTCTTTGTTTTCAGAATCGCTGGATACGCGTGTTGTTCCAACTTCCAATTCACTTATAAAATTTAATATTTATAAATAAATAAATAAATAAATAAATAAAGCACAATATTGAAATGAAACACACGTTGGTCATTGCATTTGGATTTTTAGCTGGTTTTACGTGTGGGTCCCACTGAAAAAATGAAAATTTTCATTCTCTGTCTCTGGCCATGGGCGGTGACCGGTGAGCGAGTTTTTTTTTTAATATATATAATGTCCATAAATTGAACGACACTTGAGTTGAACAGTAATAAAATTGTAATCATTTAAAACTTGAATGTTGTTAATAGATTTATTAATATCGAATCTTTTTTTAAAGAGATTTTGAGATCAAACTCTAAACTTATGTAAAATAAAAATATAAGTATTTATTAAATTTGTTCGATGCCTATGTTTGTTTCTAATTTTTTCTTGAATAAAAAAATATTTATTTATATTGATTGTTGAAAATGTACAAACCGTGAAATGCTTGATGCAATTTATTTGTTTTTTTCATTTTAAATGTCATGTAAATTATTTTGAATCAAATAATTTATTTAAAATATGTTGTATGTGTATATTTAAAATGAAAACAACATAATATTATTGTGATTTAATAAATTAATTTAAATTTGAACTTTTATCGCAATATACTCAAAATGATAAGTCCTTCCTTACCACTTAATTTCTACAGACGAAACACTAATTTGTAATAGCAACAGTGGTATTTGATGTGTTATCTTGAGAGAAACATGTCAAGTACATAAATAATACAAAATTCTTATTTTATTTCTTTGTGATATATTTTTTTTCTTACAGTGAATATTTAAAATTGTTTGTTATATATATATAATTAATGAAAAAACATTAATTTATCTTTGCAAATCAAACTCATGAGGTGAGGCAAGGCAGGAAGTAAACAAAAGAAAACAAAATACGGTAAAAAGTTATTCTTAAGAAATGAGGTGATTATCATTTTTGGGAATTCCAATGTTCATATTTTATGATGATATAAACAGACATAAAAGCAAAACAGATTTAGACTTGCCCTTAATAAAATGTGTAAACCTTCATTAGTCAAAGATTTGAAAAAAATGAGATTACTAAGTCAAGACTCTTTTTGGGACAAATATAAAAGTCAAAGCCCATAAATGATCCTAAACACTAGGATTCAGGAACTTGAACTTAAGTGGAATTATTTATTACTTCAATATCATTAAATTAATTTTATATTTAAAATTTGTGTAGCTTATTCAAAAAAAAAAAAAAAAAAAAAAAAATTGTGTAGCTATACATGAGAAGTTCACAAAAATAAATCAACGGAATAAATAAACTTATATGCTAACATAAATATTATAAACGTATGCTATGAAGTCAAACAATATTAGAATTTTTAAGCTAAATCAGTAAAACAATTAAAACTACAATTATTACTAATTATTTAAAGAGACAACCAGGAATTGCACTATTTATATGTCCAAAAGATCTCCAATCTTTTTTATAATGAATGACTAAATGATAACATTGAATTTCAAATTACTCTACAAACTTCTTTAATTATGAGATTTAATTTCATCAAGATATACTTTCTTTATCCAAAAAATATTGAAACACTTCAGACAAAGATTTATTACATGTTTAATTTTTTACCATGAGATTAATGTGCACATGTAGTTATGATCTTTCAACTTTCTAAAAGTAGCCACATTGATGCAAATAAATATTTTCTAATTTATCTCATATGGTATTTCT
This sequence comes from Dioscorea dumetorum, assembly GCA_902712375.1. NCBI lineage: Eukaryota > Viridiplantae > Streptophyta > Magnoliopsida > Dioscoreales > Dioscoreaceae > Dioscorea > Dioscorea dumetorum. The sequence continues at coordinate 294,135 of CACTHL010000380.1, forward strand.
CACACAAGTTTAAAGGAAAAATATTTATAATCTATAATTAAAATTTTCAGACTTATGAGATATAAGATTGAAAACTTTGAATGTTAATTTTATATGATGATACACAAAATAAAAGGTACAAAGTATGTATTTGGTGTGGAAGGGAAAAACTTTTATATACACTAAACAAGATTTGATTTAATCAATACTAATAAAAACAAAATATTTTAAAATTAAAATACTATTTTTAAATACTAATAAATATTTAATAATATTAATAAGTTTTTAACAAAAAATTGTTATATAAATATATATATATATATAATTTCAAATTGTTTGAATGGGTCCGATGGAGAACAATATTTCACCGCAATCAAACACGAAAAAAAAATAGAAGACTTGTTCTTTATATAATAATAATAATAATAATAATAATAATAATAATAATAATATCCAAAAGCCAAGTGAAAAATCAAAGATTTTAAAAATAAATTTAGAAAGTCAAAACTCAAGGTAAATACGAAAGTCAAAGTCCCCTTGGCATCTATAATATAGGAACTCAAAGCTTATATCACAAAATCCTTTTAACATTTTGTAGCACGGTCTCTATTTTCACTTAAATTTTGTTGTAATTCTCACAAATATTTAATCTAATATTTCATTTTATTCTCGTTGTTGTTGTTGTTATTGTTTTAAGACGATCTTTCTTGTTGTATTAAAGTATTTCCTCTTCTTTAACATTTATTATTGAACTCTATTTACAACACACATTGTGTTTTAATAAATTAAGATAGTAAAAAAGAAGAGGTCTAAGATAATTTGGTGATTAAGCGATTGGAGAGAAAAAAGAAAAAAAGAAAAGTGAGAGTGATTATTGAATAGTTTGATAATTAAAATATTCAAGAAGAATGAGTCATTATTAGCTAAGTAAGTTTTATTAATTTAGAATATCCGCTACCCACTTAAATTCCATTTGTATACATTCTCCTTCTCAAGCTACCCAAAATTGTTAATTAAATTGCAGGTGCATCACTCTAGACGTGGCCATTTTGAGCCGAAACCGTGGAACCGAACCGGAACCGAACAGTCAAAAACCGAACCGGAACCGGCAAAACCGTAACCGTCAAAAACACGGGAACCGGAACCTTCATATAAGGTTTCCGGTTCCGTAATTTGAAAACCGTGGAACCGGTTCAACCGCGGGTCGAACCGGTGCTCAAACCGGCGGTTCAACCAGGTTGAACCGTTTATATATATATATATATTATGTCTTTATTTTGTTAATATCATTAATAATTTATTAATTTAATTTCATGTTTAAAGATATTAACTAAATTGATTAGGTCCGATTCTCGAACACTTGAACTTGATTACCCGATTATGACCACTAAGTTTGATTCGTAACATTAGTCCGACTTACATGCATTGTGTCATGCCAAACTTTGTTACTCATGCAATGAGATAAGTTATAACTAATTGATTATGCCGTAAATTATTTGTAACAAATTAAATATGGATTTATTAAAATAATTTAATTAATAAGGAGTAGTTATAACTAATTGCTTTAATAGAGATTAATCTCAATTTTTAATACTAATTGAAATATTATTGAATTGCTTGTTTGTATTGTCTTTGAAATAGTACAATTCGGAGCATTTATAAGAAACCGAACTCGTGTCTTTGAAATAGTATTGCCAAACTTTGTATTAATACTTTTATATCAAGAATTATTAATACTTTTATTTTTTTTAATAAAATATTATATTAAATTAATTGTTGTATTTTTGTGTTTATTTAATTTGAAATATTGAATTATTTAGTTTGAAAAAAAATTGAAAAAACTTTAAAACCCAAAGAAAACGCAGAAAAAAAAGGAAAAAACAAACAAAAAAAACCCAAGCCAAGAACCTTGCTAAGGGTTCGGTTCGAGTTTTTTTGAACCGAAACCGGGGGTTTCGAAAACCGAACCCGGGGTTTCCCACCGCGCGCCTTTTTTATCACTCTTCTAGAAGCGTCCATTACCTGCTTAGTTTGTATATAACTAATATGAAACATCCACAACTAGTTCACGCTACAAGTAACTATGACAAGTGGGACAGCTTGATGGTTCAGATGTTGGATTTTACCCACCTTTAATTTTTTTTTTTAATTTAATAGAATGGAGAATTGAAAAAATAAAATGGCATATGATGGTGTTGAACAAATATGGTGGAAAATCGGACAAATAAATAAGAAGAATAAGTCTACGTGATATAAAACTAAGTTAAAGATATATGAAAATGTAGAACAAGATTAGAAGCAGATTCATAGTAATTATGTATTGTGAAAGCCATTAATAATTCATTCTCAATATATATACATATATATTTCTATGAATAATATAGGATAATTATAAGAAAAATTATAAGATAAGAAAAAAAAAAAATATATACCAAACACAGTGTGTTTATTTTTATTTTTTGTTATTTTTTTAGTCTCAAAAGTACAAGAGTGAAGAGGTATTTGTAGTTATTCATGACATGACTGGACAACCAACATTAATTTGAGTCCAAAATACATTGGTAGGCGAAATAGTAAAAATATAGACGACTGTTATAGTACCACATGGGTATCTGCTATAACATAAACAGTGCTATAATACCAATTTGCTATGGTACCGATTTACTACAATACCATTACTACAAGAATGTTGGCTGCTACTGTAGACATCAACTATTTCCATATTTTATAAAAAAATTATTATAATTGTTAAATAAGAATAAATTAATCATGTCCACAATATTAAGTCCCAACTCTTGAAGGCTTGCATTCATTGAACACGTTTCCATGTGGACTTTCTAGAGTTAGTTTTACTTCCAATGTCATCCCTGATGCAGCAATTACTAGCACACTTTCTTGGACCAAGTGATAATGCCCTAACTTCTTCTACAATGTAATTATCTGAAAAAAATTGTCTGCCATTCCGCATCATTAATTAAATTATGTATTTTAATTAGGTCTAAAAGTATTTTACAGTAACACAATATTAAGGAATTTCAAGACAGTAGCAAAATCCGGATCAGAAATTACCACCTGGGGAATATACAGGGAAAAACTCAAAACTGACAGCAAAATAGACCGTGATAGCGACATTTCTATATGCAATGAAATTGTTTGAAAGTTCTGCAGTTGTTAGAATGTAATTTTACTGAAGGTCAAAAAAATAAAAATAAAAATAACAAAGACAAGTCTTACCCTCCTCCTCAGAAATGCTCGTTTACCAGCAGCCTTTTTTTACTGTAGTTGTTGATGGCTGCAAACTTTGTGGACTTGTTCAATCCAATTTTGAGGCCAGAAACTTCATACAACAATGCTTGCAAAAATGAAAGCCACATCAATCTCATTCTTAGAATAGATATCATTTACATAAGACACAATTTTAATATTTTCAAGCATATTTTTGGCTAAATCACACCACATGCATTGAGAAATAATAATAATAATAATAATAATAATAATAATAATAATAATTCTCCCCTTTCAGAAACAATCAGATGGAAAACTAGATTGACCTATGTACAACAACCGGATAATTTGTAAGTGGAAATAGAATATACTCGGAAAGAATCATCCACAATCCATATTCCTTTAAGTTCTTCAAGCTTTATGTTGTGCATGAATGGAAGATCTGATGGCGTGTTGAGGTGCTGGCCCTTTTCCATTCACAAGAATTTGTTGAATGAAATCCACACGAATTGATTTGAATTGATAATGCTGCTTCACATCACCAAAATCACACAGGTGAGATGGACAATAAAATAAAGAGATACTTGATTTAAATATGAAGTTCCATGGGCCACAATTGAAGTTAAAATTTACTTGATTGCCTATTCAACAGAGCAAATAACAACCTTTTTCTTTCAAGTGTCAAGTCTCACTAAATGCAAGAATTGCTCAACTAGTTCAATCAATCTACCTCAAAACTCTTTTGAGAAATCTACCAAATAACATGTACAATTTTCCATATGCCATTTATTGTTTACTTGATCATCAAGTTCAATTGTAGTCAAGCTTCACCAGGATAAAGTCTCTAATTTGGGGGCAGTGTGATTGCCTAGAAACCCAAGGTGCAACTCCCTATTTTATCTTGCATCAGAAACTCATTTCTACAATACCAAGTTATTCTGGCCAGTAAATCTCAAGTCGTTTAATTTGGCTTCTTTAGTCTCATCACTTCTCTTAAAATGAAATTTAGATTGATGCTGACTCAAATATTTATCAAGAGCAGCACATAAATGCACAATGCAGAGTATCTTGCCATGACACAGTTGTATAATCAAACGTAATCATATCAATTAATATTTATATGGAAAGGTTTCACAAGAGATCAAAACAAGATTAACACACCAAATGCATGCTTTTGATGCTAGAATTTGAGCATAAAACAATACAAAAACCTTAAATAGCAGGAAACTAACTTAAATCACTTCAATGAATCTGAATCCAAAAGGAAATGGTAGCAAACAATGCTTGAAAGAAAACAGAGAATGCCAATGGTGTACCTTCTCTTTCCATGAAAGATCAATATTCCGATGATATGGTTCCAACAATGTCACACGATCCCCTTCTTTAACCTAGGAGACAAAAGCTCTATGTCATGTATATTGTAAAAAGCTCATCAGACAAACAACCTTCCGTGATAAAGCATCATATTATCTGACTTATATATATATATATATATATATAAAGAACTAGAGGTGAGCATATAAATGAAGGATAATGTGTAATACTTACTGCATCACTATGTAACCCATATACTGATAGTATGAAACAAGCCTGCTCAGAATCACAAGCTAAATAATACCTGAAAATACACAAAGTGAGACGATTTTCCAATTTTTAGTCCACCATAAGAGCGCATTACAGCAGTACACAGAGTAAAAGAAATTTGCCTGAGGCTAACTGAGACAACCAATTTTGGTTACATTCTGCTTATTCCTCTCAACACTGTAGTGGTTTTCAAATTTCATATTCGCAGGCATACACTTTGTCTCTGGCAACCAAATTAAGAAACATAGTGCATCAATAAAAGTGAGTGGTCTCATAGGTGTTTCATCGTTTTCTTCTATCAAACCTTATTCCTATTTCTCTCAAAGATCTAGTGGTTTTCAACTTTTATATTAGCAGGCCTAAAAACTTGTTTCCAAATTCCAATAACCACAATAAGAAACATAGTGCATCAATATAATTAAGTGGTCTCAGAAGTGTTCCATCATTTTCTTCTACCAAACATTATGCACAGGATAATTGAAGGAGCCCTTTTTCCCCAACTTCCATTCACATTTAGGCACCACTCTCATAATTTTAATCTAAACTATATGGTATTTTCAATATTATGCCCCTAACTATGTTCCTATCTGAACAAGGAATATAAATTGGCTTTTCTGATTATATTTACAGTTCTAAGAACTCATAATAGACATAATTGCAAAATCAATGTTAGGAATCATCACATTTTAGTATTTCATGTACATTTTTATCACAAAATAGCGAAACACAAAAGTTTATCTGAATATGGAGTGCAATTAGAAAGACTAAACTGTGCAAGGTGCTTACAATGGAGCTATGCTTTCATGCTTTATGAATAAGAGGATTTTTGCAACAACTGCCACTGCTTTGTTCAACCCCTCTGCAAGAGCATTTATACCAACTTTTCTGTGTGATGATTTCACTTATCAATCAAGAGTGGAAAATCAGTCATTTTTGGAATTGCAAGATAACAACCAAAATGATGAACAGTGTGATCATTTCAAAATATGCTTACAATTAATGTCTCCCAAGGATGATGCCAAGGATGCTAGTCGTTTAGCCCTGAAATGTCCCTACAAAATGATGATTTATGAGATGGAGATCCAACTACATGAAACAGGTATCAGCAGTCAGAATCTCAGACACAATTTTGTATTACAAACATCAAAAGAAACCCAACAGGTAAATAAAGCAACAAAATGAACTTATCAATCAGTAACAAGACTAGTGTTGATCAAAGAGCAGCAAAAAAAGGAAAATTTTGGCACTGAGAAAAGGCCTCCCAGTTTATAAAAACTGAAATTTCAAGGACCTATAATGGTAGATCATTTTCAGTTCATGGTATTTGTTATAGTGTATAGCAAGAGCTGTTAGATATTCAGGGCATGATTAAGTTGGTTGCATTCATAAAAAAGTCAATATTGCAACAAGACTCTGTAATAGTTGGTGCATGATCAGAATTGTTGTAGACAAAGTCTAAATTTCATAAAAGCTGCATAAAACATTGCAATATAGGTAGCCCAACAGACTTCCAAATTTCAAAATGACTTCAATCCAATGGCATTACCATCGTAAATTTGTCTATTCACCACATTTCACTTAACAGCCTTAACATACCAGCTTAAAATTAGAGAAGTCAGAGTGATCTCTAAATAAGCATTCCATATTTTTATGATGTGAAATAGACATATTAACAATGAAAATGAGAAAAAAACAATGTGCATGAATCTGTATGCTTATAACAGTGAATAGTATGGCTGTAACACATATATATTTTGTGGAGACTGCTTGCTAAATTCAGAATATAACTACACTTCACATAGCATCTATGATTTTTCTGTTCAACCAAATGCTACACCAAGTTTCATCTAGTTATGCTAAGTGTATATGGGTATCACCAGTTGAAGATTCAAGGGGCTGTATAACCTTAATGGTATTCTCTAGCTTTTCAAGAAGATTGATGATTTTTTGAACCTCCTCATCAGCTTTGAGGCCAGGATCCTTCAGGGATGCAGCTTCAAACCCACGAAGAGCTCTATCATAGTTCTCAAGATATTTATTGGCCTGAGATAACATTTGATATTATAAGATAATTATCAACTATGTCATGCGGGTCCACAATTCCCAAATATGAGTGAGTTAAATACAACCAAACAAATATGCATGGAAATTAACCAGTTTAATCTAAACTAAAATTCAGAAATGCTAGTGCATAAAGGGTTCTAAAATGTAAAACACTTACTGTAGCTGAATTAAAAAAAAGATCTGGGCTGGATGCCATCAGTTCATCTTTTTCCTGAAATTCAACAGAGATTGGTTTCTCTCAGCTCACAAGATCAGTCAAGTTGAAAGCTCAACAAAAACATCAAAGGTGCCACCCGAGGATTACATGTCATAATTACAAAAGAACCAAACAATGGCCAAGTCCGGATGACTGAAACAATTCACACCATCCAGAAAACTGAATAATTTTTAAATAAAAAATAAGCTCTTGCTCTTACAGCGTTCTGATATGCTTTCAATGATTGATGCAGTTTACTATGGTCCCATGCTCCAGTGACAAAGAAACTTGTAAGACATGCATTTCCAAGATTATCTGAGGAAAAAGCAAAAAGCCAGGATATCAGATGAATGGTGCTTCTGAAAAGCAGAACAGAATAATCTAAGAATCAACTATAGTACTGTATCAGTGTACTCAAATGCAGATATGGCGGGGTGGAATGCAGCAACATAACCAACCAGCAGAGTCAATACCCTCATCCAACAAACTAGAAGTATTATATTTTCAAAACTTTTAACCATACATATAGTACTCTACAATAAACTATGTCTTATGTTTACCAGGATTGCATGGACTGTTCAGGCAAAAGAAAGAAAAACTATCACGCATGAAAAAGAAAATCAACAAAAAATCTCAAATATTTAATGGCCATCTTAGTTTTCTCTTAGAGATAGAAAGGACTAAACTCTTACACCAGGAATTTCCATCCTTGATATCCAACACCACAGCTTCTCTTGCATGGCGAATGCTTTCTTCAACCAATTGTTCTTGATTTTCAGTGCCTACACAAGTTCATCAAACTTATTTAATATCAAGGATGCCTAAAGTTTATTCTGCAAATAATCATGTCCATTGAATATTGATATATGATTAAGAAAGCAAGCACTTCGAACTATATATATAAGTACCATATGGAAAAAGATGTCACTACTTCATCTAGTTATCATTCTTGTAGAATAAGCAGTGTAAATTGGCTGCAAAAACACTTTATTAGGCGCTACAAACTCACCTTAGCCCTTTATTAAATCTTTCAGATTTCAGATCATCATCATGCGTTCATGTCAGTTTCTAGGATAATATAGGATTTAGTGTGTCTGTTAATATTGCATAAATGCAGATGTTTTATAGAGAAAATATGAAGCATTTTCAAAGATAATAACAGGAGTAATAGCAGCAGTGCTACCTTAGCCTTTTCCTAACCTTTATCTATTATCATCATATGTTCATGTCATTTTCTAGGATAACATAGGATTTAGCATGTTTATTAATATCACATACATGCAGATGTTTTATAGAGAACAGATTAAGCATTTTCAAAAATGATAGCAGATGGAATAATACCAGCAGTGCCAGGATTAAATAAAGATACAAAATGATATATAACAAAGTGTAAGAAGCCAGGCCGATGATGAAATTTTGGATGCCAAGTTCATGAAACTATAGCACTTAAAAAGAAGGGTTGATAACGCATAAAGCAATCTTGAGAAGTTGGCAAGCTATGCTCAATATGGTTATTGGTTCTATCCTATTCAGCTATGACAAAGCACTGGCAGAACAACTGACAAAAGTAGCACATTAAAATGCATATAAAATAACATAAACTTGGCATGCCAGCTGATTGATATAAACAGCATACTACCAAGGGTAACTGAAATCACTTAGACTTTGGAAACCCAATGATTGATCATTGCACTAAAGAACAAACTCAGATATGTGCAAAATAGTTGATCATAAATCTAAGTGCCTGAGTCTCCTTGCCTTGAGCCATTCTTCTTTCAAGCATAGATAGCTGACAGAGAATCTTCTTGTTTGGACTCTGTACCATAAGTTTTTGAAATCAAAATGTAAAATTTGCATAAAGTTTGATAATGCCATAGAAGGAAATTTTATGATAACACTGTTATAGATAAGTACCTTGCTTAAAGCTAAAGAGAAGCAGTTTTTTGCTGATGACAGATCACCCTTCTTCCACATGCAATTACCTAACGATAACCAAGCATCTGCAAGAGATGGATTCAATTTAACCTGCCACACCAAGTTTTAATCCCAAAAGTATCAGCTGAAAAAAATCACACAAATTAGCATTCATCCAAAACCAACTGGTGAGCAGTTTTTACGACATACAGCTTTTGACAAATGATCTTCTGCTTCCTTCCGATAATCAGGAAACACATCAAGTATTTTTCCTCGCAAAAATTCATAAGATGCACGTTGTGAAGGTGACTCCCTTTCTTCTGTTTCAAACATTTAAGAAGATGTTGGAAATAACACAACACACATGCATACTTCAATATCTGCCACAAGCTTTCTTGAAAGCTCATAAATCAAAAATCATAGGAACACTAGCAATAACTCCAGTGATTATCATAACCAGAAAAAAAGCAACTATAATGAAAGCTAAACTCAAGGCGGATGCACTTAAGTTATAACAGTTGAAGAAATAGCCTTGCAAATAGTAGACAATCAAAGAAATACTGGTGTTTATGAGTAACCAAATAAATGTCCAAACGATAATAATTAACACATAAATGAGCTTCATGACAAGGCACCTTCCCAGACCTAACTAATCTATGATTTAGCATCACACACATTTCACAATCTTAGAGATGTAAGACATATTCTAACTCACAATAATGAGAAATAATATAACATTTTGCATGATAAGTAATAAATGCCAAACTCAAATAAATCCACCATTAAGAATAACGAGATCAAGCAAAGAGAAAAGGAACTGTTTAGTAGTTGCAGCCCGATGTTCTCAAGAAAACAGCTCCCCTGCGAATGATTGATCTTTATAAAGGGACTGTTGATGAAAAGCACCATTTCAAGGGATTTTAGCGTTCCAAAATATCCATGTCCGTGACAAGATTTTCCTTTTTTTTCTTCAGATAATAAACTATTTGACAAGTTGTTAGAGTAGGCTCTGCACTCTATTTCAAGCAACTCCAGCAAATTTTCGTCTTATCAAGAACAAACAAAGAATATATATGTTTTTTCCCCTAAATATGATGTCACTAGATGATACACTCAAGCTTGATTGGTTTGTATATTCTATGCATTCTCATGATAGACCTAAATGTTAAATATCCCCTTAATTGCCTAATACCATCAATTTTGTGTAGAATCAGTCAACAGAACAGCATCCTTACAATGTTTATTCTCTCAAAACCACTGCATTTCCCAAACTAAGACACAAGGAACATCAAGTAAATCCTTCACCACTTTCTTCAATCGTTTTCCCAATAAATCAAAGAGTAAACAGTGCCTAAGAATGCATCAATCACCACCAAAATTCAAGGTGCTTAAGATGTTTACCGGGAGGAAGCGAATCAAGTAGACAAAGCGCGGCATCAGCGAGGGATTGCAGCTTCGAGATCTTCTCGTCGGAGTCCTTGGGGAAGTACGTGTCACGGACGCGGTAGAGCTCGTCTGCCGTTTCCGCCGTCCTCTGGATCACCTGGCCCTTCTCGCCGTCGACGCCGCTCATCTCTCTCTCTCTCTCTCTCTAACAGGAGCGGGCCCGAAGGCTGAGGATAGTGAAGAGAGGCGCTTTGAGATTCACGCCAACTTTTTCCCGGATTTATTTGGATGTTGTTTTATTTTTTGATTTTTACATCAATGTCCTGTAAATAATATTTTTTAAAAATTAAAGCCATAAAATTCAGTTTGTTTGATAAACTACATTATCTTTAAAAAAAACCATTCAACTCTATGGAAGAAATATTTTAACTAATATTATTTCGTTATAATTGAACTTAATTGTAAAAACTATTACCATTTAAAATTTTTTTCATCAATTAGAAAAAAAATCTATTTATTCTGACAAGTATGAACGGTTAAAAACTCTTAAGTCAGGAGAAGTGAGTTTATATAAAATTTAACTTTTCTCAATAAACAATATCAACATGTGAAACTGAAAGCAGATGATTCATTTCAATGACTTCCTTGCCATTTACTTCCAAATGAAGGCCTTTTGTTTAAGGCGAGAAGCAGCATCATTCAAAAGGGCATGCATAAAGTTAATGTCTCATGCGCCTTTACATTGGCTTATATAATGCCCGACTTCTCATTTAAGATTTGTTTGAGAGAATTAGGGTAATTTTGCGATTTATGTTGATTTTATAGGAGAGTGGGGTTGTTTTGGAAAATTTTTCTTGTTATATAAATCCCTACATCTCTCAATTTTAGTCTTTATCTTCTCCAAATAATACCCTTTCTCTTATAATCTTGGAGATATCTTGGAGCAATCTCCTCTGTCACGCCTCGTTTTGCAGGACCAGCACGCGACAACTCGAGGAGGGACACCAACGCCACTCATCCCTTGAGTTGTCACAAGACTAACAAACACATGAAAAAAACATATCTGAACGGAGTTCACAAATTCAAAACATACAGAATATAGCACAAAAAATAGCACAGAGGAAGTAATCAAACCATACACTGATAATAGAGTTCAATGAAGCATTCTTGTCATAAATACAACAAGGTTTCCAAGGAACTATACAAGCATACAAATTATGCATAAAGGGTGATAAATACACTAGTTGATACATGTCCTTATACAATGCAACATGTTAAAAAACATATAAAAAACCGGAATTAAGAAAGATAGCTGGAAGAATGCTCAGTAATCCGGTTCGCTGCAACGCTAGAGTCATTCAATGAATGGGTTAGCACAACTCTGATAGATTATATCAAATAACCAATGAAAATGACAAAGCCAAGCTTTTACAATAATACGTATAAATTAGAACATTTCACTATATATATATATATATATATAGCATGAAAGAACTATTCTTGTTCAAATGAGGTTTCAACATTCATAACTCATAAATAACATAATACGAGTTTTAAAATCATAAAACACGATACTCATCATCAAATCAATTTGTTTTGCATAAAAGCACATTTTCTCAAAATATGAAGTTTGTATCTTGAACAATCGAATAATGGTTTAGAAATCTCTCTAAACTCTAACCGTGGTTGCGGCCAAGTTCCGAGCCGCTAAGATACTCATGTTTTTGACATTTACCCACCAGGTTCATGTGGTGACTCCGGACTCCCAATGTTCTTCCAATCAGGATCGTAGATGTGGATAAATAAATCGGGTCCACCACACCACCTCTAAAAGACTAGCTATTGGGGACCTCTACTGCAGCAGGCAGATTCCAACCACATCACCAATAAAACCACAAAAAAGTGTATCAATAATATAATTTATGTAAATAATTTCACAGGGTTCTTATTCAAGACAAATATTCACATCTCAAGAATGAACTTCATTGTCATATGAATCAAAGTCAAAAGTATCACTTATGCATAAGGTTTAACAATTCAATTCAACATAATATACCAACATAGCTATAATTATTTTCATCTAGCATCAAGAGTTTTGTTTATAAAATAAAAAGTATAGAAATTCCTTTCGGACCAGCCAAATCATCAGTTCATCATGATAAATCCAAAGATTGTTTTTAAATTAACCATAAATATATTCTGATAGAAATATACTAGAATTGTGTAATTATATAACCCACTCACAAACTGTGGAGGTCGACTCCTCAACGGTGCTACTCCTCCGTCGGCTCCTTGCCTCGAGCTGAGCTCTCACTATCTAACATCAACACATGCCACAAGAGCTCAAAATCAAGAGAAAAACACAAAAATAATATACATGTATGAGCTTTTTCAAGCTACATTCCAAGAAACCCTAACAAGACTTAGGTGTGGCCTAAACTTGAGCTCTAAGGGTTTCAAAGAATCTCCATGAAGTTAAACTTTCATCATAACCAAGAAAATAGAAGTCTTGCAAAGGATTTCTCGATGCTATAGTAGCCCGATTTCAAGATCAAGAGGTTTCATGGTTTCATCAAAATGGAGAGGATGGATCTTTGCATCTACCTCATGATATAATGAAGAATGAAGGAAGTCAATCAAACCACTCAACAAATTGATCATCAAACCAAGATCCAATGTCTGCAAACCTAAGCTACCATGCTCATCTAAAACCAAGAAAAACAAAGAGATAGATAATGGGGAAAGAGGAGCTCATCTTTAAAGGATCTTCAACTAAGAGTGGCGATGGAGGTTAAGCAAAGGCTTCTTCTTCTCATCCAAGGTAATGAGAACAAAGGGAAGAAGAAGAGGGGATTTTGAAAAGGATTAGGGCTTAAGTTTAGGACCTTATATACTCTTAGAAATACACGACTAAGTACATGGCCGTGTAAATCCCAATTTGCCTGTGTATCTTTCTAAATGGACTGAGAATCCCTTAACCCAAGAGATACACGGCCAAATACACAGCCTGTGTATCTCTCTGAATGAAATTTCTGTTTGATCAGAAGCCAAATAGAAAGTTACAAGGGCAGATACACAGGTGTGTAACTCATCCACTGCCAATATACTTTCCTAGAGCACAGTCAGAGAGTTACACAGGTAAATATAAAGGTTTGTAACTCAACCATTGCCCTTGTACTTTCTCAGAACACAGATTTTTCCTGTTTTCCAACTTAAAACGACCTAAAAAGCTCTAAAACTCAAGGCACAACTATTCAAAAATAATTTGAACAATAATGCATTTGCAGAAAAACCGAAACACCACATCTTCCCTCTCCTATGGTTGAAGAATTAAGGTTAGAGCATCATCTCATCTTCTTCATAATTGTTATTCCTGTATTGATATTAAAATAAATCTCATTTCTCAATATCTTAATTTCATATGCTTTGATAATAGATGTTATCAAATTTGATGATTTCTATGTTTGAGTTTGTGGATCTAGGGTTTTGGAGTCATTTTTGAGAAATTTCTTATTACTAGATCTTGCGTGTCTTAGATTTAGGGTAGGAGTGTGAGGACTCATGGAGGCACCTTGTGAAAAGTGCTTCAGAAGCGAGATCTCCTAGCTCTAAGCCTCGTTGTTTAAATGTAACAGATTTCATTTTGGCTTTTGTCAAGAGATACGAAAGTGTTTCCATTGTGGTCAAACAAGCCATATTCAATCAACTTGCTTAGAGATGAGCTGAGTGGAGTCTGCACCATCTTCTCCTTTGTCAGGCCATCTTCTCCATTTAGATATACAACATCTTCTACTTAGACACATGCTGCTACCAACAAATTAATTGTAGCAAGCAATGCACCACGGGTTGGATTGGATCTTTGTCATGACCAATGAGGAGGCCGAGATACCACAATATTTTTTCTATGGGGGATTCAAACTCTTAATATTTTTTCTTGTCACCAAGGATTTTGAAATAGTGCCATTAACTACCCGAATAAGATGGCTTTGGCTATATAAATATCAAGGCTTTGGAAGTGTTTTTTTAATATAATTTTCATAAAATTTAAATTGTCAAAATAAGTTGGATTGGTTCAAATGAACTTGTACATATACACACACGCAAATATGGAATCCAATAATTATTTAAAAATAATTAAATAATAAAAAAAGAATAATTCATAAATCAAAATTGCATAATATAAGAATTAATTAACTTTCATTTACAATTTTCTGAAAAAATGTGAACAATTTAAAACACCATATGCAAAATGTATAAAGATAAACAGCAGTCATGGCCTTTTTATTTACGCACAAAATTATTCAAATTGTTAAAATTGACTTTTTAAATTTCCCCAAGATTGATACAGGTTATAAACAAAAATTTTAATATAAAATAGTCACTATTTAATTCGTAAAAATATGTGCGAGAAACTAAAATCCACAAAGATAAAAATAAATAAAACTTTGCGGTGGTTAAAAATATGAAATCAACTTTGTTAAGGGGTTTATATGCAAAAACAAAACCAACCGCCTTGGTGGTGAAGCAACCGATACTTGGCGCCTCGGAAGGCGAAATCCATCAATCGTTCCAGTCTTCCGACGAGAACCCTAACCCTAATCCATGATTCAATGGCGACGCTCCCCAACTCTACCATCAAAACCCTAAATATATCCTCATCTTCGACCTTCCTTCATTCTTACAAATCCTACTCTGATATCTCTCCACAAGCCTCTCCTCCCTGCTCCTTCGATCTCCTCTCTGCTGGTTCTCCTCTCTCTCCAATACCTCCCGACTTACCCCAGTTCAAGATTATTCCGAGAACTCGCTTCATCGTGGATGCCTTCCGATCCTCAGGCGACTTCTCCGTCTCCTACTTCCTCTCCCACTTCCACTCCGACCATTACACCGGCCTCGGCCCCAATTGGTCCAAGGGAATTATATTTTGCTCCGAGATCACTGCGCGTTTGCTTGTAGATATCCTCAAAGTTCCTCCTTTCTTTATTGCCTCGTTGTCTCTTGGGGAGACAGTTGAGATTGATGGTTGTGGTGTCGCTGTCGTGGATGCCAACCATTGCCCGGGTGCTGTTCAGTTCCTTTTCGTGGTTCCTGGGACTGACGAGCGGCGCTCTGAGAGGTATATACATACTGGTGATTTTCGTTATTGTGATTGGATGAAATCCGACCCTTTTTTGTGTAAATTTATTGGTGCGGATGCTGTTTTCTTGGATACGACTTACTGCAATCCGAAGTATGTGTTTCCATCTCAAAAAGAATCTGTTGAATATGTTGTGAAAACTGTGAAAAGAATTAGAGCTCAGAGTGAGCGCTCCTCGGAGTCTATATTATTCCTGATTGCTACTTATGTTGTTGGAAAAGAAAAGATATTGCTTGAGATTTCACGACATTGTGGATGTTTGTTGTATGTGGATGATAAGAAAATGCAAATTTTGTCAATTTTGGGACATGGTGATTCTGGCGTTTTTACAGAGGATGTTTCAGCTACAAATGTTCATGTGATTGGTTGGAATCTGTTGGGTGAAACCTGGCCGTATTTTCGGCCGAATTTTGTGAAGATGAAGGAGCTTATGATTGAGAGAGGTTACTCAAAGGCGGTTGGTTTTGTTGCAACTGGTTGGATGTATGAAACAAAGAGAGATGGCTTTTCTGTGAGGGTGAAGGAGTCGCTTGAAATTCATCTTGTTCCATACAGTGAGCATTCCAGTTATGATGAGCTCAGGGAGTATGTGAGGTTCTTGAGGCCTAAACGTGTGATCCCAACTGTTGGAATGGACATTGAGAATCTTGAAAGTAAGCATTCTTTGGCTTTGCAGAAACATTTCAGTGGCCTGGTTGATGAAACTGCTAACAAGCATAAGTTTTTGATGGCCTTCCAACAGAAATCAGAGGATGCTGACATGAAGTCCGTCGAAAATGTCTCTGTCAGTACAAACCAGTGTGAGAATGTGAGAGAAAGCAATAATCCAGTTATTGGAGTCATGGACTCAGAAAAGGAATCTAATTTGCAGGAACTAACTGCACCAGGGGATGAGGTCACGAAGGGGGCATTGGAGGACCTCCAGGATTTTTTGCCATCGTGGGTGACGCAGGATCAGATTTTAAGTCTTCTTAGATCTTCTGGTGGGGATGTTGTTGAAGCTGTTTCACACTTTTTTGAACATGAAAGGGAATTATATGAGCAAGTAACTAACAAACATCTTTCTACCAATATCTCACATGTGGACTTGATTGATGATTTTGCTTCTCATCCGGAAAATAAATGTACTCAAGTTAACCCTGATTGTGGTGCTAAGAATGATTTTAGTCAAGATAAGAAGCCCACAACTGCAAATTTTGCTGTTTTTAACAAGCCCAATTTGATAAGAAAGAGGGCTTTAAGTACTGGAAACAAGCCAAAAAAGAGAGGAAGAGCTCATGGAGGTGTAGAATCTAGTGGATGCAAGCAATCTACAATTACTAAATATTTTGGAAAAGTATTTCCTGGTGATTCATGTGATGATTGCCCTGCTGTCAATGTTGCACGTGATTTTGTGTCTAGCGGTCAACATGTTAATATTGAGAACCAGGTAAATTCTGATGAGACGTACATGAAAGACTTAGACCACTTTCTTCAGATAATAAATGATGGTATTCCAAGAAATACTGCAATGTCTCTTCTGAAGAAGGCAAAAGGCAATATTGATGTAGCAGTTGGTCTGTACTATGATAATGAACATGTAGTATCATGCAGTAAAGAGACTTCTATACTTCAGGATGCACAGACGGACTCATCAGGTGGTCTTACCAGCAGTCATGTTGAAAAGGCTACCTGTTTTCTTGAGAAAACAATGAATTTTCCCACTTTGTTTGTTCATGGGACATCAGATGGCACAAACCAAAATTATGTCTCATTATCAATTGAAAAATATTCTCCTGTTGAACATGGTTTGTTTTATAAACTCTATTGAAGTCAATTGGCATGTATTTATATTAAATTACCTAGTGAAGGATGCTATATCATAAAATGGGGTCTCATTGCAGCATGCTGGAATGCTGGAGAACCTTCTCCCTACTTGCACTTGACACAGACTTTTGATTTGGTGGAAAGAGAAAAAGGAAGATTGAAAACTTCTATTATGCTCTGCAACATGTTTAGAAGGTCCATTGCTGTGCCTTTCACTTATCTGTATTTCTTTCTTTTGGGCACTTTTCTGTCTTTTCTTTTCCATACTACATGCAACCAGTAACATCAAGCCACCACTATCAATTGTCATGCAGCTTGATTGCTTTGTCACCTGAAGATGTGTTGCCTGCTGTGTATCTATGCACAAATAGAATTGCTGCTGACCATGAAAATATGGTTTGTTTTCATGTCCTTACGAAGCTATTTAACTGCTTGGAAAAAGTTAGACAATGTCTTCAATTTTATCATTGGTTCTATTTGCATATTTGCCATTTTTTTTGCCAATGTTCCTCAGTGATTTTCAAAAGTAATTTATGTGGCTCTTTCTTCTGTAGTTATCGGAGCTGTTAATGCTTCTTGAGGATTCTTTTTCTACTTGTTTGTTGATATCTTTCACCTTCATGTCTCCCTATTTTTTAATTATTATTTTATTTTATTTTTTTATCTTTCTGTAGGTTCATGATAGCAAGATATCTTCAAATAATTATTTTGTTACTCTATCTTCTACCTGACAATTAAAATATCTGTGAAGATAGGAACTGAATATTGGAGGCAATCTGGTTGTGGCTGCACTTGAGGAGGCATGCGGAGTGAACAAGTCTAAAATCAAGGAAATGTACAATGTAGTTGGTGATCTTGGTAGGCATTCTTTCTTGTAATATATGTAGAAATACTTTATATATAACTTAGTACTGCCCTGAAGGCTTTGTATAATTTATAAAGGTGATGTTGCACAAGAATGCCGGCAAACTCAATCATTACTTGCTCATCCTCGTCCGCTCTCCATTCGAAATTTATTCCAAACACTGCAGAAGATAAGGTATTAAATATTCAACATTTCAGATATTAGGACTATATTAGACCTATCAGTAAATTACCAGATGATGTTTTCAAGTGACTTGTGCACCTACATGTTTGTCAAATGGTTGATATACCAGAAAATGTGCTTTACACTGAGCATATTTTTGTTGTAGCTTGGAAACAGGTAATGGGAGTGCCGTTCGAAGGAAAAATCTTGTTGTGAATCTTATGCGTTCTTGTAGAGGAATGGAAATGAAGTTTCTTGTTCGGACATTGGTAGAACCTTTCTTATTTATTCTTGTAATTGTTTTTCAGCTATTGTATTCTTTGCCTGAGATGCTGAAATGATCAAATATGGAAGGGCTACTAAAATTCCCAATAGCCTTAATAATCACCTACCAAAACCATGTTTTACCTAACAGCAAAGCTGCAAAAAAGTCTGTCCTACATAAACTTGATCTTATTTGATAATTCTGTTTTAGCAAATTACTTTAAGATGAATGTGATTTTAATGTGCCTTTTGGAAAGCTCTGTTATGATTTTCTTTTCTTTTTTTATGTTTATTTAACAGAGATTTAAAAATTAGTTGCAATGTCATTTTATTTGAATAAATAGAGTGGCGAGTGGAAATGCTATATCATCCACTTCTGCTACTTGTAAAAAAATAAAATAATTAAAAATAAATAAATTATAACATGTGAAGGCATGATTATTAGTACACAAATATCTGACATGCATTCTATTAGTATGCATTTTCATTACTTTATCATAACTTTACTTTTAATCTTTTTCAGGTTCGCAATTTGCGAATTGGGGCGATGATGAAAACAATTTTGCCAGCATTGGCCCATGCTGTGGTTTTGAACGGTTATTCTTTAAAGCATCCTGAAAGATCTGAAAGCCTAAACTTACAGCTTCAGGTTTTCATTTATGTAGCTGAAAAAACTAAAACTATTATAGAGTTAGTTACATGTTCTGAGATCTTTAGCTGTGCAAAATATGTGCTACATATTGCTTCATTCTAGGTGTTGACAGGTTGTTTAATTTTGAGGACATGTTGTTTACTTTCTTATTTAAATGTGTAATATGATTTTTGTAGATTTTCATAGGTTCAGTTAACTAATATTTTCTTAATAGTTTTATGGTGGCAGGCGTCTGTGTCTTCCTTTCTTTGGGCTTAAACTTGACTTGCTTCTTTTTACTTTTGTTAACTGAGATGAATTTTTGCTTATTTCTCTGTGAAGTTGACTGTATTCAGTACGATATGTTAGTGTGATAATTTTTAGACAATCTGATAATTTGTTTTAAATAGATTATTTTACAAATTTTCATACATCATTTTACTTTAGCTTACTTTTCTTCCAGGCTATTTCTGCTGCAGTTGCTGATGCTTATGATGTAACTCCAAATTTGGTTGGTAGTATTTACTTTTACATGGTTTGAAGTTGTCTTGTGATACCTGTGTTATGCATGCGCTCGTTTTATGTTTATTTTGTCATTAATCCTGAACTTACCCTTGCTGAGCCTTCTAGGCAGCACTTAAGAATATTTTTGGTATATTTTAAGTAATATTGATGAAACAGGCATGGACATGATTTTGTTGGCCCCATATTAATCATGGGGAGCTAGTGAGTAATGGATGATACTATCTATTAGTTAGTGAGTTGTGGCAATCTAGTGAGTTATAGACTATTGGTGATTAACGATATGCTTTACCTCTTTCAAGCAGATCAGCATTTACAAACCATCATTTTGTGGCCTCTTTTCTATTATCTTGAGTAATTAATATAGAATCTCATTAATAAATTCATTATTTCATAAACAACAAATTTGGTTAAGAATCGGTGGAAGTTAGATTGAAAGATAGCATTTTTCAGGAAGGTATAAATATAAGACTATTTGTGATGTAAACTATGGTAAACTATAAAACATGGAGTCTCTTGTTGTTTATACAGTTTGAAATAGCTGCACTACCTTTTTGAAATCGAAGACATAAATTGGTTCTTATTTCTGTAGTTTAGTGACCATCTAGCCATTTATGTGTATATGATTTTTGGTAATACAAACATACACCATTATATTTTATGTGGACAGGATTTGCTTATCCCTGCTCTGTTAAACAAAGGAGTTAATTTTTCAGCATCATCTTTGACAATGCTTCCAGGCACACCTATTCCCCCTATGCTTGCTAGGTAGCCATTCTTTAAATTTACTGCTGAATGTGCCTTACATTGAACAAACTTGATTGAATGGCATATTTCCTGCTGCAGAATAACTAATGGGATCGCTCAAGTGCTGAAATTATTTCAGGGTAGAGCATTCACATGTGAATTCAAGTATGTGTGGCGTTTCAAACGAAGTTGTGATTTTGTTAGTGCTGATCTAACTTAAGATTCTCATCTTTTATTTATATAAGAAGACAGAAATTATTTATTGAGTACATGAAAGTTATTGAAAGCTACATGATAATGATTAAATCTTGTGGGAAGATAATTTAATAACAAACAAAAATATGTGAGTAGATATAAGGACTAAGCAAATCTTATGTGTTATTGAAACTTAATTGAATCGGATGATATGTTTAGTTTGGCAACTTTGTTGAGACATGGTGATTAGCAAGCGTTTTGACCTTGTTCTAATTTCTCATAGATATGACGGTCAACGTGCCCAAATTCATAGACAAGTTGATGGATCTATAAAAGTTTTTTCACGACAAATGAAAGAAACAACAGCAAGATTGCCAGATTTGATAAATATAATCAAGGAATTTTGTAAACCTGATGTTTCAACTTTCATATTGGATGCTGAGGTAATATATTGAGAATATTATTAAATTCAATTAATCACCAATCTCTTACATATGAGATTGATCATTTTTTCACAACTACAAATTGATCGTTGAACTCAGATTGTTGGAGTTGATAGGAAGATTGGGAACAAGATAATGTCTTTCCAAGAGCTATCATCACGAGAACGAGGTAGTAAAAATTCTTCAATATCCATGGATAGCATAAAGGTATATCAACTCTACCATTTAATTTCAACTTTTTATATTATTTTTGTAAGACACTGAAGTAGTTAAAATTTATTACTATTTCATGGTTGTAGCTGCAAATGCCTTTAATTCTTGAAATCTGTTCGCAAAAGTGAAATAACAAAATTAAATGTGTAAAATATGTGTGGGTTGGAGTCTATTCAGCTTAATTGTGCTAATCAACTAGTTATTGTTGCTGTTTATGTACTATATCTAGCCTGATTTACTGTGAGACTCCCAATCAGCGAATTAGTGCAACAAAAGTCTCACTTCAATGTGTAGTTCCTAATCCATCTCTCTCTAGAAGTTGCACTACCCCATCAATGTTGGTTTTGTTCCCATGAGTTTTATCGTTGCTGTCACTGTCCTTTTAATTTACAATTTCTAATTATTACCAGCCAGAGTCTATTTGACATATTTGAACCAAATTTATGATTATTACTTAACTGATTGGTCCTTCAGTTTCTATTGTGTCCTAATATGCAAATTGATTACTTTGTTTGGTTTTACTGTAATCATAAGCAGATGCATGAACTTGCAGGTTGACATATGCATCTTCGTCTTTGACATCATGTTTTTAAATGGGGAACGGTACCCTTCTAAAACCCTCTTTGTTTTCTCGTTCTGATTTCATGTGCATACTCTTGCAATTTGATGCTTTACACTATTTTCCATGAAAATTGGTGCATTCACATGTAGTTTGATGTTTGTACTTAGATCACTTGGGAGTTGCTATTATTTCAATCTTTATATGTTGAGCCTTTTTAGGCAGAAAGTTGCAATATAGCTAATTAGATAAAGTGGCTTTCATCCCTTCAATTGGCAGGGCTGACAGATCAGGAGGATGTGTAAGTAGGGTAGGAGTCGAGATTGATTGTGCGGGTTGTGCTGCTAAGCATGTTAGTTGTATCCTATAAAACTTATGACAATTGCAAAGCAGTTAGGTGAAAGGTGGCGCTCAAAGTTTGAAATTTTAAACTCTCACTTCCAATGGACATATCAGATTCTTATTAGTATTTAAATATGTAACATGAAATTTTTTTGAAAGTTTAAGTTAGGTGTAAGAATTGAGTTCTGTTATTTTATTTTAACAAAAAGTTGATTGCATGTACAGGAGAATTTTTTTGATTTGAAGAACCAGCTAGAAATTAGATGCTTTTATTCTATTATTTGTTCCTAGTAAATTAGATGGTTTATCATTTTATTATGTGCTTTTCTGAAATATATATTTTACATGTTGCTTATGTTTTGAAACACAGCTTAGAAAGGGTCCCATTTATGCGCTTTTCTTGTGAGTTATTAAATCAAGTCTATTTTTAAGTGAAACAGTAGGTTATTTTGACATAATGCTCTTAAACATTCTTATTCCAGGTTGTTGGGTTATCCATTACGTCAAAGGAGGAATTGTACGCTCTCCATTTCTGAACAGACACCCTTTTCTAGCTAGTATTGTCCACTTTTTCTTCTAGACCAAGAAAGCAATTATCTGATGTTGAATGTAATACTTTGTGAAGTTTTGTTTGATCTTACTTGAATGTTGCAGACTTGAAAGATTTGTTCCTTGAAGAAAAGTTGGGTTACTTGGAATATGCCAAGGAAATTACTGTGAGTATGCTGCTTGTGTTACATTATTGCTTTTTTTTGACTTAAGTATGCTCTCGACATTGAAGATGAGGCTTTTGTAAGATTCTCTTCACTCGTAGGCTTTTACTTTATTTATTTTTCCTTTTTATGTCGATAACAATTTGAATGATAATATGCATGTGATTCCAATAGGGATCATTGAAGGTAGGTAGAGTCGTGGATTGTTATGATCAGCCTATGGTTGGTTTTATCCGACTTTGGTGATCTTTAATATCTTAATTAGGATTACTGAGTTTTGTTTGACTGGGTTAGAATGTGAAGAAATCTAAAGATAAATAAATGCATGATTTTATATGGTCTGTCTTGTAATTGTACAATTTCGTTATGCAGGCTAGATGATGCAGGGGCAATTGCATCTTAATGAACTTCTGATAGATATGTGTAACCCTTGTCTTGGTTGTCCATACTAGATTTCTTTGATAGAATCCAAAATCACTGGTATGCAGCTGAAAAAAACAAGGTCTTTCCAATTCAAGCTAAGATAATAAAAAAGAGGTCTTTCCATCTTGGTGAGAGACAGGGACTTCCCTACCCACAGCTGCATTTTTAAAAGGAACCAAGATGACATCCAGTATGAGGAGATTTGAATTCTATTTCAACCTTCACAATTTTTCAGGCAAAAGGCCAGCATAGTGCCTTCTTTATGCAAATAACTGAGGGTTTGTTGAAACCACAGGCGCTCACAAACTGATTGGAAAAGACACTCCATTTCCTTTCTTCGCTTTATGTCTATATGATAATATGCTTCACCAAAGTTGGTCAAAGCACACCTTAACTAATCTCATGATCACAATATCTGTCTTTTGAAGATGATGACCGATAGTATCATGTTTTGATAAATATGAGAGGCATTTAAAAGGAAGGGGAAATTATGAGAATCTAAGCTTTATATCTGCCTCAATGTAGGTGGAGTCTGATGAGGCTGGCCTCAGTGATGAGAGCACATTGAGTAGAATAATGTCATTTTTCCATGATGCATGTAGCTCTTCATGTGAAGGAATAATGGTAAAATCTCTTGATGTGGATGCCGGATATACCGCATCAAAGCGGAGTGATGCCTGGCTAAAGGTAAAAATTTAATCATGTAAATTTATGTATGAAAATTACAGAGCATCCTTGGCTAATGTCTATAATTGATTTCATTTTGCATCTCTTTCAGGTCAAACGTGATTATATTGAAGGAGTTGGTGATAGCCTTGACTTGGTCCCAATTGGTGCTTGGTACGGGAATGGCCGGAAAGCGGGATGGTTTTGATCTTGAGCTATTTCTCTTGTAAGTTACTGCATTTCATGCAGGATGATTATTTGACAGTTTCATATTTCAGGTATAGTCCATTTCTAATGGCATGCTACAATCCTGACACTGAAGAATTTCAAAGTGTGTGCAGAGTGATGACTGGCTTTACAGATTCATTTTACAAGGAGGTAAGCACGAGTTACATGCAAAGGGCACTATTACTATTGTATCATCTACTTGTGGCGACGTACACTTTGATTTGCTAATGAAGTTAGTTTTGATGATGAGGAAGGTTTAAGCTCACGATGTTGCATCTATAACATATCAAACTTTAGATTCCGGAACTTTATCAGCTTCTGCTCATTTTGATCGCTGCATTGTCATAATCAGCCAAATGGGGATTGATTAATGCGTACTTGCAGATGAAGGAATTCTTCTCCGGTGAGAAGATATTGTCCAAAAAACCGCCATACTACCAAACTGATGAATCACCTGACTTGTGGTTCTCCCCTGAGCTTGTTTGGGAAGTACGCGGGGCTGGTATATCTAAAAAAAATCACTTTTCCTTTCATCAATGGGATTTCAGCTTGTATAACTAATAATCTATCATGGAAACTGTTAAACAGACTTGACGGTATCTCCTGTTCACCATGCCGCAATGGGTCTAGTACATCCATCACGAGGTATATCAGTGAGACTTCCGAGGTATGTCTCGTCAGTTTCAGATAGAAAGCCGGAGGATTGTAGCACATCGGACGATATTGCTTGCATGTTTAATTCTCAGACTCGAAAGATGAATGTGAATAATGATGTCCAGAGGGATTGACTAGCGACTACTAGGCCTAACATGTTCAATTCTGGTTTTGAGGGATTGTGCTCTGCTTAGTTTTGTAAATTTTAGGATGTGCTTTATAATGTTGATGTATGCCCTTTTTGTTCTCTTTTTTCTTCAACTGAGTGCTCCATGTATGATGCCTTCACTGATTGGAGCATCGAAGGGAAGAAGGTTTTTGTTATATATTTGTGTATATACGAATGAGATACGTGTCTGTTCTTACTATCTTTTAAAGTTATACATGCAATCCCTTTATTTATTTTGTTCTTTTGACCGAACAAGTAAACAATAATAATAATTTTGACAAAAAGAAAAAGAAAAAAACCATGACATCATAAGCTCTTCCAATAAAATTTCAAAACCATATCAGAATGGACAGCATTCAAGGGTTGTGGTTCTATTTTTCTTCCCTCTACATGACCATAAAAACAGAGCCTTGCATGTGGAGGAATGGCAACATTTTTAAAGTAATTGTGATAAATTTGTGAGAACATTTCAGCAATGTGGTGCCGTTGGAGAGAGATCACGTTATTTCAAGCATTAATCCTGTGTTTAAACCTTTTTGTATTTTAAAATAATACAAAACAGTTGGTGTAGAAAACAACTTAGGTGAAGTGCTATCTGTTTTGTTTATTTTTCTTCCTGCCAAGATGAGAGGCTAGCTGCTAGAGAGACAAGGGCATGCATGTGCTTTGATCGCCGCCTGTAGTGCCTGTGTATATATAGGGTGTAAGAATCAATCAATTTATGCTAACAACTATCGGACATGCACTCTTATCTTACGGGATCGATTTCTCATCAATTGTTAAGCAATCTCATAAGAGAGACCTAAGCACCAATTGACTTAAAGACTGTTGGCAAAATTAGCTTTGACTCGCACGGAGATCTGTTTAAGCATCTCAAGTGCTTCGTGAAGCTTGAAATGCAGACAAAACTTTAGAAAGACATGTTAACATCTCCTTGATAAAACAACAATTTATGTAACAGAAATGCACTAAGACGTGTTTGCAATTGCAACACATTCAAATCCGTTCTTAAATTTAAACACCAAAAAACAATATATAAAGATCAGTGTGTGTGTTTGTGTGTTCACTTTGACTTCCAATGATGATAATTATGAGAAAAATTAAATGAAAACTCAAAATACTATTTATACAAGTAAAGTTTCAATGCATATCATTTAATTAAAAAAAAAAAGCACTTCCTGGGCCTTCATTAACCCGCAATCGTTAGACATGCATCCACATCTACATGTTGTGAACTTTGGTGTACCTATAATCACATTTTATGATGTGAAGTGTGATACTTAAATCGAACCAAATAAAACCGAAAGTTTCCAGATGAACTCCCTGAAGCCAAGAACGATGGATTAGATCATGGAACAGGTTTATATAAAACTGGATAATTACTCCAATCACATCAAAACCTTAATTGTATAATAAGATGCATTACAATAAAAAAAAAAAGAAAAAAACTTTTAGTCAACAACATGAAACTCCCAAAAATCTTGAAGAATTTCCATTTAGGAAATATAACAAGGTGACACAATAACTTAATGCTGGTTTTGCAAATGCCGTACTCTTTAATCGCAATTTCTGCCTCTCTTCTTTCCCTTTTTTCCCAGTGGATGCCTTGAACCATTGTCCTGCAATTATAAATTATAAACTATAAATGATCGGCTCAAGAAACTTCAATCCACCTTGACAAAGCTACTACGTAAAAATGGCATGTAAACCGGAGATCAGAAAGGGAACATGGAGAAGAACCAAAAAGGTAGGTATAATAACCTTTTTCCGTCTCTGCCTCTTCCGCTGATGTGCTTCATCTTTTCTTGGTTGAGCATCCAATTCCTGAAAGGTTAAGAATGAATAAGTAACAATTAAGTGCACAATTTGAATGCAGCAAGTTCTGTTGAAGAATCCCCTCAATCACTAATGGTTCATGCTGTGATTATAACTGGCAGTTCAAGTTAAGGACCTGGGCAAGGGCTAGTGTTCTCGCATGCCTTTCAGAATGTGTTTCTTGTTCCTCCTCAATCTCACCATCACTATTTAGCATCAGCTTTAGCCTCCCTTCACCTAGGAGCTTTTTAGAACGGGCATGTCTCTACAGGCAATGAAGAACTCCCCAGTGATAACAAAATGGTGCAGAGACAGAAAAACAAGACTTGGTTCTAATGTCAAGCATCCTTTGCTATTCAAATAATTTTTTGTTTCTAAAATCAAACTATATGGTTGCCAATTAAGAAAAGGAAGACATCAAACCAGCACCACCTTATATTTAATTAAGCATTCATCAAGTGTACAATATCAAATCCTTGTATGTGGCAACTAAAAAAAGCAGTTACTCACCTTTGAGTTAAGATGTGTCCTTACTGTGTTCTCATTTAACAAGATAATTCTGGGGCAAAGTCTGCATTTGAACACAGATTTTAATTTCAAAATACAGTTGGCTAGTTCAGCTTGAATGGGATCATTTGGATCACAAGGTTTGTCCCCAACTTTCAAAAGCTTTCCATCCTTTTCCATAGCATGAACATCAGTAACTAAGTGATTGTCCTTGAGATTTCCACTTCTTGCAGGGCTCTCTTCTTTATCATTACTAAGTACTCCTAGACATGGAATAAGCTTAATTAAGATACAAAATTGCAAGTTAAAACATATCGAATCGAACTAAATTTCAATGAACAGATAACTTGATGCATTGGACCATGCACATAAGTAAAGCCAATTAGAAATAAATAAAGCCAATTAGAAATAAATTTGAGCACAAGCATGTTAGAAGTATTATCCAATGGAATGACTATCCCCTGAAATTTTAATACTTCCTAGATAGATCTCCGTTAGATTATAACAGTAAATGAAATCTTTACAAATGTTGCAAATTCTTATCAACAATTCATAAATTACCAATGCATTTATTTCATGTAGCACCAAATCCACTTCCACAAATGATCCATAAATTTTTCACTTAATTCATTGCTACAAAGCGCATAACATTAATAGATGACTTTATTCCATGTTGGTTGACTGTAAGAAGAGGTAAATCACAGAAAGAAAAATGCTAAAGAAATCAATATACCAACTAAAATCATCAAAATGTTGCAGGTAAATACCAATTTAAGAAAATTAATACCTGAAGAATCACCTTCGCTATCATTTGCAGAGCCATCCTCAGTTTCATAACCTGAACCTATCACACATTAGGTCCAACGTATTACTCAACAAAGAGAAGTAACAGAAAGACCCAAACATATCAGACACATACAAGGAAATAAGCAATTCGTCAATATTAAAATAAATTCAGAAAGCAGTGTTAAAAAGACCAAACTTTATATATGCAAGTCTTACACAATGCATGTAAGAAAAAACTTGGACACTTCAGTCACTTACAAATTACAGCCAGTTCTCAAATTACAAATTTCTATCTTTCTGAATCTTTCTGCTGCATGGGGAACTTGGCTTGGTTGTTTTTCCGACCAAAGGTCACAAAATAACTCTAAGATGGTCTTCTGGCATGTAGTAATAATACAAACCGAAAGCAAAACCCAGCATATGACAAAGTCTAAGAAATACAAAGGCCCTTCAAAGGAAAAGTCATCAAGGCTCAGGAGGTCCAAATTCATATAACCCTAATTGGCCACCATAGTACCCAATTTGTGCAAAAAATATGCATCTGATTTTATAATATACACATTTGTAAGAACTTGCGCATTCTTACTGATCAAAAGAGAGTTTCATTTCTCACTGAAAAGTGTGAACTTGAACTTTTTTTTTTCATTCACTTTCCCTGCAATTCAGATGCAGTGCAAGAAGAACCAAAGTCTAAATTTCATCCCAATGTGAACCAAGGATGCCATAAAATACCATCTAAGATCAAGTGCCAATCAATGAACACACCTCAAAATCACCCAAATTGAAACAAAGGTTGCTTGGAACAACAAGTTAGAATCCCCCCCCCCCGCCCGCGCCCGCGTTCCCTTCTTTTCAAATATCGCCCCCCCCCGCGCCCGCGCCCGCGCCCGCGTTCCCTTCTTTTCAAATATCGCAAACAATGGTCCAATTAATAGCATAAAGATTCAAACCTGGAGAAGGGGATGGAGGTTTATCGACTTCCTCATTCTCGGCTCGATCAATAGGGTGATCATCGCCATCTACTTCTTTTTGAGAGGGTTCGGGACTGGAATCAGAGGATGAGGATGAATTCGCAGCGCTCTTGTCGCCATGGTCCTGCTTGAAGAACCGCCTCTTTATCATCCCTTTCTTCAGTGGCGATCGCCTTCTTGCGTTCCAGAGACGTCGGTGGCGACGTCGGCCACGGCGGCGATGTAGACCTAATGAGCCCCCCGGGTGAAACTAAGACTCTGCTTGGGAGAGGTCATGAAGGGCTTTGTAAAGTAGAGTAAAGTAGGGTGAAGTGAGGGAAAATAAAGTAGAATGAGGTTTTAAGTTATACTTTATTTGGATTGAAGGTAAAGTAAATGGAGGTTACCAAACCTTGTTGTGTTTGGATTGAAAGTAATAAAAGATAAGGTTATGTATGCATATTACTAAAATGTCTTTGAAGTAGAGTGGTAACCCAGCTGAGCCGAGCCGAGAGCCAAGCCCAGCCAAGCCGTACTTTTTTTTTTTTAACATATACCCTGCTTTTTCTTCGTAATTGTATATAACTGAGAAAATCTTCAGTAGTATCTTCCCATATTATATAAGATTTAATTAATTAAAATAAATATTTGATAATTAAAATTTAAAATTTGTGATTGAGCATGATTGTTTATTCATATGTAATTGTCAAAAATATTTATTAAAACTTTTTTTAAATAGGTACGTATTATTGAAAAAGATTTATTCGATAAACCGAGCAAAGAGTTTCACATAATTTGTCAATATATATATATATATATATATAATATTACTTAAAATAAATATTTTTGGATTAAATTTAAATTTTGTAATTTAGGCTGAATGTTTATTCATATATAAATGTTAAGAAGAATTATTATATAATTTATTTAAACAAATACATGTTATTGCAAAAAATTTATGTTATAAATCCAAGGCAATTTTTACATAATGTGTCAATTACTTTTTGTAATTTGAACAACGAAGTTACTATTTATATTGATTATAATTTGATTTTTTATAATCTCATGATAAGTTAAATTGATACATGGTTTATGAAAGTTCTTTCTAAAATTTAAGATGTATATCCTTTCACATATAAATTTTGTTATTCAAAAGTACAAATTTGCACAAATATTCCTAAAAAGGAAAATATGATATTTTATCAATAACATATCTAAATCTCTATTAAACTTTATATAAACAACCAAAAAAGAATGAACTAATAATATTACATGCTTTTATTCATCATCTTATTTTCCTCTTGTATCTCAATTTATTTATGTTTATATATACACAAATCTTACAAAAGCTTTTAATTATTTTTATGATTTTAATAACATAGTTAATATTTTTTTATATACTATCTTAGTTTTATTTGAAATAAATAAGCATATAGGTTTTCACACAAATTAATGACTTACACTACATTTCACAAAAAAAAAAAAAAAAAAACAGTAAAAACATGAAATTTTATAACAATGTTTTACTATCACCATAAAATTGATATCCAAGAAAAACTTGTAAAGATTAATACATAATAATTGGAAGCTTTTAATAACATGGTTTATTGCAGAAGGACTAATGACCATTATCAGATCTTTCTTCCTCCCTTGCATCAACATTTGCTAGATGGATGTTGATGGAATTGTTAATTCTCTCCGTGGCTTTCTTTGCCTAAAAAACCACATGAATCAAATCAATTACAAAAATTAACATAATAATAATATCATCTAAATTCATTTACTCAATTATAACAAAAAAAAAAAAAAAAAAACTTACCTGTTTCTCCCAATTAGTGCACAGAGTAATGATAAGAAGTAATACCACTTGAACAGAAAGGCCACATATAATTCCTAGCCAAAGACCCTATTTTATCATAAATAATTAGAATTTATGGTATTGCTTCAATTGACTAATTATTGCATAAAAAATAAAATAAAAGAGGAGAAAATTAAACTTAAACTAACCTTCCCTTTAAGATGAAAATAAAAAGCCAATAGTATAGAAGAAGGAATGCCAACCACATAATAAGCTCCAAGGTTAACAACAACGCCGAGTTTTTGCCAACCACATCCTCTAGCAGTACCTAAATGTCACAAAGATTCTGAATTTAATTAATGAACAACCTCCTACACTTCATAGATTCAATATAGAAAAATAAATACCTGTGAGAACACTTTGTGTAGCATCAATGAAGTTAGAAAGTGCGAAAAAAGGCGCCATTTTTGCTACATAATTCACAACTTCTTTCTCATTGCTGTATAACCTTCCCCAGAAATGTCGTCCTAAAATCAAAGTTGATCCTACTACCACACCCTCTGAGATAGCAATGATTTCTCCAACAATCACAGCTAACCAAGCATTTCGTGGTTGGTCGGCCCCTAGTTCATTGGAAACGCGAGTACTAATACAAAAAATAAATACTGATAAATTTGATAATTATATGACTGATATTAAACAAAATGATTAACTGGTATTATGCTTGACAAACCTCACAGAAGCTCCAATACCAAAAGGGATCATAAATGCCAATGACGAAGAATTTAGACTATAAAAAAAAAAAAAGTAAATTACTATCATGAATGATAAAAGAAACGTAGTCTTGGGATTTTTAACACTAACCAAATTGCAAGTACTGATGTTTCTAGTTTTGGGTTTGGAAGAAGACCAGCCATGAGTACAACTGCTTCAAATGTCCAAAATTCTAAACTGTATTAAAACAACAACAAAAAGAATTAACATTAATTAAATCATGAATGATGTGCATTTGCAAAAAAAATTACTACACATACAAAAAGGAAATAAGATCATGTTCACCAAATCATTAAAGCAGATGGAATAGCAAGTCTGATGAAGCTTGAAATATCATGTATTGCATCTTTTGAAAGACCTGTCCATGTCTCTTTGCAACTTGGAGATAATCTCACGTAAGTTGCAATTATAATCGTAGAAATGCAGTACGACACTGAATTTGCAATTGCTGCACCTTTGAATCCAATCCTCAACTTGACCACCAAAATCC
The DNA here is from genome assembly GCA_902712375.1 of Dioscorea dumetorum. Lineage (NCBI taxonomy): Eukaryota > Viridiplantae > Streptophyta > Magnoliopsida > Dioscoreales > Dioscoreaceae > Dioscorea > Dioscorea dumetorum. Next base: position 326,342 of record CACTHL010000380.1, read on the forward strand.
AACAAAGAAAGATGTGAAATATAACTGTGAAGGCAGAGCATAACATCATCGGAAATACGATGTTTTGTGCCTGCAAGAACCTATAATGGCATTGCGAAAGGGCATAGGCAAATAGGACTGGTATCATATATCGAGCATACGTCATAGCTGCCAGTGATATCTCTTTTTCTTGACCAAGTACTTTGAGTATGTTACCTGCAAATGCCCAAATGAAAGCTAGAGGGATGCTCACGAGACTAAGAACAAGCATGGCTCTTTGTAGATAAATGCCTAACAAATGATACTGTTTTGCACCAAAGGCCTGCCCACATAAGGTATCAAGTGCACTCCCCATTCCCATCTGTGATATAAACCATAGAACAAAAATTATATGAATATGAACTCTATATACATGTTATATCTATAAAAAATTAACAGAAAACTTGAATCAAAGAAATCTTAAGTTTTCTAAAACTTTGATAAAATCTTTAAGGATTTCAAAAACCAAACGTCTCATCCTAATGAACAAATAATAGACAAAGACATTCCTCCATATAGTCATCATTGAATCAACTCTGAAATTACTTTAACTGCTTTGACAGTTTCAAATTGCTCCATGCCAATAAATAGATATTAGACAGACATTCCTTTATATATATATATATATCCATTCCTTCACACTAGAAATAGTAAAGAAAGATAAAGAATATACAGAGCAACACAAAGAAAGAGGGATGAATATAGATATATACCAACAAGCTGAAGCCAGTGACAGCAATAAAAGAAGTAGCCATGGAAGCACCAGACAGAGGAAGCTCTCCAAGATGACCAACAAACATGAGAGAGATGACTTGAATGAGCTTCTCTAATATATTTGCAATTATTAGAGGGCATGATAACCAGAACTGCTTCTTGCCTTCTATCACCATATGGCGTCTGCCCCTGACTCTCTCTCCCAATTCCATTTCATCTGCCATTGTTGACATCTGGAGCTCAAAGATGAAAAACAAGAAAATGATAATAGCGTGGTAGAGAAACAATTCATAGGGTATACAAATGATAGACACCAACTTCTAAACTTTTGTATGTTGGACCAATCTACAAGGTGACCTTTATGAGTAAGGTTTGTTTTACCTTCATGTTTCTCCCAAAATTCATGTTTATCCCATATTATTCCTTATTTTTCTCCTTCATTATATATATATATATGTGTGTGTGTGTGTGTTTACAGAGTTAGAATGTTAGATGCATTTGTCTTTTTCTATTAAAAATTTAATGCATGCTTTTATTGCTCATTAATATGATTTTCTTGTTTAGTAAATGCATCTCACTCATTATTTCACGCAATTATGGATGATTTAATCACTATGCTACAATTGGTAATAATAATATTATTATTATTAACATGCGTATAATACTATTAATTAAATATATTCCGACAAATGTTATCCCATCATATAGTAAAGTGTTTGATTTATTTTAATCTATTATCATTTTCTCTTCGTCTCTTGACTTGATTTCTCCATCCACTGGCTCCTTTCTTTTCTCTATAGATACAAACTTTCTCAAAAATGAACCATATATATTAGAATGATTTTATATAGTATTTTGTTTATCCAAAATTAAAAAAAAATGTTATGAGGTTTAGGGCTTAAAGTTCCCTCAATGTTGTCAAGGGCAGAAGCCGCACTCTAGATGTTAGGACCCTTATAATGCCTGAGGGGCAAGGTACAAAAAAATCTCTTGCTCGGGTGAAGCAAGACACATATAAACAAAAAAATAAAATTATATATATTATATAATATATAAACCCAAAAATTGCTTTAAGATTAAATGCCCAATTAGTTCTAAATTCTATATTCTAAGTTCTAATTTCTAATCGCTAATCATCCATTCGATGGATGATATTCAAAAGACCTAATTAAATATGAGGCGTTGGCTAATTAAAATTTTTAACGAGTGGTTGGCTAATAAAAATTCTTGGAAATAGTTTACTTTTATGCCATTAAATTTTGAATGATAATAGTTATATTGAAATCTTAGAAGTTTTATTAAATATATACATCGTTAACTAGGACCTTTTTCTAAAAGTTCAATATTTGATGAAAACAACATCAAATATATGTCATTTTTTTATTTTTACCCTAAAAACTAATCTAAAAAATAAAAAAATAGAAAATCAACCGTCAATCACTTTTGGCAAGCTTTTTAAGAATTTTTCAAGGCACAAAAAGAGCTTTAAACTGCTAAAAGTCCAGCACATTTTTGAAGGCTCATATGGACAAGCTTAAGGAGCCTATCATGGAAACCGGTGTGCCTTATCTCCTGCGGGCACGCCTTGACAACGCTACTTTCCTAAATACGAGAACTATTAGCTATCATCATCATGCATATTCATTTCTTCCTCAAATGGAATAAGTATTGTTATCCCATATTCTTATCATGTTCATAGCATTAAATTAAGTTGAAATTCTTATAATTTAATATATAAGAAAGAAATTTATAGATTGATCATCTCTATCTTAATAAATGGATAGAAGGCAACTTATTTCTTACTCCCAATTTGTGATGAGTAAAAACAACAACACTTTCACAGAAAGAGAATGCATGCAACTCCAAGCCAAAAATCCTATTTACCATAAAACAATGGATGCCTTGTTAAGAGTATTAACTTCATTATGATGGTAATACGATAAAAATAAATACATAAATCAACCAACCTGGACATTAAGATGTAAAAAGAATGCTAATAGGGCAGAACGAGGGATCCCGACCATATAAAAAGCTCCAAGGTTCACAATAACACTAATTCCGCCGACGACATCCTCTAGTAGTTCCTAAATGTTAGGAAAAAATGTCAAAAATTTAATTTTGAGATATTGTCTGTCACAATGTACTAAACATAGATAATTTTACTCTTTTGGCCTTGTTTAGCATTGTTCCTCAAATCTTTAGCTTCTCAATGAATAAAAGCAAAAAGAACATGAGCAAGAAAAGATTTTTTTGAAAGCTAAATGTAAAACATGAACTACAAATGAGCTTTCGAAATGCAATGCCAAACAATCTATATGAAATTATAGAAAGTTTATAACTGCAAACACACTTAGGTGGTATCAATGAAGTTGGAAAGCGCAAGGCATCATTCTCACTATAAAATTCCAATTGCTACCTCACTACTTTACACTTTACCCCTAAGATGATCGATGTCCAAAAATCATAGTGGATCCTACAATAGTTCCCTCAGTAATGGCTTTGATTTCTGCAACTCATATTGCTGTGTTCAAGCCCCCAATTTATTGGATAAGCATGCTACGATCCAATACAAAAGGATGATAATGCATACTAATAAATGCTTAATCATAATCCAACAGGTAAATATGTGAACTAAAACGGTGAAGCCAATCCTACATTTCACCATCAAAATCCAACAGGTAAATATGTGAACTAAAACGGTGAAGCCATAAGTTAACATTATGGGAAAGGCCATGCTTTGGGATTGTAAGAACCTATAATGAGATTGGAGGAGGTCATAGGCAAAGAGAATCAGTATCATGCATTGAGCATATAGTCCGTTGGCCATTGATAGATCCTTATCTTGGTCAACCATTTTAAGGATTTCGCCTGTAAAAGCCCAAATGGATCCAAGGGGAATGTCTATGAGGGTAGTGGTAATCATGGCCCTTTTCAAACATATACCTAGCAAATGATATTGTTCTGCAACATATTCCTGCTCGCACAAGGTATTTAGTGCAGATCCCAATTGTGGCTACAAAATGAAACAGTAGACTAAAGCATGTTAGAAACCAAGACCATGTGGTAAGTTGGATCTTCATAGAACGAAAAAATAAGATTGATTAATACATAAGATCTTTTCAACTTGTTATAAAATTAAACTGTTATGTGCATCAGTTACTTTGATTCTATTGTAAAACATTGCAGAGGAGCAAAGCCAGAGGATCTTTCAAACCGAAGTATGAGAAGTTATCCTGCTCCTAGTGACAACAAGGCCAGGTAAACCATCTAGCATCTAAATCCAGTGTTGGGACCAGTTATGCTTTTAGTATTATTCGAACTGCTTTATGCAATGGCAGAAAAGGTAATGATGATCATGCACTCTGTATTCTCCTTGATATACTTAGAATTGTTTGTAAAAATGGGAGAGTTCCTCAATATAATTTTCAAAGAATTGCAATAGGACAAATTTGATGTCATACTCTTCCAATAGAGGCCACACATTGAATCAGTATATTGGCTAAACATATATAATGCCTCATAGCTTTATTAGGAGATTCCTTTATGCTAAGTTGGGTTAAGACATTGAGAAAGGCAAAGCTTTAAATAAACAAGAAAAATTAGAAACTTTAGTTGATGGTTCTCAGTCATCTAAACATAACTTGCAACGACACGCAGATAGCTGGAAAATTCTGAATTTGTTAAGACTGTACTTCTTGAAGAAAAGAAAATATTTGCAGAAAGACAACCAGAGATCTTAAAAAGGCCAAATTAACTTTCCAGGCGATTCTTCATATACAGAACATATGTAAAGTTAACAATCAGTGAGAATCAAATTCACATTCATAGAATAAATGAATGCCCCACAACTGATGGTGGCCATGAGAAGTTACCAGAATTAACAAAAACACCAGAGAGAATTGAATGAGTGGATGATGCATCACCAGCAATATATTGTAAAATAACAACAATAGAATTTGTCCACCGAGGCAGATTAACACATCAAATTAGAAAAAGGAGATCCCCATATCAATTAAAACTGAATCCCTAAAACTTGATTTTTAACAAATCCTCACAGATTGGGGCTAAATCACAAGTTAAAAAACAAACAATTTTTATGGATTTCAATCAACAAATTAGATTGAGACAAACAAGAGAATCATACCAAAATGCAAGAACCAGTGATAGCAGCAAAGGAAATGGCCACTGAAGGACCAGAGAGGGGGAGTTCACCTAGATGACCATTATGACCAACAAAGAAGAGGTAGATGACCTGAATATATATAAACTTCTTCAGAAGGCTGGCAACAATGAGAGGCCCTGACCAAGATAAGTTCTTCTTGGCTTCTCCGATGATATGGTGGCTGTGAGTATCTCCCCCCAAAACTTCCTCTACTGTTGAAGCTCGGTGGCAATTGAGAAGGGCGGAGATGCCTACAAATGAACAGTTTGAGAGTCTGGGAGTGTGTGAAGTTGGAATTAGTGTTATATAATGCATTACATGCAGGCCCCTGTAAATATTCTTATTTGGGTCACTAAATAAACTAAAGAAAACAAGGGGCTATTTGCATACATGACACGCCCATCCATCAGCCCATTCCAATCCGCGTGGTGACTTTTATGGGGTTATTTTTATATGCTTATTTGAAAATTAAAATTTTATTTTTAAAAAATAATTTGATTTGTTCATTATTAATGCACATGTGAACATATAAATCTGTATATCTCGAATATATTTTTTCTGTATAATTGTTTATGTGTTGGCGTGTAACAATTATATATCTAATACATATAATTTTTAATTATTATAGAAATTACACATATATAGACTTATCCATATTTATAAGAAAATAAAATATTTTTTTAAAAAATCAAATTACTAAATATATATATGGAGAACACTTTATTCTCACACAGCTAGTGTTGACCTGCAAAAAATCATGAATCAAAATTTTAAAGAAAAAGTTAAAAAATAAACTATGTGATTTTGTGTTTTTGCAAATCAAGGCCTGTGAATTGTTTTTTACAATTCCATACCGCGTGCTTTTTATGATTGGCAAAAACCAGAAAAACCATCAATGGTGTCAGTCATTACTTACGTGGCAAGGGTAAAGTCGTCAAAACCCATAATTAAATATTTTTTCATCTGAGTTGGCGGGTGAGTTGGCAGCTTGGTTTTAATTAGTTGGGAAAAATTCAAAAATAAACCGTGTGGTTTTACGTTTTTGCAAATCAAGGTCTGTGAAAATTTTTTTAAAATATCATACCGTGTGGTTTTCACGATTGGCAAAAATAGGAAAAACCGTCAATGGCGTCAGTCATTGCTTACGTGACAAGAAGACAATGGTTTACCCAAAAGAAAGATATGCTACCCCTTGCCATTGCATGTGTTGATGCTGAATGCAAGGATTCATGGTCATGGTTCTTCAGTGTCTTGTGTGAAGATTTTGGTAGGCCAGAAGACAATGGTTGGGTTTTCATGTTTGACCAACAAAAGGTTTGAGTTAAGTGGGTTATTGCATTTTTTTTACTTATATAAATTCCTGAATCTACTGACATGAGTATTGATATGAATTGTAGGGATTCACACAGGCTTTAAAGGAGTTGATGCCTACGGTGGAGCATAGATTTTGTGTGAAACATATGTATGAGAACTACAAGCAAAAATTCAAGAGAGTTAAGTATAAGAAGTTGCTATGGGCAGCTGCATCTGCTGGGACTGAGAAGCTTTTTGATAGGCATATGGCAAGAATGAAAGAGATGGATGAAAATGCGTACAGGTGGTAAGCAGCATGATCCACGCACTTGGGCATGATGTCATTTCTCAACTCACACCAAGTCAAATGCTCTACAAAACAACATATGTGAGTCTTTTAATTCTTATATTAGAAACCAAGCTAACAACTCAAACGAAAAAAATATTTAATTATGTGTTTTCATGACTTTACCCTTGCCACGTAAGCAATGACTAACGCCGTTGATGGTTTTTCCGGTTTTTGCCAATCGTGAAAACCACACGGTATGAAATTGTAAAATATTTTTCACAGGCCTTGATTTGCAAAAACGCAAAACCACAGGGTTTATTTTTGAACTTTTCCCAACTAATTAAAACCAAGCTGCCTACTCACCCGCCAACTCAGACCTAAAAATATTTAATTATGTGTTTTGACGACTTTACCCTTGCCACGTAAGCAATGACTGACGCCGTTGACGGTTTTTCCTATTTTTGCCAATCGTGAAAACCACGTGGTATGCAATTGTAAAATATTTTTCACAGGCATTGATTTGCAAAAACACAAAATGACATGGTTTATTTTTGAACTTTTCCCAAATTTTAATTATTTAGAATTTCATGTGATTCAAGATTTATGACTTTTATTAAGGGTATGACCCTAATGTTAATTAATTTAGAATTTGTCATAGAAACTTTGAAGAACAAGTCTGAATGATAAATAATTCACAAAATAAAAATCAATTTTATTTATCTTCAACTAAGGTACATGAATACACCAAGGCTGGGAACTCTATTTTTCCTAATTGTTTTTTCCTAATTTTCTCTTATTTTCACATGACTTGAACTCATTCGACTTCATAAGTAGGCACGACAACATTTCATTTTATTTTCTTCCAGTTCTTTTGCCAAAAGCACATTTGAATATCTATTTGACCTGAGTTTCTTTCATTTGCATCTCGAAAATGTCACTTGAAATCACTTGAATGTGCACTCTTTACATTGGTTAATCACAGACTTGATCTCTTTTAATCTTAGCGTTGGAAACTTTTGCATTTCATGTTAGTGAAGTCCTCAAAAGCTTTGACTTGTGACACTCCTTTGAGTCTTCGGCTTCTTAATGTCTTCATACATCAGAGTTCATATGTTGATTCATGTGATTTTTTTTTTTTTGTTTTTTGCACTTTTCAGTTTTTTTCATTCCGAAGTTTTGGGTCTATACTATTTTTTCAATTTTTTTTAATGTTTTGTTATTGTGATTTCTAAATTTTTTTTATTTATTCCTTTATTTTTTATTTTTCTATTAAACATATACATTGTTTACATGATATGTGACGAGTGTTCGTTCAAGCATGTTTTCTTATTCAATTAATAGCACTCATCATGCACTTTTATGTTATTTTTAGTTTATTTGGCAGTTTAATAGTTTTTTTATTAGTCTAGGTACTATCAACCGTATTTGGAGCAAAAGGAATTAATGTAAGGCATTTTGAAGTAATTTTGAATCAAAGATATGCATCATTTCAAGATCCACCCTGCTCAAGTCAGTGGATATTGTCATGGATGCATCAAGGGTTCCTGAAAATGTTTTTGTAAAATTGTAAAAGTTTAAAATTTTTAGAAAGACCAATGGCCTCATCCACGGCTTATCCATGCCCCTGGGTGCCTAGTAGATTGGCATCAATACCTAGGTAAAACTATAGTAGTAAAATATTGTAGAAAGTACTATAGCATGGGTAATGTAGGAGTACTAGAAAAACCCACAGGATTCACACCTGTGGATAAGCTGTGGGTCCACCACAATTTTGTGAGTATAGAAGCCCGATGTTGGGATTTTTTTGAGGAGTTCTTGAGGGCCCCTTTAGGGGCTTCTTCACCACTTCTCTCGATGGCTTCGATAGAGCATTTAGGGCATATGGAGTTGTTTGAGGAGAGATCCTCTTGGCTATATTAGTGCGGAGGTTGGGAGAGTGAGCACAGATTTGGAAAGAAAGACAATTCCTCAAAGGGGATTTCATTACACAAGAAGATTTCAAAGCTTCAAGTGGGTGTTATCATGTTTTATTTTTCATATTTTTTCTTAAGTTTTCATATGAACTTGTCTATGACTAGGAACTAATTCCCTTGGATATTCAGACTTGGGTGAACCTTAAGATGTAGTTGGATATCTTTTAAATTGATTTATATTGAGTTTGTATTTTTATCACGGTATTGGATTTATTATAGCGAGAGCTTAAATCTAATTATTTTGTCGTATGCTCGAATAGGTGAAAAACCGTAGCAATTAGGACATAGCATAATTGAAGAGAGTTATGATATACCTAGAGATAGGGGATTGTAATTCTTCCATTTAGGGCTAAAGAGAATCTCACCGTAATTTGAGAGGGACTAAAGAGAGAATCTCACATAAATCTTGAGAGATTCATTAAGTGCATTGCAATCATATGAAACTTAGGTTTGAATGATAATCTCACAAGAATCTTGTAGGAGGTTAGTCATAGTTCAATTACTTCAACCTTTCATTTATCATAATTATCTAATTGTAAACTGCCTTGGGAGAATACCTTGGCCAGATGCCTTCCCCTTGATTGATTATCTCCTAATTACCTGTTGTACTTTTAATTTGTATTAGACTTAGTCACCCCGTTATCTAGTGTTAGAATTTTTATTATTTATTCTAGGTCGGATAAGAAAAAAATAGCTGGTACTATAGTACTTTCAATCTGTGTGGATATGATAACTCTGCTTCTTGGAGCAACCCTGTTAGTACTTGGCATGGCACGTGCACTCGTGTAAACCATCAATGTCACCTTATAAAGTAACTCAGATTTTTATTTTTTTTATTTTTAATGCATGTAGTTTATTCATTTTAGAATAAAAATAATTATACTCAAGCTCAGTGGGTGCCATTGCACACCATCCACTAACAATGTTTATTCTTATTTTTTATTTTAGCTTGCCTTTGCATCTCCAAATAAATAAGAGAGAATCAATATTGTAAACATAGAAACATTAAAATAAATTAAAATAGAGGAGTAAAATCACAACATGCAACACTAGCTAACTTGAATAGTGAGAGAGAAAGAGGCACGAATGGAAGATAAGGTAAGTGGGAAGCTCCTATTCCTTCTCTACAAGTAGAGCCTTTCCGTCTCTTCTTTCCTTTGCTTCCGGTCTTCTGCTTTCCATCCTCACTTGTCATGGCAAATGAGGGACACATTTCTCCTCCGACATAGGCCTAAGTTACCTCCGTGGAGAGGAGAAAGGCGGACCCTTCCCCTTTGGTTGCGGGCCCGATGTTGACAAAACTCAAGGAGACCACATCTGACTTTGTGTTCATGGACTCTAAAGCAAAGAATCGTGCGAAGATTGAGGTTCCAGTTTTCCTTGTATGATAAGTTTTTCGGCAAACATCCCCCCATTGAACTAATCAAGTCGAATCTTCAGGCCAAATTGGAGGAGTTTGGAGGGGTTCATGTCTCTGACCTCCCAAATGGGTACCTTTTGATCTGGTATGGGACCCATGAAGCTATGTAGCGTATACTCTTTGACGGTCCATGGATTGTCAATGGGATTATTTTGCAGTTAGCTCCATGGCACCCATATTTTGAACCTGCTTTCACGAAGCTCACCAATGCTCCCATATGGATCCAACTTCATAACCTTCTTGTTGACTTTTGGAATGGTGAGTCTTTAGAAACAATTTCTGCAAATTTTGGTCGCCTTCTCAAGGTCTATGAGCTCACCACCTCTTTGTCCAGATCGAGATTTGCTCGGGTTTGTGTTGAGATAGATCTCACCCACCCTTGAAATGAGGACTTTGGATCAATGACAAAGAGCACAGGGGTTTTGTGGTTGTGTTATATGAGAAACTACCTACGTTTTGATACCTTTGGGGTATGGTTGGGCATGGATCGAATGCTTGTAGTCGATGGGCGTCGGAGGGCCAGGCCGCTTTTTGCCTTCCCCTCGGATTGGTTATGGGAACCGAGAGAGGGTTGGAGGCAAAGAAGGCCCAGGCTTTTTCCCGGTGATGTCCGAAAGATGAGTGTTCCACTCCGTTGCTCGGACAACCCGGGGAATGAGCGATAGGATGGCCCCTCCTCGATAGAGAGCATTGAAACCGATTTTGACCCATGGATGCTTGGTTACACGGCGGCGCGGCCGTGCAAGGGCAGTGGTGTCGTTCGATGAGGTTTCTCATGGGAGCCGCATGTGCCCGAGCGTGCGTTACTCGTTGTAACGTCCAACACCCAAGTTTCCTAGGCGGCAGTAATTAGCTCACCACGTGAAGGCTTCGGGGAACTCGGTTGTGGCTGTCATTTCGACAATGGAGCCAGCCATAATGTGCATTGGAATCCGAGAGGAGATGCGGCCTGCGAAGTCGGCTCCGACGGGGAGATTTCTTCGATTTTGCCATAGCTCCCCTTTCAACGGCCCTTGGAGACCCTAACAGTCAAGATGGTGGAGGCTTTACTGATGCTGCTGTTCCCCACGCTCCTAGGGGTCTTCACAATTCCAAGGCGTATACAGCTAAGCAGGTATCTAGCGGTAAGGAGGTCAGAACCCCCTCTCCTCCTCCTGTGCTTCTAACTTTTGCTAAGTCTCAAGTTGATCATGATCTTGAGAGCTCATAAGATCACCACTAGATGCTCGTGGATCGTGTTGCTAAAGCTATCCGGGCTTCTGAGACACCTCCGGAGGATAGCAACCACAATATGAGTGATCCAGAAGAATTGGGGGATAACGAGACAGATGTGGTTGAGAAAATTGGCGATGGAAGCTAGCCTCTAGGGTTACTTCCTTTTTAGTGTTTTCTCTCGGGTGTCTTCTTGTTATCTATTTTTCCATTTCTCTCTCTGTAAATTTTTTTCTGTTTGTTCTTATCTTTGTCTTGTTTTTTATGAATAACTCGCCTATTATAAGTTGGAACTGTAGAGGGATTTACGGTCATGACACCTCTACCCAAGTTCGGGAACTTCCAGAAGGTACAATCCTCTAATCCTCTGTCTAGTGGAAACTAGAGGACGATGTTAGCTTGAAACATTTTTGTTCCAAGTTGGCAAAGAAATGGGAATGGGTTGCCATTATTGCTGATGGTTTCTCAGAAGGCATTATCACTATCTGGAAAAGCCAAATTGGTCGGGTCACTCCGGTTGCAATATCTTACTAAGCTTTACACATGGTAATTTCTTCTGACAATCATATTAACTGGATTCTATCTGTTATCTATAATGCCACTAGAGTGTAGGGTCAGCGGTTACTTTGGCAAGAGCTCTATGGCATTTCTAATCTCAATCTCGCTTGGGTTATCATTGTGGACTTTAACACTATTTTCATTCCAATGATCACAGAGGGGGAAACTTTAGATACTATGCTAGTAAGGCTAGGGTCTTTTTTGATTTTATTGCTTCTAACAATCTTTTGGATGTAGGTTATGTTGGTTATGAGTATACTTGGTGCAACAACCAAATGGGCCTTGCCCGATGTTGGGTGAGGTTAGATCGTTGTCTAGTTAACTCTCTTTAGACTTATTTTTATGATTCTTATGTTCTTAATCATTTCCCCATAATTTTTTCTGATCATGCCCCCTCCTTTTAATGTTACTCCACACTTTGCTTTCATAAAAATAGAAACTTTAGCTTGACAACTACTGGTTGGATTAAAATAGAATCTCCTGTCTTGAAATTTCCAACCCATTCTAATCCTATGCATGCTTTTTATCATTTAATTGCTTGTACTAAACATAATCTTATGCTTTGGCGTTCTAATGGGGTGAACTCTATTGATCATGATATTAAGTGTGTTGAAATTGATATTGCTACTCTTGAATTCTTTGCTAGTACTCACATTCCTAATACTAGTACAAACTGAGCACATGATCTTGTATAGAAAATATGTTGCATTACAAAGGCAGAATTCTCTTAAATGGGCTCAGAGGGCCAGGCTTCTTTGGGTGTAGGATGGGACAACAACTCTAGATTTTTTCATAACTGTGTTCGTATGAGGAAGCATTATAATACTATATCTCATATTATAGATGCTAATGGTAGTATTTATACTGATCATCATAGTATTGAAAATGTTTTCTTGAACTATTATAAACATCTTTGAAATGACTCTTCTCAAGCTAACCTCTCTGATATTTTAAACGCTCTGTCTTCGATCATAAGACTCTTTATGCTAGTGATTTTGTTATCCTTACTCGGTAGGTTACTAAAAATGAGGTCTATCAAAAGTTGCTCTCCCCACTTTCGGCTAAAAGTCTGGGACCTTATGGACTCAATGCTGAATTCTGTTGTTTCTTTTGGAATGAGGTAGGTGATCATCTCTTCTTGGTTGTTAACTTTCCTTTTCCCAATCTATTATGCCTAAATTTTGGGGCAGAACTTACATTGTGTTTATTCCTAAGAAAAATGATCCTAAGCTTGTTTTAGATTTTCGTCCTATTTCTCTTTGTAATATTTGTTACAAAATCATCTCTAAGATTTTGGTTAATAGGCTTAAGCATGCCCTACCCAATCTCATTGGGCGGGAACAATGTGGTTTTGTTTTTTTGCCTAATTCTTTTGATAATATTATTACTCTTCAAGAGATTGTCCACTCCTTTAATAGAGAGTTTGACAGCCCCCCTAGGATATTAGCGAAAATTGACATTACTAAGGCTTATGATACTCTAATATGGTATGCTATTCTGGCCACGTTGATCAAGATGAATTTCCTTAGTGTTTGGGTTTCCTAGATCAAAGCCTTTCTTACTTCAACTTTATATTCTCTGATTGTTAATGGTTGGCCTTCTTGTTGGATCTCCTCCTCTAGAGGAATTAGGCAAGGAGATCCCATTTCCCCTTATCTGTTTATTCTAGTTTCTCAAAATCTTACTGCTATTCTGAACTTTGCTTTGAGAAATATTATGGTCCTTTGTTTCAATAGTAGTCTTAGACAAGATTTTAATCACCTTATATATGTTGATGATTTAATCCTTATTTCTCATGAGATCAGAAAAGTTGTTAGATTTATTTAGCTCTGTTTTAACATCTATGGGTAGTTGACTGGTCAAGTTTTCAATAATGCCAAATTAGAATTGTTTTTCCTGTCTTGGGTTAATAAGAAGATAATTAAAAGCATTAGCTCCATATTATCATTTAAAGTTGGTTCATTCCTTTGTACAAATTTAGGGATTTTGATTTCCCCTAAGGTAGTGTTTGGAAGCCTGGATATCCTGGGATGGGGATGGGATATTCAGGGCTCAGATTGTTTGGTTTCCTGGATGGGCCTGGAGGGGGATGGCCCCCATTCCTCAAAATTGGATGAGATTTGGTGGGACGCCGCTCATCCCTTGATTTATTCCATCGTTCATCCTTCTCTCATCCATCTCCATCCCGTACCCCCATCGCAATATACTGACCGACTCTTGATTCTCTAAAATCTCTGGCGGAGGCGGCAGCGAACGTGCTCTTCTCTCAGGATCCAGTACAACATCATTGGTTTGAACAATCTTGGGCGGAAGCAGCAGCGAACGGGCGTTTTTCTCTCAGGATCCAGCGCAGCCTCGTTGGTCGCAACCATCTCGAGCGGCGATGGCAGCGAATCGGCGTTCTTCTCTCGGGATACGGGGGCGTGAACGAGGTCTTCTCCTCATCCTTAGTTCTTCTCTTATCTATAATAGATGTTCCACAAGTACTATCACCCGGTCCGAAAGTTCGGTTACAATTAAGTCCTGGAATCCCTACACGTCTCACCCTTATAAATCTCTAGACTCTTTTTTATCTTCATGTAATACTGCCATGACTTTTGAAGTTACTGCAACAACCATGCTGCAACCTTTGTTTCTTGCCTTAAGATGTCATGCAATAAATTCCTTTAGCAAAGGCCTTAGAGTTTATACTCTAGCCAAGCTTGAGCTAGCTGTTCAACCTTGATTTTAAGGCTCAAATTAAGGGGACAATAGGTGATAGTTCCTTGATTTGGTAATGCTTTGGAGTTTAAACTCATGTTTTGTTTTGGCAATTTTGAAGTAAGTAAATCTACTACATGTAAATATTTTTTGAATTATAAGTAGAATTTATTTAATTAAAAAATAAACTATTATTTTGGTTAGAAATTAAATCATGCAAATATCTTCTTGAAAGCTTATGCAAATATATACTTCAAAATTTTTGTTGAATATCTTTTTCTTCTTGAATCCTGGATATGTTTTAAACTCTACATCTGCATATCAATCTCTCCGAAAAAAATTATAACTTTTATCCACAACTCTGACACCAACACAGTTTTAACATATATAAAGTCTTCAAATAACTATGCTCCGGCCCGGTTTGTGAGATGATTACCAACAACGAGGTTAATGCATTTTCAATACCTTCACTTGGATTGGTTCGGTTCATTTAGAGTTGGGGACTTAGAAGTAATTATATCAACAATCTTGTCCCTAAAAGAGAATAGAAAAGTCATATAGAATTAGTATAAATCAACTATACCAGAGCTTATGAGTTCTATGCTTCTTAGAATTAGTTTTTTTATTTTAATTACTATCACCAGTAATTGAATATTTTTTGCTTTAAACCAATTTGCCAAAATGTAATGACAGTTGAAGGAATGGGAGTCATGCATGGGATTCATGAACATTTATTTTCCTTTCCACTTCAATTGTTGATTATTTTTTATTTGTCAATTAGGTGATTTTTCATGGAAAGGAATAAAAGAAAAACCACAAGGAAATTACGAGAGGTCGCAGCAATTGCAACCACAATTATGGGAATTATAGTGACACATATAAGTAAGCGTAGATTATGCCGTGCACCCAATTCCCGTAGAGGCTTGGATAGAGAGAATTATTTTGACCGGCTCATTACTACGATCTCGTGGACTGCTCAAAGATTCAATAAATGTTAACGTGGAAGAACAATTGTTGATGTTCTTGCATATTGTTGATCACAACCAACGAAATAGAGTCATCGGACACAATTTTCTTAGGTCTGGCGAAACTGTTAGCAGATATTTTAATATTGTCCTACATATCATTGGACAATTACAAAAAGAGTTTATCGGACCTCTATCAAGTACTTTATCGACCTACATTGCACAACATTCAAGATTCTTTCCATACTTTAAGGTACGTAATTGTATTTACATGTTTACTAAAAATATAGAACAATCATATTTTAAGAATGACCCAACAAACTTACGTGTTCTTAGGATTGTATTGGGGCCTTTGATGGCACACATATACATGTGAGTGTTCCAGTAGACATGGTTGCATCTTTTCATAGTAGAAAGGGTTTTCTAACACAAAATGTACTCGCCGCAGTAGACTTTGATCTTAACTTCACTTATTATGTGCTTGCTGGTTGGGAAGGGTCTGCACATGACTCGATGGTCTTGCATGATGCTTTAGAAAAACCTAATGATCTTAAAGTGTCACAAGGTATATGTTGCTATTTATTTACTGATTAATATACAAAACATAAATTGTTATTGTAGTATATAGCATAATGCTATATCATTTTGTTGTTCAGAAAAATATTTCCTCGTCGATGCAGGATATGCTACAAGACCTGGATTTCTAGCACCTTTTAGAGTTGTTAGATATCACTTGAAAGAATTCGAGTCACATATTCCTGAAAACCCTAAAGAGTTGTTTAACCATAGGCATTTGTCAGAGCAGACTTCAGTTGAGCATGCCTTTGGGTCTTTGAAAAGTCGGTTTAAGATTCTCACATCTAGGCCCTTCTTTCCATATAGTACCCAAGTTAACCTAGTGATTGCATGTTGCATTCTTCACAATATTATTATTAGACAGGGTGGTGATAGATTAATACCTTCCGAGGAGGAATGGGAACAAGAGATAAGAGTTCATACTTCGAGGAGAGGGTAACGTGAAGATGTTAGAGAGTGGTTGGACAAAAAGGATCAAATAATGCATGATATGTGGAACAATAGATAAACGTGTTTATGAAGGATATGTAATGTTATTTTTTTATGTTTATCTGTATTTCCGTTTACTATACATTGTAGTTTGATGTTGAATTGCTTTTCTTTTCATATGTTGTGAATTCTTATGTTGTTGCTTGATGTTGAATAATTGATATAGTTGCTATGAATGAATTCTTAAGACTAAGTATTCTATATTTTCATTGCTATATAAAGGTTTGTATATGAATGTGTGTTTGTAATGTAACAAGAAAAAAATGGAAGCTGGTAGTCATTTATCAAGCAAGAGGAAGAATCTTGGTAATATACGATGGAGACCGAGTGAGAGCAAGTTTTTCTTGCAATTTATGACAACATAAGTGGAAAATGGTCTGAAGTGTGATAAGACATTCAAACCACAAGCAATTCATGTAGTCATACGTGCTTTGAGAGAGAATTTTAGTAAAGGCGCACCGAGTTTAACATACATAACCATCTCCGAACATTAAAGCACAAATGAGCTATAATTAGAAGACTTTGAGAGATGAGCGGTGTGGGTTGGGATGAAGAAAGCAAGAAAATAATTATGGGTGAAGAGGAATGCATGATATATCTGATGGTATGCCTTTTATGTCTTACAATTTTGTAGTCACCAGTTACACTTTGTTTATATTTCTCTAACATTAATGATAATTTTTTATTGTTTTGTTAACAGAGTCATCCAAATGAAGAACCATATATAAATAAACCCATTGAAGACTACGATTTGCTTGAAGTTGTTTGTGGCAATGATCATGCAACAGGGCGTTTTGCTCGCAATAGTATTGAGACACCTCCGACTGATGATGGTGTACCAAACTTTTAACAAAATAATTTTAATATTGGATTGAAACTAGAGGATCTTGGATATGGACAATTTGACAATAACTACGGGGTTGAGATACCCTCACCGACACCAAATAACTCACAAGCACGTACCTCTCAAGAAGCACAAACAAGAAAGAAAGGTAAAAAAAAGATATGCTAGTGTTGATTACGCCTTGGTACAAACTGTAGGTTCGAAAATGGATAGACTTGCACTTGCAATTGAGGAGCATAACCCAGTCACTCTTACCACCAAGCTAAGTGAAGCATGCATGAAGCTTACTGAAGTTGGTTACTCAACACGTGATGTGGTCAAAGTTTATTCATATTATGTAGATAGTGAGACAAGAACAGTCAAATTTTTGGGCGCGCCGGATATTCTCCACCAGTATATGGTAGAGGAACTTGTAGGATCACCATGACAAAATTTTTAGTTTGGGATGTGTTTTGCATGTGTTTATTCACATTATGCATGTGTTTTGCTTGAGGGTTTATTACTTGTATTTTTTAGTTTTGAACTACGACACTATATTTACAATGTTTTTTATAACTTGGTAGTAAACTTATAGCTTCACTTATGGTGTTGGATTTGTTATTAGTGTGTAATGCTATAAGATTCGAACTTTATTTTGAGGTTTATTGAATTGTTGTAATGCTAATGTTTTCATTGTCTTAAGCCATAATCATTTTGTCATTAGCTACAATAATTAAGTTAAATTTTTGTTTCTTTACATTATGATTTTATTAATTACTACAATTTAAATATTTATCTCAATATTATAAACTAATTAAATTCAATTCAAAGAATCAAGTTAAATAATAAATTGCTATGTTATTCATTAATAATCTTTTTAAAAATATTTCATGCTAAATAAATAATAAATTCATCTATTAATATCCGTTATTTAAATCAAATACTTACTTAAAATATTTAAAAAATAAATTTCTCTAATCATCCACTATAATTGAATTTAATTAAACAATTTGAAAATATTTTAAAAAATTATTTATTAAATAAAGGGGTAACTTCACCCTCTCATGGATAAATTTATCATACCACTCCCATATCCACCCAACCAAACATTCAAAAATGGATATCCAAAACTTTACATATCATTATCCCTCTAACCAAACACCAAATAATCTATATCCTTACTATTAAATCCTCTCCAACCAAACACTTAAATATGGATATTTCATCCATGGATATTCCATCCATAGATATCCCACATCTATGGAATACAATATCCTACTATCCAAACACTCGCTTAAAAGAATTCTGCAACTACTCATTTTTTGTCAAATGTTGACAAAATTGACAGAACTATTGCTAATTGGAGCAAGACTAACATTTCCTATGCTTGCAAAGTTAATCTTATT
>CACTHL010000381.1:0-116648 GCA_902712375.1 Dioscorea dumetorum
ATTCATATAAAATAAAAATATAAATACGTTTAGATATTAACTATATATCTATTCACACCCTTCATAATATTTTGTTAAAAAATTAATTTGAAGAGATGGTTGTTTTCTCACTTTTTTATTTTTATTACTTAACTCATGTCTGATATTAGATATATTAAAAAACGTTGTCAAAGCAAGAGACAAACTGAGCCAAAGGACAGAAAGGTGTTAGAGTTGAGGTCTAGTATAAATTGATTTTGTGAGGAAATGCGGCAAAAAAAATATATAAGCATTGTTTGGATTAGGTTATGAAAAGCCCAAAAATATTTATTTATAAATTAAACATTTATGGGTTCAAAAAAACTTGTTTGTATTGGTTTTTCTACAATAACAGAAACTGATAAAAAAGCTACAATACTGTTTTTTTTCAAAAATTGGTCATGTGATGTTTATAGGAAAAACATTTTTCAAAAGCTGTTTGGGGTTATGAAATTACTAAATTAGCCTTATAAAATAAAGAATTGACTATCTTTTTATATTTTTCTCCAATCTTTTCACAACTCTAATAGTTTTTTCTGCCTTCAAGCTCCCTAATAGAAACTTTTGTTTTCATATTGTGATATTGTTGTTGTTATTATTATTATTATTGTTGTTGTTGGTAATAGTCATGACAATGTTATTTTTGTTGCTGTGATGTAAAATATTATTGTTCTTGTTCTCATGTTTGGTGTTTAAAATTTAGTCTTATGGTTTTTGTTCTTATTAAACAACAACAATAATAACAACAATGACAACAACAATAACAATAATAACAATAATAATAATAATAATTTTATTATTATTGTCATCATCATTAGTGTTGTTGTTGTTATCATTATTATCAATAGTAATTACTATGTTTTGAATACATAATAGTTGAAATGTTATAATAAATCATAAATACCCATTTTAGTAATTTGCAATGATAAATGTCCTTTTAAGAATGCACATCTAAATAATTTCACACATATAAAAGTACTTCTGCATTAACTTATCCAAACATAAAATATATAAAAACACTTAAATTACTCTGAGAAGCACTTTTTTTAAAAGTTCTTCTGCCAAATTGAAAAAAAAAACTTTTTTTAAGCCAATCGCCATAGACCTTGTTTAGATTGGTTTAAAAAAAATATATATTTTTTTTCGTTTGGTAGGACTTTAAAAAAATGCTTCTCAGAATAAATTAAGTGATTCTCTATATTTTATGTTTGGATAAGTTAATCAGAAGTACTTTTATATATGTGAAGTTGTTTGGATGGATGTGCATTCTTAAAAAGACTTTTTTAATAGCAAATTACTAAAATGGGCATTCATTGAGTTGTTATAATATATCAACTATTATGTATTCAAAACATTGTAATTGATATTGACAATGATAATAACAACAACACTAATAATAATAATAATAATAATAAAATTATTATTATTTATTATTGTTGTTATTATTGTTGTTTAATAAAAACAAAAAACATAAGACTAAATTTTAAACACCAAACATGATAATATGGACAATAATATTTTCACATTATAACCACAAAAGCAACATTGTCATTGAGTAATTTGGTAATTTTATAAGGCTAATTTAGTAATTTCATGAGCCAGAGAAACTATTAGGAGTGTGAAAAGATTGAGGAAGAAAATATATAAAAACGCAGACAATTTTTTATTTCATAAGATTAATTTAGTAATTTCATAATCCAAAATAGCTTCTGAAAAATGCTTTTCCCAAAAACACCAGACCAGCTTCTGAAAAAAATAGAATTTAAGTTTTTTTATCAACCTCTGCTTCTGAAGAAAAGCCAACACGAACAAGTTTTTCTAAACCCAAAAGTGATTAAGTTATAAAAAAACACTTTTTGGCTTTCCAGAAACTAATTCAAACAACCCCATAGCCGTTAAATGCTAATCTAATGACGCTAAGAAAATGTGCGTAGATTTTATTTTAAATCTACGCATATCTATAGGAAATTCATCCTCTGAATTTATTACACAGGGTTAAGTGCAAAATTGCACGTTAAATTAAATAATATTAGCTAATATATAATATTGAAATTAAAAACTAATCCTAATTAAGGGGGAAAGAAAAACAAGAGGGAAAGAGATGGGTCGTTTGTTTTATCTTCTGCCGTGGGCCTAACAGTAGCTCTCAAAAGTCACTTTGAAATTGAACATTGGATGTGACTCGTTCGCCACCTAAAATTGTTGGCCATGCCCACATTAATTTGCACCCTTTCTTGCCTCCAATGGGCTCTACATAAATTGACTGCTTTGACTTCTATCACGTTTAAATTCTCAAAATAAAAATAGTAATAACAATAATAATAATAATAATAATAATAATAATAATAATGAGAAAAATGAGCGATCAGGAGCGAAGATTATACACAATCGAGATAGCAAGTTAAAATTATATATTTATATCAAGAACAACAGCAAGGAATGGCAATAAAATTCCTTTCCATAATGCAAGAAAATTGATGCGGAAATTAGCATAACTCAAGCATAGAGAGAGCTACCAATTCACACTTAGAACTGGAGTGAATCAAAAGCAACGGAAACTAGAAGATGGAACCTGTCATAAATCTGTGGTTTAGAACCGCGTTTGCAGTAGGCCTTAGGCGATAATCAGGACTCAACATGGCCTGTATGGAAGTTGTGGTAATGTGGATAATAATAAACTCATGCAATTGTGTTGAAGTTAAATGCAGTGAAATTTCAACTTATTGATGGATATGTGAGAGAAAACTGACCTGAAGTAACTCCCAACCAGCACCTTCGCCGACATCCAGAAACTTAACAGCTTCTGTCAAACGATCATCTGCTAAACAGTACCTAAATACATGAATATGACTCAATCAACTGACTAAAAATGAAAAGTAGGAATGTGTCATCAAAAATGGATTTAGACATGTAAGGAACAAATTGTAGTGATGACTGCTCACTCTCTTGCAGCAACAAGGTCAAGTTGAAAGGTGCTTTCAAAGAGCCTCTGTGATAACAATGATTAGGTGACACATAAAGTTAGGTGGAAGGAGGAGATAAATATGAAAATTATGCAAAGCAGGCAAGTAGAAGAAGCACATTAAGTGAAACTTACTTGCAAGGAAAGGCCATCAGTAACACCCGCTTCACAAAATGGAACAAATGCCAAATATGCAAAAAGAAGTCCTGCTTCATAACTGAGGAAAAAAGAAGTGCTGTGTTAAAGATCAGATGGTAGTATTAAAGTAATTTAAATATCTAAAACTTCAACATAACTATTGCATCCAACAAATTCACATCGGCTTCATAAACATTGAAATAACTAAATGTGATTTACATGTCATCAGCAATTCCATAAGCTCGTTTTTCCAATGGAGCTGAAGCACCAGCAGCAGATGCTCGATGCCATAGTCCCTCTGAAAGCAAGCCAGGACCTGCTCCTAAAGATGAAAGCCTGGGATCCATTAAACACCAGTTACTTCTTGTGAAACAAATTGGGCGTCTCTAGTTGTCTATTTCATTTTATTGGCAGAACCTGTGAGAAAATAAACGGTCTACAACAAAGAGAGGCATCTCGTGAATAAAATTTAAGATAAATCCATGAATAGAGGCAAAATATTGATAGAATTAAGTTGGTGCTTGTGATAAAATGTCCAGTAATATTTCCTGTCTCTGCACGACAAACAGGGTAAGTGCATATACCAGAGATTAAGCAAAGAAAGTAATTCGACTCCTCAAATATGCTTTACCCAATATCAACTGAGAAGGCTAAATCACGGAGCCTTGGAACTAAATAAGCTGCATCGCTCTCCACAATTGTGCTATAAAAAGAAGAGATTCAATTGATTCTTCAAGAAAAACAAGACATTATGAACATTGATACTGAGTGACAACTAAATCCAAATGATTCATACTTGAGAACAACTGAAGCAGGACCCAGGCTCTGGTGTAGTCTATCATGATCATGCATGTACGCCAGACCATTAATAGCCCCATTAAGCAATTTTAGAACAAACGATCTTCCACGTTTTATTTTCAGCTCCAGTTCAAAAGGGTTCCATAATCTCTGCGCTCCGTTAGCAAGATACTTTGATATCGCTTCACTGGAAACTTTGGCATAGTCAGCAGCACTGTAACTTCCATCATTACGAAAAGCAAGCCACTGCATGAAGAGAGTTCCATTAGATGGTATACATTACAAAAGCTTCATATGTACTTATTATGCAAATAGCTGTTCTTCCATACCTGCTCTCCAGTTTTGGTCTCAAAGCCTCCTAACAAAGTCTGAATATTCTGACAGATGCTTTTTGGATCACTCTGTAGGATTAGACAGAACTTGCTTGATTAAAAAGAATGGCATACTTTCAAGCATTGCGATATAGTAAACCAGCTCTAATCACAGTATAAAAACAAAAAAGATTATGCCTTTGGATCATAGTTGTCTCACTTGAAGAAAAGCATGAGCATTGAGCTCATTGGCAGCCATCATATCTGCTTCAATACCTCCAGAACGTTGTCCAGGATAAACCTTGATAAGCAGTAAACAGCATTCAGCAAACAGGCATATTATAGTTTGTGATACAATCATAAAATATAGCCATGAAAATCTTATGGGGACCAAAGCAACAACTACATTCAAATATTCCAGCAAGACATCGCTATTGATGTTACAACATTTCCTATTTTTTTTCTTGATTTATCTGATGCCTTGACATCACACCTAGAACTTGAATGAGATCACGAACCATTTGCCAAATTCTGCATATTATGAATTTCCGAGATAATCAGCCCTGCCCCTGCGGCGGCTTGTGAATCATCAAAATATCATCAGCTCCTCCAACCAAAGATTACTCTAAGAAAGTTACTAGGACCAAGACAAACACCCTACAAAGCTAATAATTATATGAAATAGAAAGAGAAAACATCATGAACAATACAAAAGCTACTTAAACGTAGCAAATCCACTGATAGTTACACATCAATTAAGCATTACTACAATATGGTGTGTAAAGAAGATGCTATCATCCACCTAACCCACTTCTACATATATCACCAGCCATCTTTGTGATAAAAAATAAATTCATCATTTCTATCAAGACACCAATATCTACCACGTACGGCAATCTATAATCTTTGCTTATGTTCCTCGAACTAAATGCCCTTACTTTGTTACCACAAGAGATGGTTCTTTTAACCAAAATGACAATATCTACATTTAAAATTTAAAACCACAATCTCAAAGCAAAAAGGGAGCATTCAAATTTGCTATTTTGAATCTTAATAGAGGAACCTACCAGTGCCTAGTGTGATATAATACCATTATCATTCTCCAAACCATGAGAATCACCATGATAGAATTTTTAAACAGGAACATTCATATAAATCTTGGCAGAAGACATAGCTGACGTCATTAGGGGGGGTGCGTGTGTGTATACCTTAAAGATAACCCGAGTTCCTTTTAGTGGACCTTGGATAACTCTACCCTCATAAAGCCTGAAATTAGACTGTGACGAGTAGCATTACCACATTAGCAGGAAGTTGAATTTGCACAGAATCACAAACTGACGCCATTTCAATGAGCACCTGATCTTCACTTGGCCCTCTCCCACATCCTGAATTCTCAAACGCTCGATCTCATCGGATGAATATCCAGCAGAAATTTCTTTAAAATTACTGATATTTTGAAAACCTCCCGACTGAAATGATGAATAGCTGTTGCAATTTGAGAATTTGCAGAGTTTCATTGCTCCCGAGCTTAACAAAGATTTCTCAAGATGATTGAAATGATGAATAACTGGTATTTTGAGGAAGAACCTCGTGATATTCATGAAGCCATAGCTCCCGACGAACCTCCCGACCTGGAAATCATCAGGGTTTGTGATCAAAGCCGCTCTGATCGAAGAATTCCCTGGATTAGTCGCAGCTTGAGGCATTGGGAGCTTCTTTGAGAACCTAAAAAGGAGGTGATCTCCGAGAGGCTTCGCCGGAGCGCGGGAGAGAAAACAGCGATCGAGAGAAGCACCGATGACGACCGCCATGCGCTTCTCCTCTCGTGAACGGATAACAAGGCTCACGGAGCGCGCAGGTGATATATCTTAACGGGTAACGGATTGTTTGTGAACAAACCCGCAACCCGGAAACTGGTTAATAGTGGTACAATTATAATTGATGAAAAGAGATTTATTTTGAGAAAATGTTATTTTTTATTTTAAATTTGAATAAAATTTTGAGTAATATATTGTGTTTGAGGAAAGATTAATAAATTCAAGTTTAAACAATCAGACTGTTTATAAATGTGTCACATAAGTTCACCGAGCAGGAGACAATTATTTCCATAATTCACTAAGTAATATATTGTGCTTTCAATTATTTTTCTACGTCCACATTGGAGTAACACTTTTATAATAGAATTAAAAGCACAATCAAGTAACGCAGGCACAAGTACAGGCAAGCTACCAATCCGAGCAGACAAGGTAATATAAAGAGTTTGAGATCAGGTTGTAGACTCTCTATTATATCCATTATTAAGACAACATAATCACCTTAACCAGATAGGGGAATTTTGCAGGAAATTGATTAAAAACAACCCCATCAAACTGACAAACATGGGAACCAAAAAAGCCATGGTTTTTGCTTCTGGATAATCTCCATGACCTGTAAAGAAAATAAAAAAATCTGTTAGCTTCGTGGTATGCAGTATGATGTTAACATGCCTAAAATATTGAAGGAAGCAAGTGGCCCGTTCCATGGATTAAAATACAGAAAAGGGATTATTATTTTAACAATGGAAAAAGAGGATTTACGCCACATTGAATTATCATTTTTTGGGAATGGATCACACATGGAAACACAACAAGCTTATCATAGAAAACAATTCAAAATCGGATAAAATATGTGGATATGGAACAGGGAAAAAAAACAGCTTGATCAGATTCTACCACCACAGGACTTCGACAAGGGAAAGGCAAGTCCATTGTCAATCAGGCCAGTTTCAATCCCTAGCAATTGCCAAGGTTGGTCTCTATGAAGCAATGACCACAACCTTGCCACTAGCCAGTTAATTTGGCATTCACTGACAATGATTTTGTTCAATGTGACCTTAGGCTATTCCCTACACTTCATCAGGACCTGGGGACTAGGCGGTGCTTCTCCAATCACAGCCTGGAGGTATCACAAGAGCACAATATTACTCATATTCTAGGAAAAGTTTCACACAAACCTTCTTTCACCACAACAAAACCTATACATCCACCTATAAGTCAAGAACATTTCTTTACAATGTGACCATGTTGAGGCACACAATTTGCGTAAGTATGATCACTTACATCAGGTCAGGCCTCTCTATCCTTGTGACAACTAAGATTTCCCAGAAACCACAAGTAAACCAGGTTATTGATTTTAGTCATCAAATGTGAAGCAAACAGAAGGCAACTAACAAAATAAATTGAAAGATCATATTGTAGCAGATTTTGAAAAGAAGAGCCTTGAATTGAAAAAAAAATCACTGCCCACCTCAAAATATCAAGTAAATAACTAGAAAAACTTTGATTATTTCTAAATCTTGTATAAAGTTCAAGCCGGATCAAAGCAGTTAACACTGAATATTCTTTCTGGTCAAAGAATGTTACACAACAAAGTTTTGAGGTGGATAATGGTATGAAAACAAGTTGAATGCAATTGAACCATGGGACAGAGAAATAGCACAATGGGAACTAATATAAGCATCCAAAGTAATGAGAACAACAAACTCCTTTTCCAAATCAAATTCAAGCTATGCTTGACAGAGACTTAATTATGTGTGATACATAAAGCATAGAAATGTTTTGATGCCTAAGAAGAAAGTGATGAATACCGAATATAATTTGACTTGATCATAAGTAACAATAGTCTATAGAGTGACCATCTTAGAAGTTAGAGCAACAACTTTCTTTTTTCTAAATAATCAAACAAGATATTCTCAGCATAATCAGGAAACACTAACAACTTATTTTTAGCAAAGATGTATCTAGAGATAAAATGAATCCCACAATTCTCATTCTCATTCTCATATTCATTCTCTCATGGTACCAATCATCAAGAATTCTTATCCACCTTCCTTTATCATAGCAATGCATCGGACATTGATTATAAAATAATTATAACAATAATAATAAACTTTGCACATTTTGTTCAACCATATTGTCTACTAACATCAACTTCACATTGCAATGCCGATCATAGGTGATATCAACATTTCACAAAACACAACCAATAACTTCAGCAAAAAATGACAAATTTAAACACTTTCACTAAATTATACCCAGGGACAAGCAAATGAAATAAAATGATGAAGCGAAGACAAACTAGATTTCATGTGGGAAGCAAGACTAATCCTACCTCGAAAACAGACTCAGATTTACTCCACTTCCTTCTTCGGTCCTACAAGGACGTTTCATTTCCGATCAAAATCGACCCAAAAACAATGCGAATCTAATAAACCAAACAAAGAAAGGGAATTTTATTAGGGTTACCATGGAGCTCGGGAGGGCGAGAGTCCTTGCCCCAGCCAACGCCACGGGTGGCGTCGAGGTATTGCTGGACAAGATGGCGGCACTTCTGAAGGTGATTGACGCCCTCAATGCGGTAGCACCATTGGAGGCGCTCACGTATGATCTTTGCGGTCTCGATCTGGATCCACTTCTCGCGAACAAGATACTCCCGCTGCTCCAGCATCGCCACCGGATCACCATAGGGATTCGCCGGATCAAAATCGTCCGGCGGGCTCTCATCGAACTCCACCTTCGCCTTCCGCACCATCGCGACGATCCCTTCTCTCCTCTCTTCTTTTCCAGCACTGCTCCAATAGCCCTTCTCGCTTCTCTCTCGCTCTATGAGGCTTTGGACCTCTTTTCGGATAGGCTGAATAGGACAGAACACGAAACACTTATGATGGATCAACAGGATAACGCCACCTGGACTTTGGATAGTTAGCTCTTTTGCACATATACCCTCGTAAAAACTAAGAATTTATCAAAACTGAGAGGTATTTCTAGAACTCATTCAAGCCCTCGATTATTCCAATGCGAATGAGCTCGCCGGCGAGATCATCTGTGTCGGCGACCAGCGGAGGCCACGGAGGCGGGAGCAGTAGCAACGCAGCCTTCTGCGACGATGCATCCCCCTATCATTTCCCGCCTGAGCTCATCTCCGTTCACGATCGCAAGGAGGAAGCCCTTTCCGGTAGTAACCCCCATTGTCCTCTTCGTCATCTCTTTCTAGGGTTGTATCTGTGACCGGGTGATTTTTTTGGAGTTTTAGCGTTGAAATCGGAGCTGATAGCGGCGTTGCAGAAGGAGGTGAAGTCACTGGACGAAGATAGTTGGATGTTCTCTCGCCCTCGCTCCCAGATCAACCTCATCTTCAGACCTGGTAATCCACACTCTTCGCTGGAAATAGTGCTATTCTTGCTCGTGCGATCTTCTTCATTGAATTCACAAATACAAGCCTGCATTTTTAGATTGCTGATTGATTTATGAGAACCATGAAATTCAATTGCTTCGATTATGTCTGCTTTTGATCTTTTAGTAACAATGATCTTTTGCTTTTTGATGTTATATTGATGATTTATGAGAATGACGAGATTCAATTGCTTTGCTTATTTATGTTTCTGATTTGTTGGTGATGTTTAGTTATAGCTTTTGGATGCCTGATTGAGTTATGTGAACCATGAGATTTATAACTTTGTTTTTTGCTTTTTTTTCTTTTGATTTTTTGCTGATATTTAGTTACAGCTTTTGGATTTTTGTCTGGTTTATGAGAACCGTGAAATTCAATTTCTTTGCTTATTTATCCTTTGATTTGTGCTTGATATTGAGATAATGTTTTCAGCTTTTCAATTGATTTTATAAGAACCAATTGCTTTGCTTATTTCTCCTTTTGATTTATCATTGATAGTTGAGTTGTAGCCTTTGGATGTTTGATTGATATTGGGAGAACCAGGAAATTCAATTTCTTTGCTTATTTTTCCTTTTGATTTGTTCTTCATATTTAGTTTTAGCTTTTGACAGTTTGATTGGTTCCATGAGAACCATGAAATTCAATTTCTTAGCTTATTTCTCCTTCTGATTTGTTCCTGATATTGAGTTAAAGCTTTTGAATGTTTGAGATTCACTTGCCTTTGATATTTATTCTTTTGATTCACTGCTCATATGCGTTGCAGTTTTTAGATTTGTATTGATTTATGAGTTAGTTCTTTTCAATCTTTGATTGATTTCTGAGGGCTGTGAGATTCAATTGTGCTGATTGTTTATTCTTTTGATTTGTTAATTATATTGAGTAATAACTTTTAGGTGTGCTTGTTTGATTTAGGAGGACCATGAGATTCAATTCGTTTACTTATTTCTAATTTGATATGTTACTGTCATGGACGTAATATTTTTCATGTCTCGGACAAGAAAACCGCATTAGTATGTTTCTGTTTCAATTGGTCATCCATTCTTTATTTGGTCCAAGTCAAACACAACCATTTCCTCTGAGAACTTTTTCTATATGCATTCCATTGTGTTGCTAACAATGGAAAGAAAAGAAGTAAAAATAGAGTATAGCATGTAAATAGTATGACCACGATGCTTAAGTCAATCCATGAGTGCTCGCCAAGAAGCATTTGAATGGCAAAAATAAATAAAAGAAATTTGTCATAGAGTGTTTTCCTTCATTTGTTTCCAGACTTAATTACTTCACCAGCCTCAGTTTGTGTTCATCATGGTTAATAATACTAGCAAGTAATAAGTTTTGGCATTGATTATATATAAGTTGCACTTGGGGAAATGTGTTGGAGGAGGGAGAAGTGCCGCACTTTCTTGAAGTAGAGAAAGTAATATCACTTTCAATAATTCTAGTATTTATTTGTCAGAAAGTGATAACGAAATTAGAGAATTTGGAAGTTGGATGGATTTTTATGAGTTCAAAAAAAATTTAGGAAGTGAGCAAGAATAAATTTATATAGCGTGGTTCACTTTCCCCTATTTTAATAAAAAAATTACTGAAGTGAATTTAGTTCAAAAGCCACTCGAGGACAAATAAATATTAGAAGTGAGGGGAAATTAAACTTCTCTTCATCCCTTTCAAGAAGAAAAATATTGTGAAAGTTATAAAGTGAGTTAGCACTTCCCTCTTCTGCTCATGCTATCATCGTTGATGTAGTTCAAATGACTTGTCAATCTTCTCCTTTCTTTCCCCTATAGCGAAGTCTACCTCCCCTCAGGCCACAAAAACATCTTCATTTTCCCAACCTTGGACATCCTCAACCCCTTCCTCACTACTATAAACCTCCTCAAAACCCACCCTCTTTTTACATGTGGATTGTCAAAAATTCATTTGAACTAATTGAATGTGATCAACGGTCATTAGGTCAATTTGCACTTGGGTCTCCCGTGATAATACTTCGCATGTAGGTGGTCTAAGCGTCGATATATGCGCGCTCTTGTCTAAGTTTAACGGGCCCATTAGAGGTTTCACTCCTCTTGAAAAAAAAAAAAAACTAATTGAATGTGCTATTTGGCTAGCTAAGCAACACCAGAACTTAGTTTTATATGTGAAACGTTCAACTCAATTTAGTTGAACTGATATAGAGAAGAAAAGGAAGAATGAAGATAAGAGGAGTAACAGTAGTAGAAGAGAGACATCTGTCATACCATGTCAAGGTAATAATTTAAGAGAAGTTTGCCTGTAATTTTTCACTGTTTCATCTGTAGCTCTGTTGGACTGATCGACATTCAAAGTAAATAGTCAATTATTTTTGCAATTAAAATATCCATTCTCGCTGACATAGTGGAGATTTTTTTCAGGGGGATATGCTCACAAGCTAACAGAAGCACATGATGGAGAACTGGAGAAAGGAAGAGAAGCATCTCCTGAGGCAAGTGTTGCAAAAAGATGATACTGATAAGATAAAGACTTTAATGCTGTTTACGACTAAAAAAATTGCCAAACAATTCGCCCATCTGCCCTTACTATCTAGTAATTAATGGAGTCAGTTGTGTTTAAGAATGGGCCAACTACAGAGGCACTATCCCCTTTTTCTATCTGTCACTTGGGAATCATGAATATGAACAGCACCATTAAATAAAGCAACTTAAGTAAGCATGCTTTCTTATCACAACTCATCAATCACTTTGGGAAAAATAAACCCCAATGCCTCTTTCTTTTGAGCCTTTCCTCTGGATTTAATTTTGCAACTTTTTTTTCAACTTGTATTTAAGTAGCGCGTTAAAGCATTCCTGCGAAGCAACAGACACAGGGACCACCCGTGCGCTCCTCCTTCCTTGATATCGCCTCGCGATAAATGCGGCCAGCTGTCCAACAGCTGGCACCAGGATGTCAGTGCCCCTGCGGAGCACCGAGCATCACCCACTTGAACCGTACCCCGAGGCATCCGTTAGAGATCTCAAATAAAATGTTTCTTTTTTTTTTTAATAAAATCAATAAAAGAACATTATATCCATTGCCAGTGTATCATCAATCCACCTCGAACGCCTGCAGCACGTGTGATACCACACCGACACACAAGCACACGTGCGAGAGTTAGAGAACCCCTCCCAACTTCCTATGGCGGCGGCCGGGCCTCGTCGTCGCCTTCAGACCGCGATGGCTCCGCCCCTCCGCTCCAAGAACCACTGCAAAACGATCCCAAAACCCCCCATTCAAAACCTACCAAAAAGAAAACAACAAGAATAGCGATATGCATCGTCGGCATTATACCTTTGGGATCGAGAACCCTAACTTCGCTGCCGATGGATGGCAAATCTGTGAATCGGACCAAAAAGAAGAAGAGTTAGAGACGGTAAAAGGGGGGTGAGAGATCAGAGTTGGGTTTTGGAAGGAGGACCTGAAGGAGATGGGTCGTGGGAGAAGAAGTAGAGGACGAGAAGGCAGAGGAGAGTGAGGAGAGGGATCAGATGGATGGTTCTCTCCGATTTGGAGCAAGATCGTGCCATCTTCTCCGACTTCGTCTCGTCGGCCTCCTCAGCAACATCGGGGCCACCTCCGGCGATCTCCCCATGGATCTGGAGCTTCGAGTTCGGCGATCCCAGTGACTGCCGCTGCATGACGCTATAGAGAGAGAAAAAAAATGAAAAGAGGATGAGAGAGAGAGAGCGAGAGAGATGATGATGATGGGCTTTGGGCGTGGCGAATGCTTTATATGCGGGCCTTTTTACCGTTGAGGATGGTTCTTATCCTCCACGCGGGATGAGGTTAACAGTTATTAAGGTACACGTGGCGCTATTCTAAGTTAAATCTTTTATCGTGTATTTAGTTTTTAATTTCCCCCACCCCTTATTTTCGCTTCTCGTTTGTTTTCATAAATAATTTTGAAACTCGAAATACATTCTATTTTCTGCATTTATCTTTTTCGTTTTGATAATTTAATTCATCATTTATTAATTACATGAAAAACATTTTTTTCGAAAAAAAAGAAAAACCACGTTTACATGATGAACAAACGAGAAAGCAAGGCGTAGCTTGTACGCTGGAGAAAGCAAAAGAATGGAATCAACGCCACACCATTCTTTGTAGTGAATGCTCTAGTTTTTTTTTTTTTTTTTTTAATTTTACTAAGAAAATTAGTTAATTAAGATGTTTAAATTTAAGTTAGCCATAAAAATAATTGGGATTTAATCAATTGTTTGCATCTGATCTGGCATCAATTGGCTTGGTGTTTTCGCCGAAGTTAAAATTCATGTGAGTTTATAAGTAATAAGATCCAGACTTCACATGAGTTCAAGTGTGGTGAATATAATATTTGATAATTTCACCACTAATTATTAATGTGCTATTATCGTTTGATAGTCTTCATTTATTTTACCTTCAATCCAAACAAGTATAACTTAAAACCTTCTTCTACCTTACTTTATCTTGTTTTATCCTACCTACCCTACTTTATAAAAGCTTTCTTCACCTCATCCAAGCAAAGCCTTAATGTTACTATATGTAAACTTGACTCATCATCACTTATTATTAATGGGCTTATTCTAACCATGCAATTAATAAACCAAAAAACAAATATTTAAAAATAACGATTAAAAAAAATTAAAAAAAGCTTTCAATTTATAATAAAAAGAAGGAATGTTATAGATTAGTTAGTATACTGCTTTTGAAAGAGGTTATCACTTATTAGAGAAGATAAAGGAAAAATAGAGAAGATGTAGAATTAATTGGGTATTAAATTAAAATATTTAACATTTTAATTTAATAAAAACAAATAATTATTAAAATTTTAATGATGAGATTCTAAAAGATTGTAAGGTTTTAAAATTGAATATAAGGCCTTCAAAATTAGGATAATTAAAGTCATTGCTTAATGATCTCACAACTGTGTGACCTCTTCTCATATTTTAGCTACTATGTTTTGTTTTGTTTTGTTTTTTAAGTTCTGTTTGCTACTTATGATTTTGTTTTCGTTTAGTGAGGTCCAAACTTCAATTTGAATAAAAATGGTGGCCCAATATAGATAGCGGTAATTTTTTTGTCAGCAGTAACGGATATAAAATTATCAGCTGAAAGAATAAGTCATATATGTACTAATAAAAAAAAATATAGCATTTATATCATAAACAATAGATCAAAAACTCACTGAGTGATTACTCAATGAAACAAAATTAAAATCAAGTAACCACTTTTATTCAAATTGAAGTTTAGTTCTTAAAATAATTAAAAAGAAAAAAACATAATTTAATTTATTGTAAAAAACTTTACCCTCATGTATAATACATGTTGCGTATGCGGTGGTTGGTGTAGTGTTGACGTTGGTCACTTGGTCCCCCATTAAACGTTAGTTAGGAAGTCCATGTGATAGATAGATGCACAAACAAAAGAGCATGAATAATTTTGTGGATAAGGCTCAGTCAAGACAATGGAAATTGATAATATGCATGTGCATGCAAACAATGCCTAAAATTTGATGCGAATAATTAAATAAACAGATTGATAGATTGTGATCATAGAATCATAGATAATGTTATACTGATAAAGAAGAGGTGCCAATCAATAAGGTTGGCATATGCTTTTGTTCAAACTAATCATGGTGTGATTATCCTTCTCATTTTCATAAATACATAATTATTAATATGAGATTTTTTTCTATATATATATATATATATAAAGAGAATTGTTAATTACTGTTATATCTTCTTGGATTTCATGAGGTTTGAGTTAATAATTTAAAATTCCTGATAATTAAAAAAATCTACAAGATAACATAAGTTGTTCATTTATCAATATTGATTGGGTTGGGCTGAGTAAATGAGGTACAAAGTGACGTATTTGAAGGCCCAATACTTGGGCCAGAGTATTTGAAGGCCTAATACTTGGGCCATCATGGCCCATTTTGTCTTTGTGTGTTTTTTTCCTTCAAAAATACATAATAAACTTTTAATTACGTTAGCAAGATAGAAATCAAAGTTATATATATATATATATATATATATAGCTAACGTAACAGCCAATGACGTGCACTGAGGTAATAACTCTATATTTGTGCATATCTAGGGGTGTAAATGAGTCAAGCTGCTCGTGAGCTACTCGAGATCAGCTCGGTCCATGCTCGAATTCGATTCGACTTTTCACGAGCCGAGCCGAGCTCGAGCTTCTCGATTAGTTTGGCGAGCCGAGCTCGAGCCTAAAATTACTCAGCTCGTGAGGCTCGCAAGCCTAAACGAGCTTATATATATATATATATATATATATATATATATATATATATATATATATATATATATATATATATATAATATAATCAATAGAGTGTAGTGTTGTAGATATATATGAATACATAGAAAGGGTACTCTTAATGTTTAGTTGAAAGTTTTTTGGGATTATATGAGTTTATGTTTTGAGTTTGTTTTTATTGCAAAACGAAGATGCTTTTTGCTTAGCTTAATGACAGATTGGAGAGACCTTTTTAAATGATATCAAATTCTTAAACGAGCCGAGCTCGAGCTACTCGAGCTTTCCAACGAGCCGAGCTTGAGCACAAAAAACATGGCTTGAACGAGCTCGAGCCTGGTGATACTCGGCTCGTTTACAGCCCTATGCATATCTGATGTCTTGTATAAAAAAAACTTTACTAACATAGTATAAAATAATTACTTCATGTCACATAATATTATTTTTATAAAAATAAAATAAAATAACATGCACAAATTTAGCTATCACACATTAATAATGGTTGATATCTTTGTTAACTTAGTGGCTTCAATCTAATCCATATGACTTATTATTCTTTAGTCAATCATAGTGCTTTTTTTCTCACGATTTTCACATTCTCGTTTTGTAATTCAACACCGTAATCATTATTTATGGTGAAAATTAGTAATTCATAAATAAAAAAATAAAAAAAAATCACTAATTATAATAGCACCTCAATTTCATAATACCCAATTCACTAATTCGCCCAATCTCTCTTTGATTAATATTTGATCCAATTTTATTTATTTCCAACTTCAAAAAATAAAAACTCTTGTTATATATATATATATATATATATATATATATATATATATATATTGTATTACGTTGGGATTACATGAATCTTAAGTCATATAATCAACATCAACACTCTTGAGGAGTGTAAAAATATTCCTACCAAACACCATGAAAAGATTAATGAAATGGACTTGCAAGTCTAAACCTACCAAAATCCAATGACAACCACAATTAGAAAAGCAACCACTAGAGTGAAATATCATATATATTATTTTAATTGGCTTTCATTTTCACATTAATACAAAAGAGTTTTGTCTTCCTAATTTGGTTTAGAAAATAATAAAAAAAAAAAAGGTTAAAGGATTATTTTCAATGACAAAGGCAACATCATTAATTAATATAATATAATTCAAGTGTGATTAGTTAATGAGAATTGAAACTTTGATGTCTTTATTTCACCAAATGGAGCTTTACTTGTAGCAATGGGAAATCATTCTTTTAGTGACTTATTTGTAGAAATTTTAGTCATGAGGTTTATCTTTATTTGTCTCATTTAAAGGGTACCCTTTTTTTTATTATTATTATTGTTTTCATTTCAAGCTCCATCAAATTAGTAAGTGGCAAACATGCACAAGTGATTTTGATTTTTAATATTTAATATTTAATATTTAGTTGCTTGTTTTTTTTTTTTAATATTTTACTCTTGTGGGCCTATATTAATTATAAATATAATTAATAAGAGACCCTTGAATAGGTACAAATGAAATGTTACTATTTATATGTGAATTGATTTTTAGTTGAGTTAGGTTTTTAGGTAGTTGCGTGATGACATTAATTATTTAAGAGTAGAAAATTTTCAAAGAAATAATGAAAAAGACTTGATATTAATTGGACACTAAAAAAATTCTAAAAATCGGAAAACATCAACAATGAAATGTTTTAAGAATAGTGACAAAAAATAATACTAATAAAAATTCTCTTTTTAATATTTATTCAGTTTATTTATTTGCGGTGTTGGATTAATTGTAAATATCAAACCATGCTTTACATAGAAACTAGTTAATATAAAAAAATAGAACTTTTTTCATATTTTTCTATCAAACTAAAAAATCATTGGTTTTTTTTTATTTCTTAATAATTTATTTTTAGTGTAAAAAGTCGGAGAAGAGAGAAACATTATAACAAATTTGAGACGTTTTCATGTGAAAGCAAAGGTGTGATATCTATTGATTATGTGGACATAATATGAGTTGTTTATTTTTCAAAAAGTTTTGAGATTTTGGATAACATTTAAAAAAAAAAAAAATTAATGTTTGATTGAGACATTTTCTTCGGACAGAAGAATTGTACTATTCAAACCAAACAAAATTTACATGGCTTTAATTAATAAATTTGTCAAAAAAAAAAAGAAAATCTTACAATACATAAATGAAAGCTTTCCAAAAGTGAATAAATATATGTGACTATTTATGATGGTTTGAAACACACGTCATAAGTTACAATACATAAAAATAATTATATGCCCACATGTAATTTTTTTTTTAAAAAAAATATATATATATATATTTTAAAACTAGGTAGGTAAACAAAAACAAGTGTGAAAACTCTATGAGAAAAATTTAATAATCCTTCAAGTTATGAGTATGTTTTTAGGTAAAAATGCAAAAATGGTTTTAAACAATAAAAATAATAAACCTTTGAATTATAAATGTTCTTTAATATTTACACATCATGCCCCAATGCAACAAGTTAGAACTCAACTTCTTCCCTACTTGTTACTTCCTTTTTTATTTTTATTTTCTTGGAAAGCAACTTGGATGAGTTAATATGATCTTAAAAAGTCCAAAATGGCAAAAAAAAAAAAAAAAAAAAAAAAGAAAGAAAGTTGCCATTGCTTGTCCATCATACTCAAGACATGAACTAGGGTTTGGTGCAAACCCTAGAAAATGAAAATGAGTCATTTGAGTTTGATACATTGTACCAAGCTGAGAGACCAAAGCAAAGAAAGACAAAGGAGTAGCTAAAGTGTCATAATTGGGTATAATAATAAAAAGAGTCAATATATATATATTAATATACAAAAAGAAGAAGAGGAAAATTAAATAAATAAGTAAGAATGCAAAGCACTTGTTGAAGGTTTAGGTGCACAAAGTCCTCCAAATGAAGAGGATTTCAACATGACAATAGTTTGGTGGAAGTGAGGTTAGAAGGCATTAAATGTTTGTTACCCTAACTCACTGACTTGGAGGGTACTTGTGTTGGAAAGTTAGGGTTTGTTAGAAGGCCATGGTTTGTTTTTAGGGTTTGGCCAAATTAAAAAGAATATAGCGCCTTCCTTCTTTTCCAAGGTGTGGGTTCATGGCTGCTCACCTAAAAACTATGACACTTGGCCAAATACACTCATCTATATATATATATATATATAATGTTTTTAAATGATGTATCTATGATGAATACAAATGCTTACATGGAGTTCAATGATGTTGTTTTTTATTGATAAAAATTTGGAAATTGATTGGTCGAGGTTTTATATGATATATATATATATATATATATATATATATATATTTTTATTTTTTAGAATTTTTAAATGAATTGTCGTTTGTAAATGATTTGAGTCAGACTGGTTTGAATAATGAGCAAATTATTTTATAAAGTCAAGATTGTTGACTTGGAAATAATTAAAGTTGAAAAAAAAATTCAAGTTGAGTTTACATATGATGTAAATGTTATTAATAAAATGTATTTTCCGCGTGCATAGATTTAAATTTAATTATGAGGTTCGCAGTGATTTATGCGTGATGATAAAGTTTTATATTGGAATATATGATAGAGAAAATCTTGTTACAATTTTTTTTTGTTATTAAATTGTTCTAATAATTAAATTCAAGGCAAAATTAAAACATAACTATATAGTTGCTCACATGAAAAATTATATCAATATTTTTACTAGTTAGTAGTAGATTCTTTTTTTATTATTATTATTGTTATTATTATTAGTATTAAAGTTTTTTTTTTTAATTTTTAAGGTTTGTCTTCTCTTCAATTCAATACATTCATAATTAGTTTGATGTCGGTAAAGGTGATAGATAGCCAACCTAAAAACATAACCATTTCTTATGTGTTTTTCTCTTGATATTATATATATATATTTGTATATATATGATTAAAATATATACAATAAAAATTAAATTAACTATTAGAGTTTAGATAATAAATGAGCCAAATTAGGGTTAAACCTCTCATTGAAACTAAAAGTAGAGAAAGAAAGCTGGTCATGCCAAATGATCAAAAGCCAAATTTTGAACTAAGAAATATATAAATCTTAATATTTTTCATAACACATTATTTACCTCCTAGCTTGAAAATAGAGAAATACTCAATTTACTCGAAGCAGCCCTGTAACAAAGTTGGATCCCATTTGCATATCAAATTTTATTAAAAAAGAATTATTATTGAGTTGGGTTATTTACATTACACATTATTGATCACTTGTTCTATAAATAACAAGTAGACGATAAGTGTTTTTTATTTAAAATAAAAAAACAGAGATGTACATAAATGCTCGCGTGATTTTAGAGTTTGGTCAATGATTTTTCTCGAAACAAACACCCTACTTAAATAACCCGAATGCATACAAACCAAAAAACCGGTAATATTATATAAAATTTTATTTTTTATAAAATTAAGATATGCCACACTAACAATTTAAAGT
The DNA here is from genome assembly GCA_902712375.1 of Dioscorea dumetorum. Taxonomy (NCBI): domain Eukaryota; kingdom Viridiplantae; phylum Streptophyta; class Magnoliopsida; order Dioscoreales; family Dioscoreaceae; genus Dioscorea; species Dioscorea dumetorum. The sequence continues at coordinate 20,177 of CACTHL010000381.1, forward strand.
TCATAGTGAAATCTTCAAATTTATGGCAATATAATTGACTACAAGACAACAAGAAGCTCAAAGCACACAAACATCATTTCAACTCACATAACTACAAAATTCCCCAATAACAATTGCCCCACCAACTTTTTTGCACTATTTCATTTATCAACAAAAGTTTCTTCCCTCTAACCAAATTATAATTTTAAAAAAAATAAAACTAAATAAATAAACACTTGTCCAATTAGAGACCAAAGTGTTTGTTTTATTTCAAAGAAAACTTAAGTGAAAAGCACATGTTGGAATGCTTTCTCTCCACATATATATCTTTTTATTTTATCATCATCAAGAGTTGGTAAAGAGAGAATCTATTTTTAGGACCATTCTCTTGGTGAATGATTGAATATATATATATATATATATATATATATATATATATATATATATATATATATATATGACCTTATAAGTTATAACAAGCCTACATCATCTCCACTTAATTCCAAGACCCCTCCCTCCAAAATTATTCCTAGTATTATTATGGGCAGAGGGAGAGCTCCATGTTGTGAGAAAGTGGGGCTTAATAAGGGTTCATGGACACCGGCAGAGGACATGAGACTCATGGCTTATATTCAAAAGTATGGCCATGGAAATTGGCGTGCTCTCCCTAAACAAGCAGGTTTTTCTTTTCTTTTCTTTTTCTTTTTTCATTTCTCTTTAATATATTTAATTTATAATTAATAAACTGGTTTTATCTTTGTTAATAATTTTTTTAATATATTTTAATTTAATCCATAGGATTGTTGAGGTGCGGAAAGAGTTGTCGTTTAAGATGGATTAATTATCTTCGTCCCGATATTAAACGTGGAAACTTCTCCAACGATGAAGAGGATACTATTATTAAGCTTCATTCTTTGCTCGGCAATAAGTAGGAAAAAAAAAAAAAAAAAAACTTGGATTAATATATTTCTTTATTGCGATATTTATTTGATTAATTGATGGAATTTTTTTTTTATTTTTATTTGGTTCATATTTTAGATGGTCGAAAATTGCATCTTACTTACCAGGAAGAACAGATAATGAAATAAAGAATGTGTGGAACACACATTTAAAAAAGCGGGTCACAAAGAAAGAAGAGAAATCTTCTCAATCATCTTCTGGTGAGCGAAGCAATGTAAATGGTGGCAGTGTCAAACTTGATTATCAATGTGGTGATGATGGTGAATCAAGAAATGGTTCTCAAGAGAAGATAACTGATGAGATCGAGATCGAGATCGAGCCGAGTGTAGATATGTCTTGCATGCTCATCAATGACAATGAGGACAATGACGGTGTGCACTCGAACACTGTCGAGAATTTCGACCGAGTTCTTATGTCTTCTGCTGCTTCTTTTTTTTCGACTAATTCCTATTCAAGCAATGATACAAGCCAAGAAGATCCTCTATGGAGTATCATGGATGAAGAAATCTATACTCTCATGCTTGATGAGGATTATCAGAAAATAAATAATAATAATACAACAACAACAACAGCAGCAGCATTAGGAGAGGAATGTTCTAATGGTGAAGATGAAAGCAAGAAGTGGTTGGCAAATTTGGAAAGAGAACTTGATCTTGATTTATGGGGAAATGAGGACAATATTGATCTACAATGTTTCAATGATCCTGTGTCATGTTATTTTCAGAAGACCCTTTAGACCTAACTGATTTCCAATGTCTTGATACATTGTCATTAAAAATCTATTTTAGTGTTAGGTTAACAGGAATTCACACAAGGGTGATGTATTCTTCTTCTTCATCTTCTGCTTTTTTATTTTATTTTTTTTTATATGTATTATTATTATTATTATTATTATTATTATTATTATTGTTATTACTACCAAGACTATTATATTGTTGTGTTTTGCGGTCCTAACTCACCTTTAAAAATCAAAAGGTGTAGACCCTTGATTAACAAGAATATTATTGTTGTTTTTTCTAGTAATTTGGTTTTTTTTTTTTTTTTTCATCATAGTTATCGTCATCATTTTCGTGACTTAACTTTTAATAGGTCATGTTCATAATTATGTTTTATTTGGCTTCTATCAGTGAGAGATTTATGATTGATTTTTAATTAATTGTCAAACAAACATAGACATAATTGGGTTTATCAATTCAAAAATAATATAACACTCATTAAAAAAAACATGTTTAAATTAAATCAAATCACATGGAGATTAGAACCAAACATTTTAGATTATTTCTTCATTTATGTTTGTTCAAAGACTGGAATTGTTTGGCTCTAGACAAAGTAAAGTCGCTTAATATATATATATATATATATATATATATATATATATATATATATATATATATCTTAGTTTTACGTCCTACTATCACCAGTGCTACCGCTTTCTTTTTGTAATTATGATTTATTATTGTGCACAGATTGTGCCAAAATGTGTAAAACGATTGTGTGTACTTATGATGTAAACTCCACCGTTAAATCACTTTTTATATGAAAAAACACAAAAGTGTATAAAGGTTTTATACTCTTCTAATCCAACGAGATCCTTCTTATATCGTTCTTAATTATGGACATAGATTTTTGTTAATTATTTTATAATACATTTTAAATATCAGATGCTTATCATGTTTCCAAAAGTAATTCAACTATACATTAGAGAATCTAAAAAATTCATAAAACCTACAGTGATAGTGCAGGCATGCATTTTGGCATGACTTAAATATAGTGAAAATTGAAAACCCAGCAGGAGACAAAAAAAATAATAAAAAAACAAAATGCACAAATAATTTTAGTCAATATTTATTATATAATAATAATCATAATAATAATAATAATAATAATAATACAAATTGGATATTTCTCTTGGTCCAATTTTATGCAACAGTTCAAAGTAAAAAAGAAAAAAGATAATTTTTCATCTTTCTAAATCATCATTAGAGTGTGTTTACTCGTGGGAAAAATCCTACCGATCCCACAATCTTTGCAACGGAAACATCCCAATTGATTAAGATCATTACCTATCCTCAAAATGACTACTTTTTATAATTATATTTTGGAAAATAAAATAAAAGAAGTTTTTTAATTAAATATTACTCGTATTGTAATTTTAATTTTAATTTAATGGGCACGCTCATTTTCTTCACCACAGCAAAGCAGGGCAGAGCACACACAAGCTTCTAAATATGCACCATTTCATGTCTTGCAAGGAAAAAGCTGAGAAACTATGATTAACAGGGCACCTAAAATAACTGCTCATGGGGGGGCCGCTTGAAAATAAGGGCCAAGAGGAGAAAAGAGATGCAGCCTGCAGCCTTCGGCCTTGCTAAAATAAAAATAGCCTCTTATAATGAACTGACAAGGCTTTCTTCAAGACAACTGATCCAGCAGTGGACTGCCTTCTTTGGCAAGAACAAACAAGCCTCCATCGCCCCTGGAAATCCTCAAGTCCTTGTCCAGGTAAGTTGTGAGAAGCCAGGACCCCGGTCTGTTCCCTGGAATTGGGACTTTGAGCGGTGGCTGACCGGAAAGGGTGCGCGCAATGTTTGCAAATGCCTCTTGTACAGGATTCAGTGTTTGGCGAATGGGTAGCAGGTCGATCTTCTGCCCAAAGACATCAATGCTCTCCGGTAGATCCACTGTCGATGATATCTCTGGCGGCTGAAAGCTTCCTTCCTTGAACTCCACCTGCACATCAGACCATCCAGTTGGTGCCTTATGCAATTGTTAACGACAATTCAGTATCAACTCGAAGTCTACTTTTTCAATTCTTCAATAGCCACCCATGACAAACTTGTGAGGGGATAAACTATATATTACAGGCCTGTCATTAGGTTGTCACAGGAATGCATGCGTCTGCTATCTATTTAAAAGAAATTCAAACAAGCCCACATTTCACATAATTATAAAACATCTACCACTGGCAATGGCAACAAGTAAGAATAAAAAATATAAATATAAAGGTGACTGAAACTTGAGTGGGAAATTTAAAGCATAGTACCTTTATCCTTGATGGTGTTTGAACTTCAAAGGAAGCTGAGGCACTAAATGAAAAGATGGCAAATGGGCTAGAGAGTGTTGCAGCATTAACTATAGTAGAACTTTTACTATCAATTGATTGAGATATCTTCTTTATTTTCAACAATGGTATCGCACTGACTGCTAGAAGAGGCAGAAGTTCAGAGAATGCAGTGTACCTACAACATATTGCAACCAAAAAGAAAAGAAAACATATCCTTTATAAACTGTGATTTTTTTTTGATAAAACATGATGCGCCAGACTATAAATAGAGAACGAAGGCATTTCCAACCCAATCCCCACAAGTAACAGTGGAACAGCATTTTGATAGAAATAGGAAATCCTCATTCAATAAAAAAATTCTATAATCAATGGAAGAGACCTTGAGCATTTTCATGTAAATAGCAATGGATTCACCCAGTGATTAGAACCAAAATTGCCCACACACTCCTCAAATCAGAGGACTATAATAAATGCAAGCAGTATTCCCAAATAAATTTCACAAGATGGGTGAATCAAAGGAATCCAATTGTAAATTTGATAAAATAAACGTCTTCTCCCTCATGAAGTAGCACATAATGAAATCAAAAGAAAACAAGGACAAGAATTAAAAAAAAAATGAAAGGAAAGTAAACACCAAGTATCTGGTAACACAGAACCAGTAACAATCTCAATAAAATCAGTGCTAACGAATTAACCTTTTCATCAGCATAGTGACTGAGAAATGTACCAAACCAGCAAATAACATGAAAATAGGGCAAGACTAATGATCTATCCTAATTAGGCTGCCATTCAATCCAAGTACTGAACTACAGATACGAGAAAACCTGTTTGGCAACGTAACTTAACACCCCATACTTTACTACCAACTGGTGTCCTGATACAATTAGATGGAAATCACATTAATGCAATTGTTAATGCATCAAAGAACCCCATCTTCTCCTCAATCACAAAACAAAATATAATCAAAACTAAAAAGAAAACAAGAAGGATGAATCAAAGAGATAGTTTCAAGAAAGAGGAGGAAAACAAACTAACTGAGAATGCACCAAAGGACCAACAAACACGAAGAACAGGCTCAACTAATGGCCAATCCTAAACACTATGACATTCAATGAAGTGAGGAATTGGACACCCCATTCTCAAAGGAACTAATGAATCTATCTGCATCTTTCTACACATCCGCATCCGAACACAACAGCGCACACGTTTATTATCAATTCATCAAACACATTCAGATATTAAAGGTTAAAACCAAAATCTATCAATCAGGATGATCAGAACGACAATAACATTTGATTATTCAGTGAGAAACATCAAGAAAACTCACAGTAGAACCCAATCCCCGTCAAGAAGCTCTGCCGCCTCGGTCGGTGCTGGGGTAGGATTTAACGCCTCCAACTGAGTAACCAGCTCAAAGATCTCCGCCCTAACCTCCGACGAAGCCCTAAACCCCAACTCGGTCCCGTAAAAAGTATCAACTAAGCACCGTTTCGAGTCCCTGAGCTTGTCGTCCTCCTCCGGCATCGAGCTCCCGCTGCCCAACTCATAGAACTTCCCCAAACTAGGCTCCCTCCCCCACTCGTCCTCGTTCTGTGGAGGATCCGGCACTGAAGGTATCTCCGGCTCTGGCTCTGCTTCCTCTCCCCACTCATCCGTGATTCTTGGCACACCAGACGATGGTTCCTTCTCAGGATCCGGCTCCGCCTCCTCCTCCTCCCCCAAATCATCCGTGATTCTTGGAAAACTAAACAATGGCTCATTCTCAGGATCGGAATCAGTACCGTCATTGGAGACGGCAGCGATCGAGAAATGCCTAGGGTTTCGAGAAACGGAAAACGGGAGGATCTTGGGAGTGGACAAGCGAAGGAGAGGCTTATTAGGGTTCCGGGCGAAGAGTGGAGGATACGGGGATACGACGAGAGACGCCATTGTAATCACTGGAGCAAGCTCTGCAATGGCGGTGGGTTCCTCCGTAGAATCTTTAGATTATTTTTATACCGTTTTTGCATTTCACACCCTCAACAATACCAAAATTATACGTCACTATCTTGCATGTAACCTCGAGATCAGCATCTCAATCAAACGGTCAATAACATCTCTCTTTCACACACAGAAATCTCATAAAACTCTCTCTGGTAATAGCGAAGGAATTGATATGGGTGGCTAAGAAGCCTGAACTCGCCTCAACTCCCACTCTCTCTCGAGCGCTCTCTGCATAACATCGCCGACCTCATCGACGCCTCCTTGCACTCGCTCTCCATCCTCAAAAAAGGCCACCCCCTTAAGTCATCATCATCAAATCATCTTTTTTCTCTTAAAAAATATTATTCAGCAATAAGAACTTGAAATGAAATGCTTGTTCGTATTTATTGGTGTAATAAGACTGTACATTTGGAATTCAAAACGCAAATCCCGCAAATAATTAAAGTTTTTTTTTGTTTTTAAACTAGAAAACAGGGCAGCCATCAACTTGGACGCCTTTGGCCGTGGGACAAGCGGCGAGGTCACAATGCTCGCCGCGAGTCCCCCACCAGTCGAGGTTCACGTTCTCCAAGCCCAGCGAGAAGTAAAGGAGCACAGCCATGAACGCCACTCCAGCATCCAATGCAGCAGATAGCACGTAGTTGTACCTTGTCCACCACCTCTTCTTGTACCTGAAGATGAAGAAGTTGAACACTGTGCCTACTGTTATCCATGCACTATAGTTGAGTGCTGTGGCTGGCGGCATTGCTCCTGTTGCGCCTATCAACACTGGGATGTTTATCAATGGGATCCATGACTGGCTTGGGAATGCCTTGTGCAGGAGCCACACTACGATTGGACCCAGTGCGCCACCAAGAAAGAACCAGTTGAGCGCAATGTAGTTCCCCAGTGGCCCAAATATCCGACGAGGTCCTATCAGTCCCCATATCACAGAGGCATCAAAAAAGACAAGATCACCTGGGCATGTCCATGGGCTGTTCGGTGGCAGGTGATCAGGGTCGCAGATGTTCTTTATGGAGCCAAGAAGCCACCAGGCCACACCGAGGTTTATCGTTCCGGCGATCATCGTACCGACGAACTGTATGTTAATTCAGTCATGGTGGTGTCAATTATCTGTGGTATCAGTAATGTAATGCAATTCAAATTCATTGGTGATGGTGTTTGAATGAGAACCTGGACTAAGAACATGGACTTTGGGGGGATCTTCATGTAATGGCCGAGCTTGAAATCAGCCAGAAAAGATATGGCCTGTGTCATGCTCATGTAGCCATAGACTTTGAAGCAGACATTGGCTATAGGTTTCCCTGGTTGAATGACTCCCATGATGTATTCTGTGATTATGTTCAGTCCTGGAGTCTGCTTAACATAAGAAAAGCATTAGAAAAGCTCAAGCTGTGAATTGATGCCTTTGGTTATTTTTGTAGTTGTATATACCTGGTTTGTTGTGGCTGTGATGATGCTGATAGGAAGAGTGAACGTGAAGGCCATGAGACATGCAAATATCAGACCCCACCATGGAAGCTGGACTTGGTCCTTCAAGATAGTGCAGAGAATGATGGAGATCACGGATGTTACAATGAGCAAAACATAAAACCACCATCCAGGTATATCCTCATATTTTTTCATCAGCCTTGTGTGGATGTCTTCCTTCCCCTGATATGAAGCGCGAAATTTCTCATATATCTCCCTGCATGATTATCCAGACATGAATACATTTCACGGAATGCATAGTATATAGCTATTAACTTGCTTACCTTCCATAGAAGAAGGCGACGTGGGTGACTGTGGCTGAAATGGCAGCAAAGCCAAAACCATAACTCAGAGCAAAGAACATGCTGAGATTAACCATTCCTTGCTGCCCATAGGCATCCAAGTCAATCTCAAACTTATCATTCACAATGGCTGTGATGTTGTAACGTGAACCTGTGGCAGTGAAGAGCTTGGCTGAGAATATTGGGTAGGTCTTTGCATTGTAGAGGTTGAGCCACCAGTAGGCAGCTGGGATGGCAATGTAGATCAATGCCGCATAACCAATGAAGACATTGGCAATGGCAAAGAACGGGCTGACCAGGGGGCTGAAGAGGAAAGAGGCAATGGAACTCCAATCCATTGTGAAGGCACCGAGACCTAGGCCTCTGCTGCCAGAGCCTAGTTGTTGGGCAGTAACTGAGTTGGAGAACGCCCAGCACACCCAAGAGATGCTCGTGAGGGTTGTGAACAGGTAGCCAGGGACAACGTACCATGTGAAACTGCAAATGAAGGCAATCATGAAGAACTTGGCTCTTGACATGCGACGATCCTCCTTCTCATGCAATGCCCTGCGCGCATGAACAACGCGCTCAGTCTCATGTTAATAACAGTCTATGAACTGCTGAATTTTTTTTTTTTTCTGAAATGTATTTTGAAAGAAATTTAAAGAGTCAGAAGTAGGAAATGTCAAGGGAAAACGAATAAAATACCAATAATCATCATTCAATCTATGGATATATATAGTAAGGGTTTTTGTTGAATGGACTTTAACTGAACTGAGCGCAAGTATATTCAAACAAAAAATTGTTAATTTAAACAATTAGCAACCATTAATTACTTCTCTTTTCATGTATTGTTCTTTTTGTCTTAAAAGTCTACATTTTACTGTAAATGGGATATGTTGCGTAACAAGACATAACCTTATAGAGCACATAACTGCGGAAACAAAGACTGTTAAGTGTCGTTAATGGAATTGCCATCGAACCCATGATAAATGGCACGTTCAAGAATGCAGAGTTTTTACTACTGAACCATTTAGCTAGTAAAATACCGCAACTATCAAGTGATCTAGACATCGCAAATCGTTTTGAGTGAATAAATCAAAAGGTCCCACCTAGTCAAAACAAAGACAGTTTCCAATTTTTGAGTAGACCTTTTATTGATAATTTCAAGCTAAAATTTTCCAGCGAGTGCGACTCATCAAAGGCAGGGATTAGTTAAACATGTTGCAAACTAGGACCTAAAGCATCACCACAGAAACTCCGGGCCCATCACTTCCATAGTAGAAAGAAAAGGGGTCCATGCCTACAATGAAGACCTTCAAACATGCACAAGCAAGCACTATGGATGATGTTGACAGTGATCCTAATGCAACATGGGGGGATATATAAAAGATAATTTTAATATTAAAATCGTTCTACTAAAAACTAAATTAAGCTATTTATTTAAAAGTAGATGCGTGCATGAGTGGGATTGCAGGAGGTTCTCCATCTCCATGCGCATTCATGAATATTAAGTGGCCAGAGTATTCGACGCGTCTTGTGAGCATGGAAAAAGCGTGGCTCAAAGGCTTGCATAGCTCCAGTGCACGTGGTTTTCTTGTTCATATTAAAATAAAAGAACGAAGAATCTTTTAAAAAAATAAAAAAAAAGATATTTCATTTTTCTTAATAAAATTTGCACTTAAAATACTTCATTCTAGGTTTTTGGCAACCCAAAAAACCAAAGAGATGCATGCCATGGAGGATTAACAACACTAGCAACCAATTTAGGGAAACAGAACAATGATAATACAACATATAGCCTTTTTTTGGGTGGATTTATTATTTGAATTAAAAAAAAAGCATCAAATAAAAATTACTGATTTTTATAAACCTAGAAAAAAATATATATATCTGGTGAAATTTATCATATTTGGATTTTTGTTCAAAAGAAAATCAAAGCAATAACAATAACAATAAAACTCACCGGAAAAGGGAGACCTGGACGAGCGTGCTGGGCCACCACATGTGGGCGGGCTCGACGACGTACTTCCTCATCAGGCCGGCCCAACCATAGCCCAACACCTGTCAATGAGAGAGCCACGTCAGCACACCGGAAGCTCGAAATTAGTTCAGAAGAAGGAGAAAAACCTAAATCCGAATCTCAAAGACCTGGGTGGTAACAATGAGGATCCAGGCGGCGATGAAGGAGATGCTCCTCTTGTAGAACGCCTTGATGATGTCGACGATGCCGACGGCGTAGGCGGGGCCATTCCCGAAGGCCGAGCCGGCGTTGGCGAAGATCGTGATCAGGACGTGCTCCTTCATATTGAACGGCCCGGGATTCAGCGAGAACTCCCGGTCTCCCAATCCCGGGATCTTGAATCTGGTGGTCGGGAGCGCGGAGGCGAGGAATCGACCGACGGGGAGCGACGCCACCTGGACGGTGATCTGGGTGATGATCAGAGGGTTGGTGCGGTAGGCGAAGAACTGGTTGAGAAACGAGAGGAGACAGCAGCAGAGGATTCCAAGGAACCACATCCTGAATGTCCACACCGGGAGCGTTGGATCGTCCGTGTTCGTCACCGTCAGCCGTACCTCCTCTATCGGCGATATCTCATCGTCCGATTCTACAACTCCCACGATCTCCCGACGATCTCTTCCCACCGCCATGGATTCCGGTGATCTCTTCGTCTTTGCTCTCTCTCTCTCTCTCTCTCTCTCTCTTTCTCTCTCGATTCGGAATCCTCGAACGAGATCGGGATCTCCGCAGTGATTCCAGCGTTGGGTTACTATATCAGTGCGAAAGGGTGAGTATCTTCCTATCCGAATTTACCCAAATACCCTTATCAGGATGTTCATATATTTAATATTTCCGGTTTAATATTAGTTTTAAAATACTTATCACAATCGCACCTAAATCGGGTCAAAATATCCCGGCTTATCCATATTTTTAAATATATTATATATATATATATAATATTCATTTAAGTTGATAGAGATTTGTTTAAATCATTTATATTTTTGTTCCCTAATATTTGAAGTTTCTTTTTTTCCCAATATTAATTTGAATTTATAATTAATTAATGATTTTAATGCAGCACAAACTTACGGCATTAGCGGACACACACCTCTTGGGGATCTAAGGATCTTGACTTGAGCTCATCGCATCTGTTCCGTTTGCGACGTCGTTTTCACGTGTTAACGGGTTTACATTCACGAGTCTGTAAAAAGAGATATCCCACTTGGCCAGTTGGCATTGGGCTCATCTTATGATGCAATTATGATTTCGGATCCTGTGTGAACTCATATAGCATATATATACATTGTCAATATTATTATTATTATTATTATTATTATTATTATTATTATTATTATTATCTCAAAAATATATTAGGAGATGATTCAACTTTCAATTTTAAGTGCAAAAGTTTGGTGCGCCGGAAAAAACAAAAATACAAAGTACACTGCAGACCATATGGGAAAGAGAACCAAAGACGTTGACCGAAAAACCGGTGAAAAACTATTGAGTAAAAAAGTCACTTGGCTTGCTCTCTATGTTGCTAGTTTCTCCAAAAGCATAAATCAAGACTCCCACATGTTAAAATTTTAATTAAAGTATGATATTTAAGGTCTGTTTGGTACGGAAGTGATTTTCTGAAGTGGTGAGTTTCTGGAAGTGTATAATTCAGTTGGAAATGTGGACTTCTGTGTGTTTGGTTATTGCTGGAAGTATCATGTCAGTAACCACTTTCAGTGTTTGGTTGGTTGAAGTGAAATCTGGAAGTGCCCACTTCAGGCACTTCATGGTGTTTGGTAAGAGGTGAAATGGGTGTATGATCACCACTTCGGGGATGGGGTATGGTTACCTTATAACGTTTATTATTAAATTTATAAATTAATTTGTTAATTTTATGACTTTAATAAAAGTTTGTTAACTTTGGTAAATTTTGTTTATTACATTTTTAATCTCATGATTACATTTTAATTATTCAATTAATTTTTCTTTATGCATTATGTCACCGTGATCTAATTTTTGTTTAATCTTGTTTTGTAAATTTGAAATTTCATCGTTAAATTTTAATTATGCAAAAAATGAACAATTATTCATTCTTTTAACGTGATGTAATTATTGTTCAATTTTGATTATTAAACTTGTAATCTCATGATTAAATTTGTATTATTCAATAAATTTTTCCTTATGCATAATGTTAGCATGATCTAATCTTGATTCAATCTTGTTTTGTAAATTTGTAATTTCATCATTAAATTTTAATTATGTGAAAAAATAAACAAATATCCATCATGCTTAAATTAATTTCCTGGAAGTGGGTAACAATAAGAGGTGATGTGACACTTCAGAGAATTGGGAGAAAAGGTGGTGAAGTGGACTTCGGGAGTTTTTGGGAGGAAGTCAGATGGGAAGTGGATGCATTTTGGAGGTGTCAAATCAATGATTTCGGGCCCAACTTCGACTAAACAAACACCCGGAAGTGGTTTGGAAGTCTCCACTTCCACCACTTCACCACCAAACGAAGTCAAACAAACACCCCTTAATATGTTGTAACATTATAACCAAATTACAATATCTAATATATTATATCAATTAAATAATTAATTTAAAACATAAGTATAATCATTTACCTCCCGCCATAGCAAATTAAATACACTCAAAAATTAAGATTTGCACTTCAAGAAACCAAAGGTTTTTTCAATTAATTAAGTGTTTGTCTATATATAAACCTTTCCATCAAATGATTAATTTTGTATTAAATTTTAAAGTACAAATTTATCCAAAATGCCAATTAGGGTTAAAAAAAGATTCAAATAATAATATTATAACCACTGTAATTATTTAAATGTACTTAATTTTAAAATACCATAAAAATAATTTAAATATGAATTAGATTTAAACTGATATATCCTTTAGCATGGTCTTGCACAAGACTGAAACAGCATATATCTAAGGAATAAACTTATGATCAATCTTGCATATTTTGAAAAAAAAAAATATATCAACTATAATTAATGAATTCGTAAAAATTATATGTTTTCTAAACTTAATAATTTTTTCCTTCACATAAATAACATGATATAATAAAATTATAAAAAAAAACATGTCTTTATTAATAATCTTTTAATATATTGGTAATAAGTCTCTCGAGTAAAATATTTATACTTTTATTGAGAAGAGTTCAAAGCTCAACTCCGATGCAATGATGGCACATGTGAGTTGAGAAAGTATTTCCATGTCAATGTAATGTTTGCATTTCATAAAAAATAAAATAAAAAATAGCATGTCTTTAATCCACAAGTATATATATATATATATGTGTGTGGTTTTTTTTTTTTTGGTAATTGATTAGTGAATAATTTCTCCATCTAGAAGTATAAAAGTCTCATTTTTGTGAGGGCTATAAATGATGTACATAAATGCGAGCTAGTACCTATCAAATTGTAATTCTCTTGACTCCATTGGTTGTCTAGTATTGATTTATTAGTTGAATTGGACTTATAACTACACGCAACACATTTATTCATGCCAACCTTCCTTTATTAATGAAGTGAATGAACCATTAATCATTATATATATATATATATATATAAGGGCATATTTTCTATGAACTTTCATCGAATATAAATCTATGGTGATGAAATCTTTCCAATAGAGAGAATGGGATTTAACAACCTGGTAAGAAGGAGAAGTAGATATATGAGAGTGTACAAGGGTAATTAACAGCTATTAGATGACAATCTAATTGATAGTAAATGGACATTTGTAAAATTGATTTATAGGGACATACATAGTTGATGAATTTCTGATATATATATATATTGTTAAAAGCGGATCATCATAAATTTTAATTAAAAAAACAAATAGAATAAATAAAGAAGATACAGAACAATAGTAAATAAAAAATCAACTAAAAAAAAAATACAAAATCAAGTATCCAAACTCCTTCAAAATATTACTTTTATTACAAGAGAGTTGGTATTTTATTTTATTTTTTTTAAATAATACCATATATTCTTCAATGGAGGGTACAATAGGAATAATATGGTTTTATATTAGAAAGAAAAGGTAATGTGAATATATGATTTGAATAATGAATTGTATTTCAATGAACTCAAGCTAATTGGCTGGTGAATGTGAATCATCATATTGAAAAACAAGACTTTTCTATGATTGTTCCGAAGGACATTCACCAGCCAATTAGCTTGAGTTTAAACCAAATGTGCTAGAGTAAGAAAAAAAATTTTAAGTGAGCCAAATCTCATAGATAAATACGCAGATTATTGTTTATTATAATTATTGACTGAGAGTCATTGAATCATTATCAAATAGTTATTTGTTTATATGAATATTGTATATTTTTTTATAGTTTGAAATTATTTGTTACTGCATCTAAATGAATTATAACTATTGAATGTGAATCCAATAGCGATTGTAAATGTTCATAGATGATGGGTTATATGTGTACATAACTTCAAATGAATTATTAATTTGTCCATAAAAGTACACACTAATATTATTTCACAAGTCAATTTAATCGTAGATATGATAAAATATGTGAATGCATCATTGGAATGAGATCGTTTTCAACTTTCAAATGGGTGAATTTTTTTAAAAAAGTTGATGTACTCAAACATTTATGAAGTGACATGAATTTGTTTTCGCAATGGTTGATAAATTTTTTTTATCTACTATTTTTTAGTTAATTATATAATAATTTTTTACAATAAGATGAACAAACTACTTACCTCAAACAATACTATGAGTGTAAATTGATTTTTCAGTCTTTTATTGATAAGATAAAGAGTTATGATGTTTATAATATGAAAGCAAGTTTTTAATTTTTACAATAATATAAAATTTATCAATTTGTTTCCTTTTTTTCTCACATCTTTCTCATTTTTCATTTTTTTTTAATAGACACAAGAGTTACGATGCTTATAATATGAAGCAAGTTTTTAATTTTTACAATAATACAAAATTTTTCATATCAATTTTTTCCTTTTTTTCTTGCATTTTCCTCATTTTTCATTTTTTTTTTGATAAACACACGCGCTCCTCTTGCTATTGTTCTCATTCCTCTTAACATGTTTTATCATTTTTCTTTCTTTTTGTATTTAAGGATTTTTTCTCTCTTATTAATAAATTTTATTTTATATTTATTATAGAATTCCAATAACAATTTTTTTTTTTTTTTTTTTTTTGCACAAATTAAGATGCTAGAAAGAAGATATGAGCCGTTACCTATTTAGAGATATCCACTGTTGGTTCAAATCATAAGTCTACATACTTTGTGTCATGCTCTAATTTTTCAAAAACTAAGAAGAGTTGATAAGTTTTTTTTAACTTAAAAACACTAATAAGTTCTCACTCAGATAATATGTTTATCAATTCTAACTCAGATAATATGTTCATTACTTAATTTAAGAATAAAAAAATAAGAACACGGCCGTTCCTAAAAGTGCCTACCAAAATATTAAATACATTTTTATTAAATTCAAGTTATTTACATCTGAAAGATTAAATCCTACGGAAAAAGTTTTAAATCGAACCAGATTATTTTTTGGTTTATGTTTGCTTGGTTTTGTTTATTTAAAAAAATAAATAAATAAAGTGAACGTGAAAGGTTTGTGAAAGTTATTTTTAATAAAATAAAATCGAATCGAAATTATTTCATCTCATATAAAGCGTTGAATTTAATAATTCAAGATAATCATAAAAAATAAATTATTAATAGTATTATTAAAATATTAAAGGCGAATTTGGCAAGACCGTCCGATCAAATGCGCAGAGACGATCTCAGCCGTCCATCGCCCATTCCCACCGTCCCCTAAAACTCCCACGCTCGACGACGACCCTCCAAAGGCACGGCCTTTGATCGCCTCGGGAGCTCGAAGATTAACGAGGGAAATTCTAAACCCTAGTTTTCGATTCGATCGCCGGCGAGCTCGTCTCGATCTCTGATCAAGAACCCTAGCGAGAGTCCTAGATCCCGGCGCCCAGATCGGGAGCGCTGGGGGCGAATCAGTCCCGCTCCGAGGCGCCCCCGGCCTTTGGGCACCTCTTTACCCTCTTCCAGAACCGTAATGATCGCCGGCGACCGCAGCTCCTAGCGTCTCTCCCTCCTTCTCCCATGGACTTCGTCTCCCGCCATGCCGCCGATCCCCGCCCTTCTCCTCCTGAACCCTCAGTTACCCCCTCACCTTCTTCAAACCCTGCCTCTACTCCTGCACCTGAGGAGCCTGAGTACCTCGCTCGGTATCTCGTCGTCAAGCACTCGTGGCGAGGGCGGTACAAGCGGATTCTTTGTATTTCTAGCGCGGCGATCATCACTTTGGATCCGAATACCTTGGCGGTCACGAACTCCTATGATGCTGCCGATGGGTTTGAGGAGGCTGCGCCCGTGCTGGGGCGCGGGGATGACCCTGGTTCGCAGGAGTTCACGCTTAGCTTGAGGACGGACTCTCGCGGAAAGTTTAAGCAGATTAGGTTTTCCTCCAGGTTTCGGGTGAGCATCTTGACCGAGTTGCACCGGCTGCGGGGCGGAACGCTGGGACCGCTCGCGGAGTTCCCGGTGCTTCATCTCCGTAGGAGGACTGCAGAGTGGGTTCCCTATGTAAGTTCTTCTGCTAATTATTATTGGTGACATTTGAAAAATTGATACACATCGATTCGGTAGCAGTAGCGGCCCTATTGTGAAAAGAAAAGAATTGTCTTGAAGAAATAGTTGCTTAGTCATGTTGAACCAACTGTTGCCTCATTTCATACAAAATGATAGCAATATGCCACCCGGAGTGTTGTATATGCGAGAACACAACTTATTTCATTTCTTTGGTATTGCTCTGTCATCCCACATTGTATTCTTTCAGTGGCATTTTTAGTATTCCCTTGAAGTTTAATGGATATAATTTATTCCATGAGTATAAGTTGCAATGAGGCTCCTTTGTCAGTACTGCATTTTTTTTTTAATGGTTGATTATCATTGATTCATATAGGTGAGCTGAAGGAGTGTGATTTAGTAGTTCTAACTTTTAGTATCTGACATTTCTGTGCAATATAATCTGTTGCTTAACCTCTTCACAGGTTCAGGGGATTTACTTTTGTTTATATATGTCTTTTCTGTTATTTAGCTATTAGCATTTTAGCATGATTTTAAACTCCATTCTTCTGTAGAGGTTGAAGGTTACATCTGTTGGTGTGGAGCTTCTTGAAGCAAATTCTGGTGACCCAAGGTGGTGTTTGGATTTTAGGGACATGAATTCACCTGCGGTCATACTTTTGGCAGACAATTTCGGTAAAAGAAGCAGTGAATCTGGCGGTTTTGTTCTTTGCCCCCTATATGGAAGAAAATCCAAAGCATTTTTAGCTGCCTCTGGAGCCTCTAACACAACAATTGTATCATATTTGGTATGTTGTTTTCTTGTCTTATCTTTGTTACTTTTATGCCAATGTTAATTGAAAAATAGTTGATCTTCTTGTTCTGCATGATTATATTGCTTTTTTACTGCTACATGTTTTCTTCCTTTTAATTTTTCATTTGTGATATTCTTTGATTCTATATACAGACCAAAACTGCAAAGTCTACTGTGGGATTACTTTTATCTGTTGACAGCTCTCAATCAATGACTGCAGCTGATTTTCTAAAGAAAAGGGGTAAGTTTAGAAAATATAATTGGGGAAACTGGCTAATTTCTTCTCTAGTCAAAGTGATATCTTACCGTCTGATTTGTTCTTTATTGAATCTGTCACGTGCTTCAATGTTTTTTGCTTCTTTTTGTGGCACTGTAGCTTAATTTCTTCAGTAGTTCATTGTAATTTGCAGCCAAGGAGGCAGTTGGAGCTGAAGAAACCCCCTATGGTGAATGGTCAGTTACTAGATTACGTTCTGCTGCTCATGGAACCGCACACATTGAAAGCTTAAGTTTGGGGATCGGACCTAAGGGTGGACTGGGAGATCAAGGTGATTCCGTTTCCCGTCAACTCATTCTCACAAAGGTTTCACTTGTTGAACGGAGACCGGAGAACTATGAGGTACCTATGGTTGTTGGGAGATCTTATTCTTTTGTTTCTTTATTCGTGTGTACACTTGGTCTTATGTATGATTGAATTTTAATGATAATTATCTCTTTATTTAGTTTTAACTCAATATCTAATGAAATGTTTCCCGTTCTTGAATTGTTTTGCTAGCCTACCTCAATTCACTATTTTAGGACGTCCTCTCTCTAGTGATATTATCTTCTTTTCTTTTCTCTGCTATTAAAAGTCATCTTTTCCCTCCTCCTCACTTTACCATAAATGGCAACCCCTAGTCTTGTTTTCTTTTACCGAAATTTCAATGATATATTTAATTAAATTCAGTGTTTTACTTTGCATCCCATGCTCATGTCTTTAGTCTTTATATTCTTCAAATGAAGAACTCCTGTCAAGTTCTGATTGCGACTTCTTGTGACTTTGCACAGGCTGTTATTGTCTGTCCATTGTCAGCAGTAAGTTCTCTTGTCAGGTTTGCAGAAGAACCCCAGATGTTTGCGATTGAATTCAATGATGGTTGCCCTATTCACGTGAGTATTTGCTATTTCATGATGCCATTATTGCGAGAAAGTGGCTATAATTTTATTCACGGTTCCAATTACAGGTGTATGCGAGTACATCTCGTGATAGCTTGCTTGCAGCTGTTCGTGATGTTTTGCAAACAGAGGTAAGTTTCTTTTTTGATGTTGACTTGTTGCTTTTCTGTATTTCTGATGCTTTGGAGTGAATCTTGTTTGTGTTTCCTGTTAGGGCCAGTGCCATGTTCCTGTTTTACCTAGGTTGACCATGCCTGGGCACCGCATAGACCCTCCATGTGGAAGAGCTTTGCTTCTGATACAGCAATCTCCTCCTGGTCGACAGCATCCTGTCTCTGATATTGAAAGTTCATCCATGCATTTGAAACACTTGGCTGCTGCTGCAAAAGATGCTGTAGCTGAAGGTGGCTCAGTCCCTGGTCCAAAAGCAAAGTTGTGGCGTAGAATTAGGGAGTTCAATGCTTGTATACCTTATAGTGGAGTGCCTCCTAACATTGAAGTGCCAGAGGTTGTGCTTATGGCTTTGATCTCCATGCTTCCTGTAACACCTAATCTGCCACCTGAGGCGCCACCACCTCCTGCACCATCACCTAAGGCAGCTGCAACACTGATGGGCTTCCTTGCATGTCTACGTAGGTTGTTGGTGTCAAGAAATGCAGCTTCACATGTGATTGCTTTTTCTGCTGCCGTTGGTAGAATTATGGGGCTTCTCAGAAATGGGTCTGATGGTGTGGCATCAGAGGTAGCTGGACTTATAGCTATGCTTATTGGTGGTGGTCCTGCTGATACTGGTGCGCTGATGGATTCAAGAGGAGAGCAACATGCTACTTATATGCATACGAAGTCTGTGCTATTTGGTCACCCAAATTATGTTACCATCCTTGTCAACAGATTGAGGCCTTCATCGGTATCACCATTGTTATCAATGTCAGTTGTTGAAGTTCTTGAAGCTATGCTTTGTGAATCCCATGGTGAAACTACTCAGCACACTACTTTTGTCGAGTTGCTCCGCCAAGTGGCTGGCTTACGGCGCCGGTTATTTGCATTATTTGGGCATCCTGCTGAGAGTGTAAGAGAGACAGTAGCTGTCATTATGCGAACCATTGCTGAGGAGGATGCAATTGCAGCAGAGTCCATGAGAGATGCTGCTTTGAGAGATGGTGCCTTATTGAGGCACCTGTTGCATGCCTTTTTTCTTCCTGCTGGTGAGCGACGTGATGTTAGTCGGCAGCTTGTAGCTCTCTGGGCGGATTCTTATCAACCTGCTCTTGATTTGTTGTCAAGAGTTCTACCTCCTGGCCTCGTTGCTTATTTGCATACAAGATCTGATGCTACTCAGGAAGATTCACAAAACCAATTTAATGAAGATGCTCCTTCAACCAGGAGAAGGCGTCGCATTCTCCAGCAGAGGAAGGGCCGCTTGGGTAGGGGCATAACATCTCAAGAGCAAGTGATTCCTCAAGTCAACAATATTGAGAATGGGGATTTGGCAAGTCAAATTGGGCATGGCGCTTCTTTAGGAAATGATTACCAGCACAGATCCTCCCAAGATTCAAATTTTGGACAATGTGCTGTCTCTCCATCTGTTCCAAGTGCAAACCCAACATATGAATCCTATTCCGCAGCAGCTGTGCATAGTTCATCTTCAGCTACAAATCCTTCTGTAAACTTTGCTCAAACCAATGTCATGCCTTTATCAGATTCAAATACTTCTGATCCAGTTGATTCTGACAACAACTTAACTGGACCTCTGAATCCTGACCTTCCTACCCCGGCACAGATTGTTGTGGAGAACACTCCTGTGGGATCAGGTAGGTTACTGTGCAACTGGTATGAATTTTGGAAAGCATTTGGTCTAGATCATAATCGAGCAGACTTAATATGGAATGAGCGCATGAGGCAAGAACTTAGAGAGGCTTTGCAAGCGGAAGTTCATAAATTAGATGTTGAGAAAGAAAGATCAGAAGATATAGTTCCTCGTGGTTCAATGGTTGGGGTGAAGCCAGGGCAAGAAAATGCGCCACAGATATCTTGGAACTATGTAGAATTTTCAGTTGCCTACCCTAGTCTTTCAAAAGAAGTATGTGTGGGTCAATATTATCTACGTTTGTTGCTTGAGAGTAGTAGTAATTTTCGGGCACAGGATTTTCCACTGCGTGATCCACCAGCATTCTTCAGAGCATTGTATCATCGTTTCTTATGTGATGCAGACACTGGTCTTACTGTTGATGGTGCTATTCCTGATGAATTGGGTTCATCTGATGACTGGTGTGATATGGGAAGGTTAGATGGTTTTGGGGGAGGTGGAGGTTCTTCAGTCAGAGAACTTTGTGCCAGAGCAATGGCAATCGTGTATGAGCAGCACTATAAAGTTATTGGGCCTTTTGATGGTACAGCTCATATTACAGTTTTATTGGACAGGACAGATGATCGTGCTTTGAGACACCGGTTGCTTCTCCTACTAAAGGTAGCCCCATGAACCTGAGAATCCTTGAAGGTCATATTTTTGGAACCTAAAACTGTTACTACGTGGTTACTTGCTAAATCATTGCTACATTTTAAAATAACAGCTATTGGGAGTTTTCTTGAATTTACGTTAGCAGAATGCTGGTTGACTGATATATTAGGCATTGGATATTATATAAATTACTCTAGAGAATTTTAGAGTCTGGTTATGCTGAGAGTTGCACTAATTTTGTACCTTTTTTTTTGGGTGGGAACAATTAGTACATGTCTCTTTGAATAATTGTTTTTCTCATGATAACAGTTTGGAAGAAGCTTTTGGATTCAAGACTGTGTGAGCTGACTTTTTTTCCTTTTTGATTTGTTGTTGTTGTTGTTTTTGGCACATAACATCATCAAAGGGCTTACTTTTTAAACTTGTAATTACATATCAACTTTTGTGTTTTATACTCACTTATTGATAAAATCATGTGTTTTTTCGCAATGGTGACTTATTATTGGAATACTGTTTTGATGTTATATTTGAATGTTCGTTTCTTTTGTCATAAATTTAGTTCATATTTTACCATTGGTGATAAACTTCTGTTGGGAATCGCTAATGGTGCAGGCCTTGATGAAAGTAATTTCAAATGTGGAAGCTTGTGTTTTAGTTGGAGGGTGTGTTTTGGCTGTTGATTTTTTGACTGTTGCTCATGAAGCTTCTGAACGAACTTCTATTCCTTTGCAATCTAATTTGATTGCTGCTAGTGCTTTCATGGAACCACTGAAAGAATGGATGTTCAATGACAAGGATGGCACACAAGTTGGTCCACTTGAGAAAGATGCAATAAGAAGATTTTGGTCAAAGAAGGCCATTGATTGGACTACCAGGTTTTGGGCTTCTGGCATGACTGACTGGAAACGATTGCGTGATATCCGTGAACTACGATGGGCACTGGCTGTTCGTGTTCCTGTTCTCACCCCTGTTCAGGTATCCTTTTGGAATATACAAGTTTGTAGCTGCCCACTACAAATCTACGGTCTGTACTATGTTGAATTTTTAGAGGTTAAGAAATATTTTTCTTCCTGTTGAAAGCTTATCCGAGCAGGTGTCCAAGTTACTATTAGTCTTAGTTGTTTATTCTGCATGTATTTTAATACCGGTTTCTGAGTTTTCTCTTGCTATTTGTCTTTAGAATTTAGAATGCTTTTAATTTTTTAGATTGTAAGTGTATATGCATATGTATCAATATATGGCATTCACTTTTGCTATAGAATTCTGATTATAGTTTCCCTTGAGCTCCTATATTGGTTTGCTTCTCATTCAACCTTTTTTTTCTTTGGTGTGGCACTTGTCGTATCTGTTAAAGTATTCTATGTCTTCAATCCAGTTGATACCTGTTAAGTGGCTCAAATTGTATGATCTTTTTCCTGAGTATCCTGATACATTACCGATTGTAATCTTTGTTGGTTATATTTACTTTTCCATTCCCTCCAGTCTGGATTATTTAAAAAATCCAAATTGTTATTTTTATTTCTTATTCAGGTTGGAGAGAATGCGCTTTCCATCTTACACAGCATGGTTGCTGCACATTCTGATCTTGATGATGCTGGTGAGATTGTTACTCCGACACCAAGAGTAAAACGAATTTTGTCCAGTACTCGGTGTCTTCCGCATGTTGCTCAGGTTGATTCTGAACCCTTGATATTTATTCTCCCAAATTTGAATGCAAATTTTTTGTGTGAGGTCTGTTACAATGGTTGTTCTGTGTCATACTCTGAAAGGGTTTGATGTCCTTTTACATATTAGAAAGCACTTTACCTTGTTAAGATAATTCTATGTAATGCTTCTGCACTTCTTGATATGACCTGAAATTGATACTAAAAACTGGGGAACATTAATTTGTCTTTGTTTAAAGCTGTGAAACATAAAATTTCTTCAACTTTGTCCTATTCTAATTTGTTTGTAGGGACTTAAAAATTGTTTTTTTGCGATATAGTAATTTTCTAAGAATCAACCTCGAATGCACACAACTATGTGCATATTGTCATTTGCTGATGCCTTGCATGTCTTTGGTGGGGATAACAGGCCATATTGACAGGAGAGCCTGGCATTGTTGGGAATGCTGCTTCATTGCTGAAAGCTATTGTAACTCGAAATCCTAAAGCAATGATTCGATTATACAGTACAGGAGCATTTTACTTTGCACTGGCATATCCTGGTTCGAATCTTCTTTCTATTGCGCATCTCTTCTCTGTGACACATGTCCATCAAGCATTTCATGGTGGTGAAGAAGCTGCTGTTTCTTCATCCTTGCCTTTGGCAAAGCGCAGTGTACTTGGTGGACTTCTCCCAGAATCTTTGTTATATGTGCTGGAGAGAAGCGGGCCTACTGCATTTGCTGCCGCCATGGTTTCTGACTCTGATACTCCAGAGATCATCTGGACACATAAGATGCGAGCAGAACATCTGATTCGCCAGGTACTTAATTTGGAGGGCTTTGCTGCTTTTAATTTTGAATCTAGGTATGCTACGTGGACGTTAGACAAATTGCATATGGTATAAATTGGCTCTTTCATATATCTCAGGTTCTGCAGCATCTTGGTGACTTTCCACAGAAGTTATCTCAACACTGCCATTCCCTATATGATTATGCGCCTATGCCTCCTGTAACATATCCTGAGTTGAAAGATGAAATGTGGTGCCATCGCTACTACCTCCGAAACTTATGTGATGAGATAAGGTTTCCAAATTGGCCCATTGTTGAACATGTAGAATTCTTGCAGTCATTGTTGGCAATGTGGCGTGAAGAGTTGACTCGTCGTCCAATGGATCTTTCAGAAGAAGAAGCTTGCAAGATACTTGAGATATCTCTAGATGACATTGTAACTGGTGAAAATGCTGACAATGGGCAAACCTTACAGGCTGATGGTGATAATCATAGTGCAAACAAAAAGGTTCTGAGCATTGATGAAGAAAAACTGAAGCGCCAATACCGGAAGTTGGCCATTAAATATCACCCTGACAAGAATCCTGAAGGGAGGGAGAAGTTTGTTGCTGTACAGAAGGCTTATGAAAGATTGCAGGTAATATTTTTTCATACAGATAATATATCCTGTTACAGCTTGACATTTTCTTGTAGGTATCTTGTCTTCAGCAAGATCAAGATTTTACTTGTGAAAAAGAGAGAAAGAATTTTAATAAATGAGGTTTTTGGCTATGGATTTTGTGTGCAGTGACTGCTCATTATTTACAAATGTCATGATTTTGTTAAATGAATGATTACTTTTATTACGCACAGTCAACCACAAATGATAATTCTGGAGTTGTGCCTTGAGATTTTGAAAAATGACTAACCATTTTGTAGTACACTCGCCTAAATTAGGAATAATTGAGCTGACAATTTTTATAATTGATATGTGCACATGTGTACAAGAGCCCACCACCCTGCCTAAAAGTTATGTGCATGAAAACTATGGCCTCATCTGTCTGTACATGTTTCTGTATACCTTGATAAGTTTCTTGGATGTGGATTTAGGGGGAAAAGTCTTTTTCAAATGCTACTCTATAGATAAATGTGAACCTGACATGGCAAATTTGGCATGATGCAAATTGACCTTTACTTTTATTTTATGCCAAAGAATCTGACAAGAACATTATTTTCTGCACTTGCAGGCAACTATGCAAGGATTACAAGGTCCACAGCTTTGGAGGTTGTTGCTTTTATTGAAGTCACAATGTATTTTGTATAGGCGATACGGTGATGTCTTGGAACCTTTCAAATATGCTGGATATCCAATGTTGCTTAATGCAGTCACAGTGGATAAGGATGACAACAATTTTCTGTCATCTGACAGAGTAGCTCTTCTCATTGCTGCGTCAGAGCTAATTTGGCTGACGTAAGTAGTTGTTCTCTAGGTCTCTCTTATCTTTCTTTTCTGTTAGCCTTTCCTTTTTTGTTTGTAGGGATTTATATTTAATGTTTGAGTGTGTTATTTGTGTCAGGTGTGCATCATCTTCATTAAATGGTGAAGAGCTCATAAGAGATGATGGAATACCACTCTTGGCGACACTTCTCTCCCGCTGTATGTGTGTGGTTCAGCCTACAACCCCTGCAAATGAACCATCTGCGGTCATTGTTACCAATGTCATGCGCACATTTTCAGTCTTGAGTCAATTTGACACTGCAAGAACAGAGATTCTCAAATTCGGGGGTCTTATAGATGACATTGTCCACTGTACAGAACTGGAGCTTGCCCCTTCAGCTGTTGATGCTGCTCTTCAGACTGCAGCTCATATTTGTGTTTCATCTGAATTACAGGACGCTTTACTGCGAGCAGGATTGTTATGGTAGGCAGTTAATTTTCCCCCCTCTTTTTCCCATGTGTCCACACATATATTTGCAGCTCAGACTTCTATATCCATGAATACCTTATAATCCTGAATCTTAGTTCCACCTCTTTCATGATAACACCCTCGCTATAGTAAAAGCTATAAATTGATAGGGAGGTTTATTAATGATCGGAGGTTCTTAACTGGTTGGAAATAATCAAAATGGTATGACCTTCACTGTCTCTCTGGAGGTAATTGCATTCATTCCGTACTTATGTTGATTTCAGAGAGTCTCCACATTTTTCAGCATAAAAATGGAGGAGAAATTCATCAATGTCTTTGATTTTTTTGAATTTCTGTGAACCTGATGCATTTTGTGGTTGTGATATGTTCAACTGTCTACAGTTTGGCTGCTCAACTGTCCTGAAACTTATGGAGACTAATTCTTTTCTGTCTCAGGTATCTGTTGCCTTTATTGCTTCAATATGATTCTACTGCAGATGAGAATGATGTAAATGAAGCACATGGTGTTGGTGCTAGGGTGCAGATTGCAAAAAATCTGCATGCTGTCCGAGCAACACAGGCTCTTTCAAGACTCTATGGGTTTTCTGGTGATGGAATTTTAACACCTCAAAACCATGCAGCTGTAAATGCACTCAAAGCATTGCTTACTCCTAAGCTTGCTAAGATGCTCAATGATCAAGTGCCAAAGGATCTCTTAACAAATCTGAACTCAAATTTGGAATCTCCAGAGGTAAAACATTGTAGTTTCTTGATGCCTGTCCGCTTCTATAATAATTTTCTGTTTTGATATTTTACATGTTACTTGTTTGAAGTCATACTCAGGAAATTTCTGGTATTGCCTAATCTACCCAAAATAAAATTTAATTTGAACTGGCAATTAGAATGAACTCTGTTTTGGCAATTAGACATGTAGTCTTTGTAGCACAAAAATATGTTACAGTTAAATCAGGGAAAAAAGGGCAATCCTGGTTATGGTTTTTTTCAGATTTGAAGGAGAAGCAAGTTGCGGACAAGGCTAATATAAGAGGCTTATACCATATGCATTTTCCTTTGCAAAATATCTGTTCGCCATCACTTGTAGAAACCAGCACTCTTTCAATTAAGTTTTAGTTGGGTCAAGTACTTCTTTTATTACCTCTTCTAAAAGGTACTCATCTTCTTAGATTGTTGACTTTAATACTGATTTGTTGATTATGCCGAATACAGATTATCTGGAACTCATCAACCCGAGCAGAACTACTAAAATTTGTAGATAAGCAGCGGGTCAGCCAAGGCCCCGATGGGTCCTATGATCTTACAGAATCACATTCATTCATGTATGAAGCATTATCTAAAGAACTTCATGTCGGTAATGTGTACTTGAGAGTTTACAATGACCAACCTGATTTTGAGATAAGTGAACCGGAGGCATTTTGTGTTGCGCTTCTCAAGTTCATATCTGAGCTAGTGCATCATTTGAGCGCTTCTGGCCCTGAATTCAAGAAGAAAAGCAAACAGCATGAGATTCTGGATGATTCATATGAACTCCAAAATGGTACTGCTAGTGGAATGAGTTCCAAGAAAAATGGTGATGATTATTTGGACTCTAGTGGAGAGGAAATAACAAAGGAGGAATTTGAGATGCTTAAGAACCTTCAAGTTGGCTTGACTTCTCTTCAGGTATGTCATCCAACTTCGTGCACTTATTCTATTCCTTGCACATTCCAAAATTCTTTTTTTTTTTGTTTTGCTTTGTTGCAGAATCTACTGACCAGCAACCCTGGCCTGGCCTCAGTTTTTTCTACCAAGGAACAGCTTGTGCCACTTTTTGAGTGCTTGACTGTAGCTGCACTTGATGACAATGATATTCCTAAAACATGTCTAAGTGTGCTTTCGCTCCTTACAACATATGCTCCTTGCTTAGAAGCTATGGTTGCAGAAAGGGCCAACCTAATTCTTCTATTGCAAATGCTTCACAGTAATCCTATATGCAGAGAAGGAGCTCTTGCTGTTCTATATTCTTTGGCAGGGACACCTGAGCTTGCATGGGCTGCTGCCAAGCATGGTGGTGTTGTGTACATTCTTGAACTTGTTCTTCCACTGCAAGGTAAATCTTGCTCCTATATATGTGGGTTTCTTTTCCTAACTATTCCTCGCATGTTGTTGGAATCATCCCAAGCAGACAAGTTGTAACCACAGCAAATGAAAATTTCATATAATGTATAACTTCTTTGCCAGTAGTTTTTTCACTCCTTAAATGCCATCGGTGGAGTTAGTTTGCAAAGTGGCAAGAATAAAATTTTATTTGTAGGATGAGCAGGGGTCCCTTACTTGTTCAGGACTTCTTTCAGCCTGTGCTTGCAAGAACTTTTTGCACTACGCCAACGTTTCACTTGGTTATTTTCCTATTCAGATCAAAATTTACTTTTAGATATACTGATTGCCTTTGAATTAATATCTCAATTGCTTGAGAAAAATTTCCAAGCGTATCACTTGATATACCCTATGCTATGCAGAAGAAATCCCTTTGCAGCAAAGAGCAGCAGCTGCATCATTATTAGGAAAGCTTGTGTCACAACCAATGCACGGACCCAGAGTAGCAATTACCCTTGCAAGGTTTTTACCAGATGGCTTGGTCTCTGCTATCAGAGATGGACCAGGTGAAGCTGTCGTCACGTCGCTTGAACAGACAACTGAAACACCAGAGCTTGTATGGACCCCAGCCATGGCAGCTTCTCTCTCTGCACAATTATCTACTATGGCATCAGACCTTTATCAGGAACAGATGAAAAGCCGTGTTGTTGATTGGGATATACCAGAACAGGCATCTGGGCAACATGTGATGAGAGACGAACCACAGGTGTGTTGAGTTTGTGTCGAGTTAAAAAAGCTATTACAATTTTGGCAAGAGTTCTAACTGCAAATATTGTGCAGGTTGGGGGAATTTATGTCAGGTTATTCTTGAAGGACCCCAAGTTCCCTCTACGAAATCCAAAGAGATTTTTGGAAGGACTGTTGGATCAGTATGTTTCATCCATTGCTGCAACTCATTATGATACACATGCAGCTGATTCCGATCTTCCTTTGCTACTGTCTGCTGCACTTGTGTCCTTGCTGCGGGTACATCCTGCACTCGCAGATCACGTGGGATATCTTGGATATGTTCCGAAACTTGTTGCTGCCATGGCCTATGAAGGAAGGAGGGAAACAATGGCAGCTGGAGAGTTGAAATCTAGGAGCCATTCCCATTCTGATGAATATGATGAATCTGAGAAGACAAAAGCAGATGCCAGTGGACAGACCTTCCAGGAACGCGTGCGGCTGAGTTGCTTGCGAGTGTTGCATCAACTTGCGTCTAGTACAACTTGTGCTGAAGCCATGGCAGCGACAAGTGCAGGGACTCCTCAGGTATGTGAAGATGCTCCTCTATTTCCGGTGGGAAGAATTAGTTAGGCACATGATGGTGAACCCTTGAATAGTTTTAGGTTTGGTGAGTGCATTATTCGTTTGTCAAACAGTTTTTACTGTTCAACCTTCTAGAGACAGAACTATGGAAGTGATAAAAAATAATTTACACAATTTTGCCTTCATGGTTTGAATAAGATTTAGTTCTTGATTACATTGTGGTTTGTCTTTTTTCCAGGTGGTACCTTTGCTCATGAAAGCAATTGGATGGCAAGGTGGCAGTATTCTAGCATTGGAGACATTGAAGCGTGTTGTGGTTGCTGGGAATCGAGCCAGAGATGCACTTGTTGCCCAGGGATTGAAGTAATCTCCTTCATAATTGTGTTTGCCAATAGTTTTGTGATTACTTCTTGATTTTAGATGTGATACGCACCCATTTAATTTTCGTGCTGATTATTATGATTTTTATAGGGTTGGGCTTGTTGAGGTCCTCCTTGGCCTACTAGATTGGCGAGCTGGAGGAAGGCATGGGCTATGCACACAAATGAAGTGGAATGAGTCTGAAGCTTCCATAGGCCGAGTTCTTGCTGTAGAGGTTTGCCATTTCATACTTTTTCCTTAAAGACAACAATGTTCTCTGTGGCTTTAACGGAATTTTTCTGCCACATTTTGATCCCGACAAACTTGTATAAATATGCTTGGACGAAATGATAATGTCCCGACAAGTAAATATGGCTCTAATGTAATTCAAAATGTCCCGACAAGTAAATTCACCATTCAGCTAACATCACTGCAATTTCGTTCAGGTCTTGCACGCATTTGCAACAGAGGGTGCTCATTGTGCCAAAGTTCGCGACATTTTGAATTCTTCTGATGTGAGAGGCCACAAAATCCTCTCATTCATCTATACTTCTTCTTCCTGTTTATAAATAAAGCAAGCTAACCCCAATCTGACTGGCTTAATTTTTCCTTGATAGGTATGGAGTGCTTATAAAGATCAGAAGCATGACCTCTTCCTCCCTTCAAACGCCCAGTCTGCCGCTGCTGGAGTGGCAGGTCTAATTGAAAGCTCATCATCGAGGCTGACTTATGCTCTTACCGCCCCACAACCACAGCCAAGCCTTGTGAGACTCCCCTCGTCATCTGCTGCCGCTGCCCCTGCCCCTGCCCCTGCCCCTGCCCCTGCCCCTGCCCCTTCTGAATGGAGGCCCTTATAGAGAGAGAGAAATTGTTGTGTGTGTGATTTGATTGTTTTCACAGCGGTACATATTGTACAGTTTTCTCATCTATAGAGGAAAAAAGAATTGAATTCTATCAATCATCATGGATGTTGTGTTATCTTTCTTGTCTCTTTGTAAAGAAAGCTGTGACAGGGTTAGCATCAATTGATGGGCATAATTAATGGAGATATTCTTTTGATAGAAGATTGCTCAAACAAATAATAATGTCTGAATGAATGAAAACAAACAGGCAGCCAAGATATCGAACATCAAGATATGATGTCTCCTAACAGCAACATTCAAGGGAACAAAAATTTTTCAGTTTCCCTCTTCCTGGAAGCGCAGATGCTTCCCTTGAGGCACAGGCAGGCCCTTCAACAACACAACATTCGGCGAGACAAGCTTCTTTTCGGCAGGCACAACCAATTCCTCTCCTTCAATTTCACCATCGCTGTTGTAGATGAACCTCGTGTGCTTCCCTGCAAATTCCGGCATCCTCTCACTCTCTTCACTCACTGTCATCTTCATCAGCTCTTGGCACAACTCTTGCAAAGGCTGATCATCCACTTCCCCATCTTCATCTTCATCCTCATCTCCTTCTTCAATGCTGCTACTCACATTAACCTGGAGTGACCAAACAGAAGAGTTATCATCATCTTCTGCGGATGATGACTTCTCCAGGCTTTCTTGGTATGTCACTGTTGAAGATACACCATCTGATACTTCTGATTTCCCTGGGGAATCAAACAGTAATGTCCTCTTTATCACTTCCTCCTCTACTTCTCCTCCTCCTCCTTCCATTGTAACAACCTCCACTACCTTATTATTATTATTATTAGTTTTTAATATAAGAATCAAACAAACGACTTAAAAATCCAAAATTTATGAATCTATACAACATAATATACCTCATGAGAATCTGCTGGCATTGTTGTTGTTGTTGTTGTTGTTGTTGTTGATCCCTTCCCTTCTTTGGAATCGGAAAAGCTCGGGACTTGCGGCGTGTTGGCCGGCGTCGGAGCTAGAAGCTGCGCCGGCGAGACTGGGAACCCTACCGATGCCCGGAGAAACAATGGTCTGTTTCCTGATGAGGTTTTTTTTGCCAGCCCGGCCGCTTCCTCTTCCACCTTCTCCAATAGGTTCTTCACTTGACCTCGGAGTAGAGCCTCACCGGATCCCGGCGTCCTCTTGGACTGGACACGACTCTTGACCAACGCCGATGATGGAGTCTTCTCCACCGCCAACCCCACTATCGGTGAGTCGTTGGTGATATCTGAGAGAACAGATCGCTCGGCCTTTGTGCCGGTTCTTGATCTAGAGGTTGCTGAATCTTCTTGTTTCCTGTGAGATGAGAGAGAGGATGCTTGGGATCTGGTGACTCTTCTCATTGATGATGGAGTCTCCATTGCCGGCGATGAGAAGGTGTGAGAGGATTAGGGTTTGGAGTTGAGAAAGAGAGCGAGAGAAGGAAAAATGAAGGTTTAATACCCAAAATGGTCCCTCTACTTTTCTCTCTCTTCCCTTTTAGTCCCTCTACTCGAATTTGATCTTAATAGTCCCTTTACTTTCTAATTCGGGCCAATTTGACCCAAACCGGAGACGTCGTCACCAATTCCGTTTGCTTCAGATGACGTGGCCAATTTGTGGATTAAAACGTGACAACGTGGCAGCCCACGTGTACTTCACTTGAGTTCTCGGATCCGGATCCGGAACTTAACATCCGGATCCGATAACTCAAGTGAAGTCTTCTTCCTTAATCTCCGTCTCCCTCGCCGAGCCCTACCAGAAAGCCGTTGTTGGACCCCAGCAAGACCTCAAACTTGGAGCCCTAGCACGACGACGCTTCATCAACCCTACAAACCTCTGCAAACCTGACACTGTGATTTCTCTTAGCGAAGGTAAACAATGTCGGCTCTACTTCAACCCCATATGTGTTTTAAAATCAATGCGATGAATGTACACATGTACACATGCTCAAATTGATGAATTCGGAATGTTTGTGATGATGTTTCCATTCTTTATGTTTGATTTGACGATGTTTATAACCCCACAGAGAGCATGCTAAATTTTAGCCATTTTCCATTATATGTATTGATGTTGCAAAGGAGCTTTAGTGTTTGACAAAGGAATCTTAACAGTTGTTACTTGTTGTGAATATACAAACCACACTATCTTTGGACTCATTGCCTTTATTTCTTTTCCACAAAACAAAAATGTTTGGCTTTGTCTGGTTATACCTTAATGGATGTTGTTCAAAGTTCAAAAAAGACTTAATGCTAGGTACACTAAAGTATCATTGTTTTGATTGCATTTTAAATTTTGCTAGTACTTAATGATTACCAATTTAGCTTTTTCTGCAAGCAATCTTGCAGTAATTTATAAAATTGTCAAACACACCTTACAAGCACTATCAAACTAGATAATATTTAACATAACTTTAGTTAACCATTAAAGTTAATGAATGCCTGGATCAAGAACTGCCATGGATGTTGATTTTATATGACTCTACATAGATTGTTAACTAACTTTACTGCGACGTACACCTGAACTAGCATTGATTTGATTGCCTTTTACTTTTTGTTAGTTTCTAGTGAGTAATGATTTAATTTTTTCAGAGCAATTAAGGAAACTGCCAAACTTAATTAATGAATACTAGTCAAGCTCTCACATGAATCATTAAAGAAGTTCATTAACTTACTTGATGGATGAAGAACTAGCATGGATGTTGTTCATACTTAATTAACTTGCTCTGTTTGGTTATATATGAATTCATATGCCCCATAGGCCTAATTTTGGACTTGAACTTTGAGTGCCATTCACATTTTTATTTCAGAAAAAATTCAGCAGAACAGAACATTTACATTTAGTATTTCCTACAAAGCCAATTTGCATTGATAGGTCAACTTCTCAAACTTGCCTAACCCTACAATCATTACCACACTATATAAAATTAAATGACACCTACTGATTAGGAAACCTCTCAAACCTAATTAAGTTGCTTTGTTTGGTTATATATGAATTCATATGCACCATAGACCTAATTTTGATCTTGAACTTTGAGTGTCATTCACATTTTGATTTCGGTAAAAAATTAAGCAGAACATAACATTTTGATTTAGTATTTCCTAGAAGCCAATTTGCATTAATAGGTCAACTTCTCAAACTTACTTTACCTTACAATCATTATCAAACTAGATAAAATTAAATGACACCTACTGATTAGGAGACCTCTCAAACTTAATTAACCTAACTTAACTAGAATCATAATCACAAATAATGAAACCTGAAGGAGTTTTACTTAAAGGAGTTAGGAAACCTCTCAAATAAAGTCCTGACATGAATAATTAAAGGAGGTTCACTCCACTAACCTTTGTTTAAAAATTTAAATGATACATACATAATGATGAATAAAGATCAAATAATACAAATTTACATGATTTGGTATTACTTACCAATGCCCATTAATTTGTTAACTGCTTTAAAAAAACTAGGAGAACATTTGGAAGTCAATGGCACATTTTGCATCTGAGATTTTGGAAAAGCAGATCCCCACTAGAGTGTTGTAGTTATGTACATTAAAATATTTATGTAACTTTTTTCCTGGTCTGTGCTCTTATTGCTTGCCCTGCTATGGTTGTTGTCCTCATTTATTAGGAAATGAATTGTTTTCTATAGGATGTCTAATTGGTATGAGTACACTGTCAAGTACCACCACGGGGGGGAATTAGTGAGGGAAGGTGAAGTTAGATATGTTGGTGGTAGTGTGTCTGAATTTTCTGTTGACCCCGACAAAATTTGCCACTGGGATTTGCTAGGGGATGTGAAAGAGCTGGGTTATGACATTAGAATGGAGGTGAGGTTATCATACAAGGATGAAGAGGGGGTGTTAAAAAGTGTAATTGATGACCAAAGCGTGGTAGGCTTCACCGATCCGCTCATGTCACGCAAGACGGTAGACATTTATGTCGAGTGCTCGAAGCTATGCATGGACAAACCCTACCTAGCACACTTGCTATCGACTCTACATCGACAATGACGGTGATAATAGTGTAGATGATCATAACGAGGATGAAGATGCCTTAGTGGATGTCCCACTTGTGGATTTTAACTCAGAAGTTGATGAGGAAACTGCACAGGCTAGGGACAATATTAGGAAGTATATTGAGAAGAAAAAATCAGCAATTGGTGTTGTAGAGGAGGGTAACAACAATGAAGTTCAG
This sequence comes from Dioscorea dumetorum, assembly GCA_902712375.1. NCBI lineage: Eukaryota > Viridiplantae > Streptophyta > Magnoliopsida > Dioscoreales > Dioscoreaceae > Dioscorea > Dioscorea dumetorum. Next base: position 54,097 of record CACTHL010000381.1, read on the forward strand.
GGAGATAATCAGGAAGGCAGTGTGCAAAAGGAGACTGCAAACTTTAGGGCATCTACTTCTAAATCTGGCAAAGTAGTTGGATATGACAGTGAGTATATAGACTCCTCAGACCCCGGGAGTTATGAGGACACAAGTGATGGATCGAGTGCAGATGATGCAAGGAGGCATAGATCAAAGAAGTGTCACTATGACCCTAATGTCCCATTGAAGGACTTCTTCATTGGTCTTCAATTTGAAAATCTGAAATTATTCAAAGATGAGCTAGTGCAGTTCTCAACTAGGAAAGGATTTCAATTTAATTACATGAAGAATGATCTTTGTTAGGGTGAGGGCCAAGTGTTCCGCAAAAAGGCCGCAAATGGTTAATCTTGTGTTCATGGAGCAGTGGGCCAAAGTTATTTGCTGTCAAACATTATGTGAAGGAACACTCATGCATCTTGGGGACCACTAAGAATAAGAGGGTGACAGCACATGCAGTTGCTAAGAGATTTGGAGAGGTGATAAGTGGGATGCCTTCAATCAGACCCAGACATGTGAAAGCACTAGTCAGAAGAGAAATGGGTGTCTTCATCACTAATAAGGTCTGCAGAAATGCAAAGACATTAGTACTAAAAAAGATTGAGATGCAGTTTAAAGAAGATTTTAAAATCTTACACAATTATGCCCTGGAGTTGAAACACAGCAACCCTGGAAGCACAGTTAACATAGTGTCTGAGAAGATGAACACAAGTGACATACCTGTTTTCCGGAAGATGTACATATGTTTGGCACCCATCAGGGAAGGGTTCATAGGTGGGTGTAGGAGGCTAATAGGTCTTGATGGGTGCTTCCTGAAAGGGTTACTGAAGGGTCAGCTGTTGGTGGCTGTGGGGAGGGATGGAAATAACCAGATGTACCCGGTGTCTTGGGCCATTGTGGAGAAGGAAACTACCGAGAGTTGGACATGGTTTCTCCAGCAATTACAGGAAGACCTTAGCATTGGAGATGGTTTGGGCTGGTCAATAATCAGTGACATGCAAAAGGTTTGTAAGAAATTTACAAGATTAGGAATTTTTTTCCCAACTTCATTGAAACAATGCTTACTTGGGACATTGATTTTTCCTGCAGGGACTTATACATGCTGTGAAGGATCTCATGCCTCTGGTTGAACACAGAATGTGTGCAAGACACATATATGCAAGATGGGGGAAGAAGCATCCAGGGAAAGAGTTGCAGCTCAATTTTTGGAAGGTTGCCAGGTCCACAAATATTCCGGGAGATGCAGCACCATTTGCAGAACATGAGGAAGCTCAATGGAGGAGAGAGTGCTGCTGAAGATTTGTTGGTGAATTGGCCAATTGAAGGTTGGTGCCTAGCATTTTTCAATGATGTAGTCCAATGTGAGGTAATTGATAATAATATGTGTGAGACTTTCAATGGGGTCATGGTAGAGGCTAGGAGCAAGCCAGTGATAACCTTTTTAGAGGACATTAGAAGATATGTGATGAGTAGAGTAGTTGTTAAAAGAGGGTATGTGCAAAAATGGAGATGTGATTATGGGCCTAACATAGTTGACAAGATTGACAATGAAAGGAAAAAGAGTGGCAAATGGCAGGTGGAATGGAACGGGGGATTGAGTCATGAAGTATTTTGGGATAACTTGGTTGTACATGCTAGGGAGGGTTATGTAGTTATGTTAGGAAGCCATAGTTGCTCGTGTGGAAAATGGAACAAGAGTGGCACCCCCTGTCAACATGCAATAGCTGCAATTACATTTGAAGGAAAAGACCCACTTAATTATGTGGCCGAGTGGTTCAAGAAGGACACATACCTCAAGGCATATCAATTCCCTGTTAATCCAATTAGAGGAAGAGAATTTTGGCCAACAAGTGAAGATGGGCCGTTGGAGATGCCTTCTGCTAGGAGGATGCCTGGGAGACCTGTGAAGAAAAGGAGGAGGGAGCCACTGGAAGTCAAAAGCAGTTCTCAAACAAAAGCTTCAAGGCATGGCAGGGTGATGAGATGCAAAATCTGTCGTGGTGAAGGACATAACAAAGCTCGATGTCCACAAAAAATGAACACTGTGAGTAAATGACATATACTTATTCTATGTATATTAGTAGCACTGTCAGTGATATTCATTAATTCAATGGATGACCATTTTGTAATGTGCAGGCCACATCTGCCAATCCACCAGTTGGACTTGCAACCAACAAACGCAGGAAGACAAAATCACAACCCTGTGATATAGCAGCTCCTCCAGTAGATGAGTTCAGGGTGAGTTTAATGTTCACTTCTATGAAGTAAATTGATTAAGTAATTTGTTGTGGGCTTACATTGTGAAGTGTCTGCTTATGGTAATTAATGGTTGCATTTATTTAGGCATCAACTGAGAGTCCTATCTTGGACAATCCTTCAATGGGGAATGCCACTAGTTCAGTAGGACCTAAAAAAGGTGGATCAAGTGTTACTGATAGGTCAATTAGGTCACACAAAATTTTAAGAGTAAGGGTTAATTACATTTCTTATTCACACAAACATTAATTTGGCAGGGAAAATTGCTTTGCCACATTAAATAAATTTTCTGCTGTATTGGTTACAGGGTGCTCACACTGGAGAGCTTATTGTTGGTAGGGAAGTGCAACAAAACACTTTGTTCATTACAACCAAAGAGTTGTTGGTAAATTAAGTTTCCATATTAACACTAAAGTCAGTGTTGCATTGTTTTTATTCATTACTAAGGTAAGACACACTTTCGTGGTTGTGTTTGGCAGGAAATGAGGAGGAGTCTAGGTGCATCACATATGCAAAATGCAAATTCTTCTCGGAATGCGAGAACCAAATGTGACAACCTCATCTCGGAGCAAATGAATTGGTGGATCTACCAACACAAAGCAAAGTATAACGAGATGCTCCCGCCGGTGTGAGTCCTTCCAACCGATGAGAAGCCAAGTGATGTCACCATTTGATGCTTGCAAAGGATTTTCAATTTTATAGCTGCAATTGCATGTGTATGTGTCACAAATGGAGAGAAACTAGTGACTGGTTGCTATCAATGTATTGTTTTGTTGATTGTAGTGGAGCAACTCATTTTGAAATGTATACAAACCAAGAAAACAAATTAATGGACATTTCTAAGTAATACCAAATCATGTGAGTTTGTAATGTTTGATGGTTCTTTATTATTATGTATGTCTCCTTTAAATGTGTAAACAAAGTTTAGTGGAGTTAAACTCCTTTAATGGTTCATGTCAGAACTTGATTAGTACTCATTAATTGTGATCATGATTGCATTTAATTTAATTAAGTTTGGGAGTGTCTTAATTAGTAGGTGTCATTTGATATTGTCTAGTTTGATAATGTTTATAAGGTAAGGTTAATAAGTTCACCAATTACTGCAAATTGGCTTGTAGGAGAAAGTAAATCATTATCACACAGTACTAACAAAATTACTGCTTATTTTTTTTTTCTGCATTAGTGATTAAGTAAATCATTAATCTTAATTAGTAGATGCATGTTCTGAACTTCCCATTTTTTTTTTTTTTAAATCAATATGTGAAGAACCCTCAAACAATGTTTGTTTTGTGAAAAATAACTCAAGGCCCCTAATGACACTGCAAATTGTCTTGCATCAAAAACTAAATCATTAATCATTAAGTTAGTTCAAAATGCAAATTTATAGAACTTAGTTCATTTCATGAAAATTCCAAATTTATCGGAACAATCACACAAATTAATTACAAATTAGTTACACACACGGGTACATTTGAATGCTTTACATTACTTAAAAATTCCATATATACATAAACAATGAACTTCAGCCTAATTTTGTCATCTTCACATTGACTTTCTCAACAAGCATGGCTTGCCTGGCCACATCTCCCACTCGGAATGGTCATGACTTCAGCAACATCACTTCGCTGAAAGACAGTCGAAGCGGAGATAGTTTATGGGAGAGGGCACACGCCGTCCGGCTGGGGCTAAGAGCTTCCGGGCTTGCAGTGGGTAGGAGCTGCTTTCTAGACAAGCCAGGGCAAGGGATGATGTCCATCTTACGAGGGAGACGATCGGAGAAGAAGACTGGTGGTTGGTTTCTCGGATCAGGCTAAGCAATGGATGATGGCCAGCGAGGGAGACGGAGATTAAGGAAGAAGACTTCACTTGAGTTATCGGATCCGGATGTTAAGTTCCGGATCCGGATCCGAGAACTCAAGTGAAGTACACGTGGGCTGCCACGTTGTCACGTTTTAATCCACAAATTGGCCACGTCATCTGAAGCAAACGGAATTGGTGACGACGTCTCCGGTTTGGGTCAAATTGGCCCGAATTAGAAAGTAAAGGGACTATTAAGATCAAATTCGAGTAGAGGGACTAAAAGGGAAGAGAGAGAAAAGTAGAGGGACCATTTTGGGTATTAAACCAAAAATGAATGAAGAAATGGGGCTTCGCCTTTGCGGGTTTTTTATAAGAAAAGTTTGAATTTGTTTCGGGCCCACGATAGGAACGGTCATATGACCTAATGACCGTTGAGGTGGAGGGACTTGTTTGGATTTTCTATATTGCAGGGTCCTAAGAGATAAAAACATCATTCCTATATATTGTAGTAAAATAATATTTTAAATTAAATATTCTAAATATATTGATATGTTATCATAAATGGTTGTAATTTTACAGTTTTATTTTGGATAACTTGTTAAAAAAAAGCACTCTATTTGTATTTGTTAGGTTTTTTAATTAATTTAATTTACTATATATGTTTTTAAAAATTAATAAAAAATTTATGAATTTAGATTGGATAGCGGGATTTTGTTGCCCACTTGCTTGAGGCTGCTATATTTTTTTGCCCATTGTGGATCCTTACTATTATAATAAACCATGAGTTTTAGGAGAAAATTGAAATATTAAGTTATTAATCATTGTTGTTCTTTCTATTTCCACTTTCTAGTGAATTATGGTGTTGTATAGTCTTTTAGTATTGTCCAATTCTCTATATTTTCTCTCATTAAGTTCTACTTTCTGATTTTTCTTAATTATTTATGTTTTATTAACGTACAAAGTTTTTATTAGTATATAAATTTTATCAATACCTTTTCGGTTAGTTGTTTGTAAGATTATATTTTAATTAATATATTGATATGTTATTTTATTATAAATGGTTGTAATTTTACAGTTTTATTTTAGATAACTTGTGTTAAAAAAAAGCTCTATTTGTATATGTTAGATTTTCTTAATTGATTTAATTTCTTAAAAATAATAAAAAAATTTGTGAATTTTAATAAAATAGAGCGATAAGAAAGATAGATGGATTGATTAAAAAAATTAAATAAATCAAGAGTTATAAGAGAAAAATGAAATACTAAATTATTAAAAGTTGTTTTATCATATTTTCACTTATAACGAATTACCGTGTTGTATGTATAATCTTTTAGTATTGTCTACTTCTCTATCTGTGTTTCTCTTAAATATTAGTATACAAAATTTTCACCAATATATAAATTTATGGGTACCTTTTCAGTTAGTTGTTTGTAAGATAATATTGTACTTAATATATACGAAGCACTCGCGTTGCTTGACCAGTCCATCTTTGAATGTGGAAATGACCACCATAGATAAATAGTAAAGGCTCTGGGGGATCTAGTTAAAGCTGTGGCTATGATTTTACATGGGTCATGATTCATCAATAAAAGTCCTGACAAACCAAAAGAAGACTTTAAAGCAGTAAAATTATCTAACAGCCATAATAATTAAGCATCATTAATGACTTAATTAAAAGGAAAAAGATTAGGCAAATTTCAATCAACAAAATCAACATTAAGGATAAAAAAGGCAAGTACACATTAGATGCAACTTAAAAGCTTCAATCCCTTCTCTGTTCCCAATTTCACTCAAACTTTAAGTTCAATCATTTTCATACTTTATCTTCTGGGAGTATACACACACACACACAAACAAGGCATTATGTTTACAATCCTGAATAGAACACAAGAAGGCTAACAAGCCTGGATGAAATTCATAGCTGGCAACAACTAAAGTTCCAAATCAATAAACTGCCCACCAAGTCTACACTGCACTTCCCCAAATATAGAAAACCATTGAAATAATTAGGCAATGTCCCACCTTACCCATCTTTCTTTTTAATAATCATTGATGGAACAAACTTGAATACTCGCCATCATACCAGACTACTTTTCTTTTCCATCTAAATGTTAGGTGTTTGGTCCATCCATATCACTAATTTTCTCATTAACATGGTTTTGTTAGTTCCTCATACCCAACAAGAAAGAAACATAGCTGGCAATCAAGAACATTAATGGCAGGAAAACTGCTCGCCACCCCCTTTTTCTTTTATTTATAGTAACAGATGAACCTATAATAATTAATTGAACTTATAAACCACCTCTCCCTGTACACTGATCATCATGAACAACAACAAAGTAACTCAAATGATAATAATAATTATAGTAACAGACCAAAAATTAAGAGATGAGAAACTCTAAGCAGAACATATGTCAACATATATAGACTTCACATTCATCCTATCAAATTGATCCTGTAATGAAGACTCACATGTCCGCTTGTCTTTCAGAATCTACAGAACCAGAGAAGAACTTACTCCGGTGTTTGGATCGCCGGCGGCGAGGCATGTTCTTGACATCACCGGACTCTGTGAACCTACGTTGCTCTGTTCGAACAATCTCACAGTCAGGGAATGTGATAGGGTACCTTAGAGTGTCATAGCAGAAGGAATAAGTCATGTAACGTTCACGGAATTTGCGCATGGCTTGACGTTTCTCCGGTGTCATTCTTGAATAGTCTGCAGCGGCAAGCTCAGCCTCTGCGTTGGCGCATTGCTCGTAGACAGGGAGCTGTTGGATTGGGTCCATACGGCAGCCCCGGAGGACTAGGTCAGAGAATTCAGCAATGAAAGGTGAGTATTTGTAGTTAACTTTGTACTTGCCACCGGATGTGGCCCAGGATGAACCATCCCAAATTGTGGCATAGAGCATCATGGGCTTGGTTGGGTAGTCAGCTCCCATAGCTTCACTTCTCTTCACTTCTCTTATTGGCGTCTCATCAACGTAGAATCTAAAGACAAGTGAAAAAGAGAAACGCACGTAACGTGAGAGAAGAGTTGCATGCATGATAGCATTGCAAGCCATGCAGCTACTACAAATTAACGCATGTCAAACACTAACAAAGTACTCTTCCATTTGAGTTTGACACTGGTTAATATTAAAAATAAAAAAGACTCAGAATGTTCATGATAAAATACAAATAAAAAGATAATAGACTTTTTTTTCTTTGGCTCTCATTATTTTTCTAAAAGCTTATTTATAATGCTACATTATATAAGAGAACAGGCATTTTATTATTATTTTTTACATATGGAGAATAATATAAAAATTAAAACTTGCTACGAATAAAAACAACAGCTAACCACTTTAAAGTTAGTTTATTAGCAAACATAGAATAAACCATAAGAGCTTAAACTTTATTCTTAATTCATCACGAACTAATTAAACTAATACAATTTGACAAAGTGTTTACTTATTCCAATAAATAAGAATTCTCGAGAACACTCTAAATCCAGGAATGAGAGGTTTAATCTTTCTATTATTCCTAATCAGAACAAATCCCAATTTGGGATTAAAACTTCAGCTCCAATTAACCAAAAAAAAAAAACATGCAACAACTAAAATTCATTGAATGAACATGGAAATTAATTAAAGATCAACAACAACAACAACAACAACAACAACAACAACAACAACAACAACAACAACAATAAGAAGAAGAAGAAGAAGAAAATAAAAGTTACTTACATGATGGAATCGGAGGTCCAGAGAATGGAATAGCGATGAGCTTCAGCAGTAGGATCAAAAGGGAGAAGATAACGCTCTTCTCTGCCCCTACTAGTGCTTCCATTCCCATAAACATTGGTCTGCAATCTCCACTCCCTCCCTTTGATGTTCCCAAGAAACTCCAAATCCAATTCATCGTGAGTCTTTTCAAACAAATCTCCATTCGAAGTCTGCGTCAATCGGGACCAAAATTCGGGTTTTAATTTTCGATTTTACTGATTAACAAAACCATTTTTAGATGCCCTAATTTGAAATTTTCAAGAAAAAAAGAAAGGAATAAAGTTAAAATAATGAGAAAAGTCGAAGAACTTTGCAAGCTCTACAAGTTGGCATAAAACGCCGGGATTTGGACCCTTCGAAAAACCAAAAATTAAATGAAAAAATAAAAAGAGGAAAAAGAAAGGCAGCATCCCGTAGAGGGCAATAGCGTCAGTTCACAAGCAATGAATGAATGGAGAGAAGCGAAGCGATGGCGGTGACAAGGACTCACATAGAACGCGACGACGACGCCAGCGGTGTAATTGGACGGCAGCTTGATCGACGCGCTGAAGAGCCCGTACTGGTACAAATCCGATGAGATGAACCCCGATCCTGCGATCGATCTCAAACCAATAAAAAACCAATCCGATCGGCGCGAGCGAGAGAGAGAGAGAGAGAGAGAGAGAGAGAGAGAGAGAGAGAGAGAGAGAGAGAGAGAGAAAGAGCGAAGATGAAGACCAGAGAAAGAGACTCACCAGAGTATCGATTGAGATGGAGATGAACGGAGCGGCCATCAGACAAGCGAACGAGGTTACCATCGCCGAATAGCGGAGCATAGCCCTCGTCGAAGGTAAGCGTATTCACGTTGAAACCCTTCGTCGCCGGAGCCGGCGACGGCGACGCCACAGCGGCGCAAGAGAGGACGACGATGGCGGCGATTAGGCGCGTTGAAAATCTCAAAGCCATCATCGAATTTCAAATTTTTTTTCTTTTAATTTTATCTCCAAAAAATGTAACAAATATAAATATATTTTCGCGTTCTGTGTTTCTCTCGTTCGTGATCTTTATATAAAGAGAAAAAGACGAGAATAGAAGGAAGGGTCTTCGAGAATCTCTCCACTAAATTTCCCATTCCACCCTCCTTTATTGAACCAACGCACGAGATTGCCTTCTGTGATTCATCCGACGGGGGAGGGGTGAAATGGTAATTTAAGAGGAAAATAGCGCGTCTTATAATGAATGGGAATTGACTTAATTTCCATTTATTATTATTAATATATATATATATATATATATATATATATATATATATATATATATATATATTATATATATATCATCAATTTGGTAAATGAAAAGAAAATGGAATGGATTACGATTTGGATTTGTTAGGAAATTATGGGAAAATAATTGAACGGTGGTGATTAATTAATAAGTGAGCAGTTGGACCTTCCCCTTGTGAAGTTGGTAATGAATGAATTAATAAATTAATTAATAATTTAATTAAAAGAAAAAGGAAGAGAAAAGGGTTCGTTTATTGGTTGGTCAATGTGATACGTGAACAAATTGCAAAGGCATGAGCTTTGCGTCTCTGTCAAGCATGTACAGAATCTCACATCCAACAATTATGAAACTCCAATTTCATTTTACTTAATTTTTCTAATTATTATGTGTATTTATATTTATATTTATATTTATATTTAATGTGAGTGTGAATATAAATTATATTATCAGGTTGGTTACTTATCTGGTTGATTCCAGTGGTAGTAGATGACAGCATGGCATGTGTGTTTTTTAATTTATTTTTTAAATTTTAATGATGATGATGATGATGATGATGATTATTATTATTATTATTATTTGGTTGTGTTATGTATATCTTTAACAATCCATGCAAATTACATTTACAGCCCTATGTTATTATGATGACAATTTAACTATGAATCATCTTGGAATTTTATGAATAAATAATGGGAACGAGGGCAATGATGTCATTTGAGGCAGAGAGAAGTGGAACGGGAGGGGATAAGAAGGGAGAGAAGTCCAAAGGAAAGGGCATGAGTGAGGGACCACCAAGTGTATGAATGGACGGTTGGCATGTCATCCATCATGGTGGAGGCCCATCCCATGGTTGGGATTCACTCTGGCATCTGGGCCCCACACCGGAGAATGTCTTCTTCTTCTCCTCCTCCTCCTCCCCTCTTTCTATGCCGTTAGGCCGCCGTCACGCCGCCTCCCTTTTGTCCCTCCACTGGGACCCACCTAGCCTGTTGCATTAAAATTTTCAAATACAATTAAAAATTGCATTTATATATGTGTGTGTGTGTGTGTGTGTTGTCATGTTATTGACTCATTCTTAAATAATATAAAAGCAAAAAAAATAAAATAAAATTGATTAGCATTTTTTGGAATATAGAAGTAAATATACACCTAAAAATAAAATAAAAAATAAAAATGAATAAATAAATAAAGGGAGGAATAGTTTAAGAGGATGGAGTCAATTAAATTAGGCCTGAAGGAACACGTCTACCAACTGAGTCGCAGATTCCAAGAAGCCAAACTCACGGGAAGAATACGAGACCCACCCATACTAAGTTGTCACTCTTCATCATTTTTAGCCTTAACGTGTCCCTCCCTTCCCTTTATTTTTTTCGTTTTTTTTCCCTACTTGTTTGTCCTGCTTTCAATGATTTAAGGGAAAGTATAGATCCTATTTTTTTCCCTCTGTTATACTCCACGAATATCAATTATTTGATTTTTTTTTTCCTTTTTTACAATTCTCAACTTTAATTTGTCTTTTGATAGAGTGACTTAGGGTCCACTCATTATAGTATTTTTATTAAGAGACTCAAATATTTTCATGTTTTTTAAACAAGTATTTCTGGTCAATTTCTGGGGCCATATTTATTTAGTTTTCCTTTTATTATCTGACTATTTAAGTAAAAAAAAGAAAAACGAGAATGTAAACGGGACGAGGAAGCAGGGATCTTTTATGATGGTCTTAAGTGGGACCTACGGTTGAGGTGCTTCCACGTGTCCATGAAATTTCTTGACCGGTCGATGCGCATGCCACGTGGGAATCCGGACCATCGAACGCAAGTCCAACACGCTTTGTATGGGGTGAGTGGTTGACTTTAGTTACATTACACGTGGCACTGTGTTACTGTCTCAATTCATGGCTGAAATCAAGCACGTCAAATAACATGATATTCCCATTTATCTATTTATAAATCACCACATTAAATTTAAAATTATATGGGCTAAAAGTAAAATAAGTTAATATTATAATAATAATAATAATAATAAAATTTGAAAGGTCTTCACGTGGTGTGTGGATTAGGATGGAGCCATGTGATGGTGCATGAGAAGGACCCATGACCATACATAGTTGATCAAATGGGTTGGAGAACAATTTGGTCACACAAAGTGACATCAAAAGTGGGGCATCGCATTTGGTGGCTAGGCTCAATCAAGATTTGGACAGCATGAAAATGGGTCATGTCATGCATCATATAACAGAACCCAACTGGATGAATGCAACCATGCTTCTAACTTCATGGTTGAGTATGATCACATTCAGCCATTATCCAATTCTCACAGCTATGCATGTGGAACTCTTTTCTTTTCTTTTCTTTTTTAAATAATAATAATAGTAACCAAACAACATGAAATCTAACTAGCCTTTTAGTTGGCAAAATAATAAAAATAAATATTAATTAAAAACATTAAATGTTTCACTTCGATGCAAAAGCTTTTTTTTATTAACAAAAAAGATAAACTCATAATTCGGTGGATTATTAATTGATATGCATGAACACTGGGGCATACAGAAGTTTAGATACAAAGAAAAGTATAGACAAAATTAAGCATGAAGAGTAACTGTATTGTTTCTATGGCTCATCTAGAAGAACATATGTACACACACAAAATTGGGCTTTCAGTTAGGAAAGAAGTGATACTTGGACTCAACGTAGCTCTCGGCGTCCCATAAAAAGGATCCAAAGGCGACTGCTTCGAGAACCAGCATCGTCAATCCAGAAAATGTTATTGCTATCACTTCATCCTTTGATGTGTCCAAGGAACCGTCGTCCAGGATTTTCACGTCTGGCCTGCCAAACAAGGCTTGCGTCTGCTTTTCGATCAATGAGATGGCTTCTTTAGACCTTATGGTTGCGTACCTCTGCAAGGTCTCCGCATCCAAGTACATCACATAGGATCTCAGTCTATACGACTTGCCTTCTTCAAGGTTCAGCGGATCAATGGCTTCAAAGCTCTCTTCGTCGGGTGACATCTGAACCAAGGATTCCATGTCCCAGAGTGGGTTCGGCTTCAGGTCACCAAGTATTCTCTGTCCCTTGCCTCCTGTCGGGAGAGTATTCATTGTTCTCTCAAGCTGATATCTCTCGTCAACTCTCTTAAGAAAGTAGCCATACATAATTGAAGCTGCATAAAGCTTCCCGAGTTTAAGTTTGCTAATTTGGACCATGGTGTTCAAGGGACCAACCACCTTCTCACCGAGAATTAGACTTAGATGGCTCTCTATCATCTCCAGTGCATCAGGGGAGTGAACGGCTTCCAGCTTCTTCTCTTGATTCGGCCATGAGTCCACCTGAACAGAAGGATCCAGAGTCGCTGATATAGGAGGTATCATTGAGATGTCCTTATCCATGAACTTCTGTACGATTAAGCAATAGATGATCTCCTCCAAAGACCTCTGTCTATCCTTGTCTTTTACCTCTGCAATTCTCCTGGAAAGTGCAAATTATCAAGCTGAGAAAGCCTACTCTATTAACAGAACACTGAAATATTGGGAGCTGAATTCACGATTCCATTGCATTTTGCTCTAATCACGAGTATGTAGTTACACAAAAATAAAATATATAGATGTATGCATGTATGTTGGTGTATATGTGTATATATGTGTACTTATATTATGCATGCATGTGCAGATGTACCACACATGCATGACATAGTATGCACTGTGTGTGCAAGTGTGCCCTGCATTCTCTCCTATCCGATCCTCTACATAGCTCTAATCATGTATAGACAAACTTGGCGTAATTTTAATCATTAAAAAGATTTTTGAGATTAAAACAGTTAATTACTAATCTTCATCTTACAACACTACTGCAAGATCGACGTCCTATAAAAAAAAATCTTTACAAAGAGGTAAAAGAAACTGGTCCAAGCTGGAAGTGTTAATTAGATCTTCCAAAAATCTTACATATAAGCTGGAAGGAATGGTGCAGATCATAAACCAAATAAAGGTAGCCTATGGCTAAATAAGCAAAATAAAACGGGAAATGTACTCCAAAGGCATTCCAGATTATAACCCAAAGCAGTCAACTGATAACCAAGAGAAATAGACAAAACATCTTAAAAATAAGTGCTGTGAATCAGCGACACAGCATATAAAGGGAAGAATAACAAGAGAGTAAGCTTTTGCAATATCATATGTATAAAACCTGGTAATCCTCTGAAGCCTACACATCTTGCCATTTCAAATTTGGAAGACTAGTTTGAACCAAATATGGATGTTTGGAGCCTGGTTTCAGCATGATGGAGCTGCACTTCTTTAAACAGACTTAATCAATTACTCAGAAAGTTTAAATGTGTTGACACCCATTTACAATTTGAGCAACAACTGGAACATGTACTAAACTTTTTAAAGCTTATCATCTTCTATGCCCTTTGAAGATTGGCAGACAGGGTAAATACGATGCTAGGAAGATTACACCTTTTATCAAGGGTCTGAAGTCTGAACTGCATTTGCACAAAACTTTCATGCTAGAAACAGAGAAGAATCTATACAGCAGCAAAAATAGAATGAAGAGTTGGATAACAAATTATGCAAGAAACTTCAGATAAACAAAGGAAGTCTAGAAGAAGAAAAATTATCAAAGAAGCTTCAGATGACATAAGGGAAGTCTAGAAGTGCTTTAAGCAAATGTGGATAAAAGATGACACTTGAACCCAACTTTCTTATCTCTTTTAACAAAGCATACCTGATAAGACATTTTTGAGATTTGATAACTTCTGTAAGGTTATTTGGTAAGACCAGGGTGGATCAAGTTAAAAGACCTGAATTCAAACAAGACTTAAACTTTCTTCTTAGATCAAAGGAACTAGATGCATTCTAATAATTAATCCCTAGATTCACTATCCAAATGTCACTGGTCAAATTCAAGGGCCAACGTTAACTTCAACTCATTTTGTTTCTTTCTTTTCATGAAGTGCAAATTCACTTGTACAATGTAAATATCCCCAATCATATTATCACAATCTTGTGCTCAAGCATACAATACATAGACTGCCACAGACTTTATATTTATTCTATATATAGCATTGCATGGCTACTTGTTGCCCATTGTGTATTTTCAGATGTGGTGCAAAACAACTATCCCACTTGCCAAAAGAGAAATTGTCAGAACGCACAGGTCCAAGATTTGGAAAACAACAACAAATTTGATCTTCAACCATTATTGGAGTCGTGCCAATGAAGCTGTTTTGCTCAAACAATGGAACTAAACACCAGACCAAGATGAATCCCAAGATATAATATACACAGTGAGAAGAACCTCAGAGAAACAAGTTCTAAAACAGTCATTTTAGTAAGATTGATCCCGCTTTAAATTATTAGCGAAACAGAACTCTATATCTCCATGCAGTTACATTGATTGAGTTAGCAAATTTAATTAAACATTGTATTTGACTCAAAAAGCTATCCTATCCTGCAAAGAGTCGATCTCATAAGTAATACTGAATTGACAGCATTATATATCCAACATCAGAGTTTTTAAACTATTTCTATAGCAACATTCAATGCCCTAGAGGTTTAACTCCTCAGAAAACATAAAACTAATTCACAGAACGAACACTACTTAATAAGAATGGGAAAAAAAAGCCAATTTAAATTCAAACCTGTAGAGAAGATCTTGACGAGAAGGTGCCGACCCACGCTTCTGAGCCTCCTTATCAGTTTGAAGCCTCTCGAGCTGTTGATCAATGGCAGCAGGAAGCAAGTGAGGATGCGTTACCATTATCTGAGAAAGAAGCTGCCCAGTTGGAGACTCAAACTGAAGTGGAGCGACGGGTGTCTGGCTCTCTCCAGAGCCCTCCATTGCCTTAACCCTAACACTTCTCGGCTGGGAACTCTCAAATCGAACTCCAGGCCTTGCGAATCCAAAGATAGAGCAACTCTGCAGCCAAATTGTAAACCGAATCGACATCAACGACGAGAAGAACAAACAAAGAAATCAATAAAACAAGGAAAAGATTGATCAGGAAAGGAGACGATTCCTATACCTTGTTGGAGAGGAGAGAGGACCGAGATTCAAGGGGAAAGAGGTAGGAAGAGGAGAGAAGAAGCTTGGATTCGGCCGGAGGTGACCGGTATCCCCCGCCGGCGGGGAGAACGACGAGAGAGTCGGCGATCAGGCCACATATCCCCATTTCCCTTCTCTCTGCTCTGTTGATGACCTTCGGGAATAGCGCTTCGCTTCTTTGCTCTTCTAGTTGAGAACAATCACCTCCCTTTTTACAATTTTGTCCCTCAATATTTCAAAATTTACACTTAAATCCTAATAAAATTAAATAATATATATATTTTTTTAATTAGGGTGTGTTCGGTTTTGAAATGGTCCACACTTAAGTGCTTGAATTCTGAAAGTGTGACTTGGATTAAAGTGAAATTTTCATTTGGAAGTTTTTAGTTTCATATGTTTAGTTGAGGGAAGTGTTAAATTATGAATTGTTTTTTTGTTTTATTAAGAGTGAAAAATGAAAATGAATTATTATATTTGATGTAATGTAATTTTTTTAAAATTAAATCTTTATTTTTTTGAAAAAATTAAAAATTTAAAAAGTTTTAAAAAAAATAAAATAATAAATAAAAAAATAAAAAAAATAAATTATAAAAAATAATAAAAAATTTATAAAAACATACGAAATGAGTTGAGTATAATACCGAAGTGTCATTTGGAAAAAAAATTTCCGAAGTCAAAAAGTGAAGGGGGAGGTTTTAGAAGTGACCACTTCCCCATTTTGACTTCTATTTCAGTGAACCAAATAAATGAAAGTGTCATATCAGCTCTCACTTTAGTCACTATGGTGTCCACTTCGGTGAACTAAACATGCCTTTAGCTTCATGCATCCTTTGAAAATTGAAAAAAAAATCTCCAGCATATGAACTATAAAATTTTTTTCTAACAATTCTTTAATCCATCGCCATTAGCCCCACTATAGAAAGCATTAGCCTATAAATTTTTTTACCTAAAATCTTTTGTTGTAAGTGTGGGTTTATAATCCAAACTCTATGTCAACTATGAGAATTTATAGTAAGATGTTGAATTCTCGGTTATATGCAATCCTGCATATGTGAGAGTGATATTTTATAAAAAATAAAAATTATAAGCTCTTGACAAAAAAAATATTTGTTAAAATTTTAATATAATAACTAATAAGTAGAAAAATTATTCACTATACTCGAATTGGGTTTTTGGGCCGGAGTTTTATTGTGCGCGTGTATATATATATATCTAGCCGTTTAGGCCCAATGAAAACACATGGTTGATTAATTAAAAGCTATATTATTTTCTTATGATTAATGGTTTCATAAAAAATCAAAATTAATTAAAAAATAACTTAGGAAAATACATCTGTTAATCATAGAAATAATATGAGTATGATGACTACTTATATGCTTTACTTGGTACTTTGTTAATTTTAACCTTTGATTTGCATTTAATTGGTACTCGGCGGTAATTATTGGGTTTCGGCATGTTTGTCTAACATATTAATTGTATAATTATTATTAATTGTTGAGAATTGAGGAGGTATTTTCTTTTAAGTAGTTAATATAGTGAATGCACACAACCGGTTATATATATATTTTTTGATAAGGAAATAAAAAATAATTAAAAAATAACTTATAAATAATATTTAGCTATTTTAAATATGTTTATATTGATCAAAATAATAAACATAGTTAGAGGTTTATTTCGGTATAAGTGGGAGAAAGTCAGAAAGCGGGGGAAGTGTCATTTCTCTGAAGTGATGGAAAGTTGTTAAAGTGGCATGGTTTTCACAATTTCCGGTTTTCATTTTGCATGGAGTGTCTTTTTCACCAAGTATTCATTTTCCTACTTTTAGGCTGTGTTTGATTGGCAATTTGGAA
The DNA here is from genome assembly GCA_902712375.1 of Dioscorea dumetorum. Classification (NCBI taxonomy): domain Eukaryota; kingdom Viridiplantae; phylum Streptophyta; class Magnoliopsida; order Dioscoreales; family Dioscoreaceae; genus Dioscorea; species Dioscorea dumetorum. The sequence continues at coordinate 71,092 of CACTHL010000381.1, forward strand.
AATGGGTGGAAAAATAGTCGTTTGATTGGCATTATTTTCTAGCTAGAAAATCAAAATTTTCTTTTGTAAAATGAAAAATTAGCCCTCCTATCTTATTTTTTCACATAATCTCTTACATTTTTCATGGAAAACATTTTCCATGGTGGAAGTAGGAAAAATTTTCCCTGTTGATGGAAAATAGGATCATGTAACAACATAAGAGGAAAAATTTTTCATGAAAAATTTGGGCAAACAAACAGTCTTCCCCACGTAAGAGGAAAAGAACACCATAAGGCATAAGTGAAGGAAAGGAAGTCAGTTCATTTTCCTTCATTTCTCCCCATTTATGCCGAAATGAACACTCCCTACACAAACTGAAAATATAGAACTGCATCAGTTATAGTGATTTAAAAAACAATATTTAATTATTTAATTATATCTTATATAAATTTTTCTCTACATGTATGAGTTTACTATATTGATTATATATTGGAAATTAAAAATTATCTAAACATGCATAGATAATCCATTCAAACAAACATTTATAATGTTAAAATAAAAAGGTTTTGTTTTCAAAAAAAAAAAAAAAAAAAAAAAACTCTTTTAGAATCTTGACATTAATGGATATATATTAACATTATTGGATGTAAAAGAATCTTAATTTTATTGAGAAAAAAATATATGAAGCATGGAGAATCTTCAATGATAGGGTGAAAGACCAAAAGAAAACTCAGACAAAGTGAGGCCCTCTTTTTTTTTTTTTTCCTCCTTTTCTTTTAACACTTTTGTGTGGTACTCATCCAATCACAAGAATCTCTTTCTTTCCATTTCTCTTTTTTAAAAGCTTATTTAATCTGAATATTTCTCTTATTTAAATATGTGAATAGTGGTCTAAAGGTTTCAAAGTTCAAGTTTAATTAAGTTTCATTAGTTTTTTGTATTGTTATTATTTGACACACGCGACAAGCACAGTACAATAAAGGGCGTATATACAGACTGAAAATTGATCATTCAATCTCACACGTCCTCTCCTACTGATACAAACTCATAACTGAAGAACCATTATTATCAATGTAGTAAAAAGATTTGAACTCGAGTTTTTAGATTTTTACACTAAAACATTTTATATTGGAACTAATAATAGGGCTATGCAATAAACCTTTTGGTTAAGATCATTGCCAAGACTTGATGTTCTTTTGATGTTATTAGATATTTTTTTTCGATATTTTGTTGGTTTTTGAAAGAAATATTAATGATAATAAGAAAATGAGAAATTTGCATGATAACCCAAATTTGTGAAAAAAGAAGATGCTTTCACTGTATTAAAATTTGAGTGCAATGGTATAAAAAAAAAATACCAAAACATTTAACTTCATTAACTTTTGCTGATATGGCATAAAAACGAACATAATTTTTTTTTTACCTTTATTTATATTACTAAAATATGAACTGATTAAGAATTATTTAAATATGACTTAAATGATTTTAAATACATTGTAAATAGACCTGAATATTTTTTAAATAAATTATATTTTTCTATTTTTATACTACATGTTATATATTTTAGTACTTCTTACAAATGCTTTAAACTACATGATACTAAAGCATTAAAATTCAAACTACAAAACTCTGAACAGATAAAAAAGCAAATCACATGTTTGTATAACAAAATTTTTCCGAAATATAAATATGTGTCAAAAGTTTGAATCTATAGGATGTTGGGAGTATTGGTATATTTCAGAAGTCAATATCCATTTAATTAATTAATTAGTTAATTAAATAATATGAACATATGAATATTTAACAAAAGAAGGTTGCACATCTATATCAACATACAATCATATAATGTGATAATTTAATATAAAAATTAGACAAAGTAATCATAACCCATTTCTATTTAATTTCAAAGATGTGATGCATGCCAAGTTATTTATATTCCATGCTCATAATGGTCCCATTATCCTTTTCATGCAAAGCTCTCTTTTCTTTTGGCTTTAGCACTTAAATAAAATAATACAATAATAGCATACATAAGTTATTTATTCAAATTTGCTACTTTTCTTTAATGAGTAGTTAGTAGTGGAATTGTTATAGTTTTTATAAAGATTTATTTTTAAAAAACAATGCGAGTTTATTATGTGCAAGTTGCCAAAAAAAAAAAAAGTCAATACATGGATTAAGTCACCTATTTTTGTACTATGTCTCATTCCATCATAACTCATCATTAGAATTTCTTAGATATTTATTTATTTATTTATTTATTTATTTTGGTAATTTAATAACTAATATTTCCATAACCGATATATTTTTTAATGCTTGTGAATAGAAAGTACGAAAAATAAATAATTATTTAATTGAGAAAAAAAGAACCCCGAAATTAAGTTCCGTGGCAAGTCATGTGCAAGAAACGCGGCCTAACTGGTAACCAAACCAACCGACCTTCATAATGTTATCATATGCACATCAATGAATATATCATTATTTTGATTTATATTTTTAATTAATTTAATTTAACAAATGAAATATATATTTTAAAATTTATTTATTTAATTAATTATTTAATTTATCGAGAGAGGTCACTTTCGCACACCTGAACCCGCAGGCGATATTATCCCCACAAAGATAGGCGGTACAAGCACAGGTCCACGTGCCATGGCATTCATGTTATTTTCTCTAACTTATAAGGGCTTTTATGTCACTTCACCCCCTGAATATTACAAGCTGTCGGATCCGGATCTAGCCCCAACTGGACTCGGATCCGACCCGTGACTGTAATGGCACCAGTTTTCATAGTTTTGGTAAATTTTATATTAAAAATGAAATATATATAATTAATTATATATATATATATATAATTAATTAAAAATGGCATTAGAGAAGCTTATTCTTACCGGGGGTGAAGACAGCTTGGGAGTAAAACAGTGGATAGCCAGCAGGGTAGTGGAACCAAGCGGTCAGAAAACCGTCAGGTGGTTTTATGTGACCGAAGAGAAGATGCCAGCTCACGCTATCGGACGGTTATGACACCATCGTGCAGCACGTGTCGCCTTCGGGCGTCCGATTCCCTTAAATAGCCCTTGTTGATTGCCACGTGGCGACCGTAATTATAACAGCTCTCCTCGCGTTTTACTGCCGGTTTTCCGCGCGGGATCTAAAATCCTCGCCAAATCATCGCGTATCCAAACGCCATCATCCAACCAATTTACAATAATGCCCCTTTTCTTTTTACTCACCGAGATAACCTCCGCCATCATCATTAATGATTTTCGGGGCTAAAGAGGAATTTTAAGCAGCCGACCCAGCCCTCGACTTCTCCGTTCTCCGGCCCTTTACTACAATTTTTATTAAAGCCCCTGAAAATTATTAATTTTTCTAACAGCTTGGAGGCAAATTATCGAATTTACTGAACTACCCATACATGGAACGCTTCCAGGAAAGCATTTCCTGTAAATATACGAAACACTTATGGGCGAACCTGGAATTTCACGAGGAGTGGGTGAGTGTAAGCGTCGAACCCGGATCCGATATCATCCGCCGTTTAGTCGAACCGCCTAACAAGTAACAACCACCCACTGTTTGTGTTATAGATATATGGATATTTATATTTCACCCCTCGTGATTATTTTATATTTTATATATATTGGCAAAATTGTTTTATTTCTAACCGATAAATACCCGCTCTTTTCCACTTTTCCGGTTTTCCAAGAATCCTCGCCTCGTTCTCAACAGTGCCGGCATCCGCTTCTGCTCTAGCCGCTCGCCGGGAACCTCTCTTCGTCGCCGGAGAACCTGCTCTGGCTCTCAAGGACTCGGTTTCTTGGCCTTGCAAGGACCTGGTTTCGTCTCGTGGAAGAACGGGCTACGAAGCCTTCGGTCGGTGCGGGTTCCTTGCCGTCTCGGGGAAGGCTTCGGATCTCGGCTCGATTCATGGGTATTTGGGTAATGTGGTTTGATCTCTGACGGCGGGAGACGCGGATCGTGAGGATTTCGTTGGGTTCTTGATTCGCGGGGCGGTGGAGGGGTCACGGATCGGGGATCGGTATGAAATGGTGAGTTCTTCGGGGTTTAGATGATCTTCTTGATTGTTTTGGTCGATTTTTTTTGGTTATTTACATATTTCTTCCCCCCAAAGATGGTGTCAGGTGGATTTTGATTTGTTGATAATTCGAGAGAATTTTTTTTCCCGGGTTATTTTGGTAGCCTTTTGTTCACCCTCTTGAATTTTTTTTTTTTTTGAGTGATTTCACTTGGATTGAATTTTCTGTGATATAGTGTTGTTAATTCTATTTCCAATTCGATCAAGTGGCCGAAACCTTTCCTTTTTAATTTGCCGTTAATTTAGATGAATTAAATGCGCTTTCAAAATGATCAAGAATGTTCCTAGAAAGGCTGATAGGCAAGCGTCCTTTTTTTTTTAATATTAATGTATACATATTTTTCTGTTGAACTGACGAAATCAATCTGTTTTTATTGTCATTCTATTTATGGCTTTTCTTGAATTCGTGATTCTTTTGCTAATGATCAGATAGGATTTTCTTTTTTTAATTTTAAAAAATAAATTTGACGTTTCTTGAAATCAGGGAAGGGATGGGCCCATCTTTGAACAGGCGTTGAATGTATCTGTTTGGGCGTTTTGTTTTGATGGATGCGCTTTTATAGTTGCGGCAGTCTTTTCTGGCAATTTCTCACGATTTGTTTTTTAAACTTTTTTACCAGTTGCCAAGTGGAATATTTGGTACTGTTCTATTGGGAAAATGGTTTGTTGTTTCATGTATTCGATGTGGGGAAATGAATCTGAAATCCTGTTTTTCTTTGATAGCAATGGGGAATGATTAGCATTTTGATTCACTGAAGCATGGCTTTCAAATTGAGAATGTCTTGTTATGGTGTTTGATTGCTGTAACTATTTTTTGTGAATTGCTATCTTAGCAAATTGCTCTGGTGTATTCTTAGTTGCTTTCCTATTGAATGATATCAAGGATTGATGTCATTATCATTTTTTTTCTCATTTTTTATTCATGATTAGGACTTTGGTTTATGGTACTTTCTTTTTTTAATGTGGTGAAGTCTTTATCGCAATAAATAGCAACCTTAGTTAGTTCTTGTGACTGCTTTAGGTTTCAAATTTTTGTGCTTAGTCAAATGGTGTAGGTTGATGCTCTTAAACTATTGAATGTGCTTCTATACATTCTTCTTGCATCAATGTTTCTGAGCAAGGTTGTAGTTCCTCATTGATTGTTGCCTTATACTACAAACATGAAGTCTCACAGCTGGACAGGAGGATGATCCACATGCCAATGGCATAAACCTTTTTCTCGGGTGATTGCATATGCTATATGGTATAGTGATAGCCAATCAGGTTTGGTAAAGGACTTCTGAATGTATTATGTTTAAGGGAATAATGGTTAGTGGGTTTTTGTTCCATTCAAGGAGATCATAATTTTCTGGTACAAAACGATGCTCATATCTTTGTCTGATTGCTTAATCTCAGCTCCTTAGCATGCTGATATCTCGCAAGTTTGTTTTACTGCATGAGGGATTGTTGATATTTTCTAATCTTCATGCTTTTCATGCCTTTTTTTCATCTATTTGGCAAGTTTTCTTAAGCCATATGCCTTTCAGCTGATTGAAGTGTAAACAATCTATGCTTAATAAAAGTGATGTTGCTGGCATGTATTATCTACAGAATGTATAAATGATGTCAACAACCTTTGTAATAGATGCTGTTGATCGAACTATGCAATCCTTTTTGCTTTGGAAAATATTCATCGTATATTATCTTAAATTCTGGGTTGGAGATGCAAAGGCCAACTTTGTAGTTGCTCCTTTCTAGCTGTAGAATCTGTTATATTTTCTACTTGTGTGATGTTCTGTAGTGCATTCAAGACCCTTTATTGTTTGCATTGATTTTCTTTATTCCTGCATAGCATTTAGTTATTGGTGCGGTAGTTCACGTTGCTTTTAATTTTCTTCCTCATCTTTCTCCTCTCCCATGGCAGGTGGAAGGAAGAGCATGCTTGTCTAAGGAGGTTAGAAATGGGCTAGAAATTCTTAAGCGCAAAAGACTTCAGCGGTTCAAATTGGGAATTCTACCTGCAGAGGCAAGTGCTACTAATATGATGACCAGAAGTGGCGGTGATTCTTTAAGAAGTAATGCATCATGTGGCATGAAAACATGCGAAGATGCAGGCACTATTTCTTCTGAAAATGATCTGGTGAAAGACGCTTTTTCAAAGCACAAAGTGGAAAAATTTGACATGTCTAACTTAGAATGGATTGATAAGGTCCCAGAATGCCCTGTTTACTATCCCACTAAGGATGAGTTTGAGGATCCATTAACTTATGTTCAAAAGATTGCACCTGTAGCTTCTAAATATGGTAACAGCGAAACTTTTTTTTAATTTTGTTTCTTTCCAAATCTTATTAGCCAGTCCTATTGTTGAAGGTGTTTTTCAAATCTCAGTTGCTTTTGGCAGTGGCTTTTTTATTTTCCTTATGTATGTCTGTCCTTCGTACATAGTCACCATAGCTAACTAGTACATCAGATTGTGTTTTTCTGTTTCTTTTTAGGTCACAAACATCGTTAGGGTGGCATTACTTGTCTTCATAATATGCGATGAGCATATCAGTGCTATCCCATCCAAGTACTAATAAACTGAGTAATAAGTTTTGCATTCGACGTATGAATGTCTTTGTATGACTGTGAAGTCATCCGACTTGTTTGCTTTTTAGTCATTAATAAATTAAAATGTAGTTTTAACAATGAATGAAACATGACATAGAAACCTTCTGTGTCATTGATTCTCTTGTCCATACTGATATCAGATGATTATTTGGTAAGATAAATATATTCATGTACATCTATAAAATTTGTGGGAACATTTGAACACAAGCCTTTGTCTCCCTTAGAGTGCTTCGTTTCGTTGGGCCTTTCTCTGCTTGTAAGTTTTTCTAGTCTAGATCATTTCCTTGTGGTCATTTTTTTTATACATATTAAGTGCTCATGGTTGACAATAAATTGCAATCCTTTCCCATGCAATATACTGTTTTGAGATTGCTGATCTAGAAGCAGATAAAATGCTTTATATGATTATCCATCTGGCTTATCATGTGATGCGTGGTTTTTAACATCTTCTTTTACATTGATTTGTTAAATTATTTATTTTATGAGTCGAAAGTCAAGACTGATTTATTTGATTTTTTCTGCAAGTCTTATTGGAACTTCTGTGGTTCATCCATATCTAATTTACTGCTCTATATTTCTTTTTGTCCCTTATGTTTGATAAGGTCAATTCAATTTTTTTCCAGGCCTATGTAAGATAATATCTCCTATTAGTGCTTCAGTTCCTGCTGGTGTTGTTCTGATGAAGGAGAAGGCTGGATTTAAATTTACAACTAGGGTGCAGCCTCTTCGTCTTGCTGAGTGGGCAGTAGATGATAAGGTGACCTTTTTCATGAGTGGAAGGTGTGCTACTGTTTCGATTGGAAATTTTGAAACATTTAATTATAATCATTGGTTTATGTGCCTGCTGCCATGTCTTTTCAGGAAGTATACCTTTCGTGATTTTGAGAAGATGGCAAACAAAGTGTTTTCTCGAAGATATTCTAGTGCAGGCTGCCTCCCTGCTAGGTATTTGGAAGAGCAGTTTTGGCAAGAAATTGGTTGTGGCAAGACAGAGTCTGTTGAATACGCATGTGATATTGAGGGAAGTGCCTTCTCATGTTCTCCTAGTGATCAGCTTGGGAAAAGCAAATGGAACTTGAAGGTAACCATGTTTGATTTCCAATTCCTTTCGGATGTTTTTGTGCCATTCTGTAAATCGTGCATGCCTGTGTCCGGAATCATGTTAGCTCTTTTTTATTATGTGTGAGGCTTTTATGAAATGCCTGCTAGTTCTTCCTTTCATTGTTTATTGCTGCTCTTTTTGCCATGCATGTTTACTGTGGCTCGTTCTCTATCCTCTACTGCTCATATTTGAGACTGGATAGAGCAAGATCGCATCTCTCTTTGTTGCTGTTCTCTTTCTGTGGTTAGCTGGTTTGAATTTCTCTAATAAATCATTCAGTGATGCCTTTCTTTTCCATAGGTTTGATACGCTCTTTGAAAATTTCATTCGGAATAATTACATTGTAGACTTCAAATCATTCTGTTAGATTATTGGTCTAAAAACATCTATTACTGGGAGTTCTTGTACTTTTGAGTGGAATTTCATATTTAGGCTTGCTTTTTTTATTTTTTATTTCTTTTGTGGCCTTGTAGATGCTCTACATTTAGAATGACTATATTGATAGTACTACTATTTTATTGTGGTTGGTTTTTTTGGTTTCAATGTTTGTGGTAATTATTTTTTGAAAATCTTTTCTTTGTTGATTGCAGAGGTTGTCACGCCTCCCAAAGTCTATATTACGACTTTTAGGTGCAGCAATTCCGGTGAGCAGTGTATTGCATCTAATTGTACTTCTTTTATGTGGTTATTGGTTTTCTCAATGTTTATTCTTATTATTTATAGGGAGTAACGGATCCCATGCTGTACATAGGGATGCTTTTCAGTTTGTTTGCATGGCATGTGGAAGATCATTACTTGTACAGGTTTCTTGAATTCATTTCCTTAAGCTTAATTATCCTTTTATATTTAGCATAAAGGTTTTCGATGAGAGAAAATCTACATTTGAGATTTTATTCTGCACTGACAGCATCAACTATCATCATTGTGGAGCATCTAAGACTTGGTATGGTATCCCGGGTGATGCTGCTCCTGACTTTGAAAAGGTAGTCCGAGAGCATGTATATGACCGTGGCATTTTATCTTCTGAAGGAGATAACGCGGCATTTGATGTACTCTTGGGCAAGACAACAATGTTTCCTCCTAATATATTATTAGAACACAGTGTTCCTGTTTATAAAGCCGTGCAGAAGCCTGGAGAGTTTATTATCACCTTTCCTCGAGCATATCATTCAGGCTTTAGTCATGGTGAGATGGTTTGGAACTGCTTATTCGTGCGCTTATCAAATATTACGCTGTCATTTTCATCCAATAGTTTTTGTATTATAATCATCTAATCTTGGTCTTTGGGTGGAAACTTTCCAGGTTTTAATTGTGGAGAGGCTGTAAACTTCGCTATAGGGGATTGGTTTCCACTTGGTGCTGTAGCTAGCCAGCGTTATGCACTATTGAAGAGGATACCACTGCTTCCTCACGAGGAACTTCTCTGTAAGGAAGCGATGCTTCTTTCACGGAGATCGTTCAGTCCTAATTCTGAAAATCTTCTGCCAACTGAAGACCTGTCCTCCCAATGTTGCGTCAAGGTTTCTTTTGTGATCTTAATGCGATTCCAGCATCGTGCTTGCTGGTTGATCATGAATTCTGGAGCACGCATGTGCTCTTATTCAAGTAAAGCTGTAACTCTGTCTTGCAGCATTTGCCTACGTGATTGTTACTTGTCCTATGTTAAGTGCGACTGCAATATGAACCCTGTGTGTCTTCGTCATGGTATGAACAGGAAATAACTAGTTCTGTCTATTGTGCTTTGTCTTTGAAACCCATTTGACTTAGATGTTTGTCATTTATACAATTCAGAGACGGAATTAAGGAGCTGTCATTGTGGATGTAAGCGTATCATCTTCTTAAGGAAGGCTTTTTTAGAGTTGGAGGCTGTAGCAAGAAATTTTGAGGAAGAGGAGGGAATAGTTGAAGAGGTACAGAAGCAAGTTTTGCACAGTGATGACCAGTGCCTAAAAAATTTATTTCCATCCACCAGGGATGATGGGTATATTCCCTACTGCAAGCTAAATTTATATTTGAGCTTAGAGAATGTGGAACAAAGAATGGAAATTTCAGAAGATTTAGACTTCATTTCTCAGAGAGAGTGCGTTAAATATGATGCAGAAGAAGCTGCATGCTCTGCGATATCAATTTCATCATTTTCCCTGGGGCAAAACGGCAGCAATTCTCATTATAGTGTAAGCTTCTTCTCTTGATTTGATTTTGTACTTTTATTTATTTATTATTGTTTTATTAAAGGTTGTGACTCATATCTCTTTATGCAGGTAAGTGTTAAAACTGATAAAATGCAATCATGTCATAAAAAGCATCCGGATTGTCTGCCAGCTCGTCCTTGTGGGTCTGTTGGAATAACCCTATCGAATAGATGTAGTACTAGACATGAAAGCTCCTTTCATGGTGCTTTAGATGGTGATGATTCTGACACCGAGATATTCAGGGTCAAGCGCAGGTCTGCTGTAAACCTGGATAGGTGCGGGAATGTGACTAGTGTTAACCTTCCTGAACAGCAGGTATATATTTTTGGCACATTTGACATTAACTCTGCGTGGATTAGTTTCATCTACTTACTGTCTGTGGCCATCATGTATTTTTGGAAATCTTTCTTTCATTGGTAAATATGTAACCATCATCTGTTTCTTTAGCTCATTAGAAAATAATAGGATCCTAAGCTCCTCAATTGAAGATCTTCAGATTATTTGGTTTTCTTCCATTAAATGAAGTAGTAGACCATGAAATAGTTACCTGGTCTTCTGGATCAGGTGGTGTGTTGGAAGCACATTGCTTAATTTTGGTATTTCTTCATCAATCATGATAATTTTTGACTGATATTATATTGTGCAACTCTATGCGACAGTAAGTGTGTGCCCGTGCCCTTGATGGTGTTGTTTGTTTATTTATGTTTTTCCTACACTGATATGTCACCAGAGCACTTGTTCTTGTGGTAGGTATTGAAACGGTTGAAGAAGCTAGATAATAAAGGTGCCGTTGTGCCTAGGCCATCTGCTGCATGTTGTCATGGGCTCAATAGAAACCTGGTTGGTGGACTTGCTCCAATATCCCTGAAGTTCAGGAAACAACAATTGGAATTGGATGCCAAGGTGGGATGGGAGGGAGGCATTGAAACAAAAGCCAAGGAGCTGTGCAGGAGCAGGGATGTATTCCAGTTAACCTTAACAGAGAACATGAAGGAGGTGGTGCCACCCATAGAGCTAGTGCGAAAGCGTCTGAAAGTTAGAGGCCCCTCCTTTCCTAACTCGGCTGTTGAACAGGACCGATCTTCTAACAGTAGTAGGACTCTAGACTGCAAAGTGCAGAGTGGTGGACAATTGTTTTAAAACCTTAAAAATCCTACACAGTTGCTAACTACAATTCTTGACATGGGGCTCTAACTACACAGATAACAGGAGGCCAGACACAGACACAGACACAGACACAGACACAGACACAGCGGTGGCGACTCATTTAACTGGCACAGTTTTAGGACAGCAGATTCAAGTAACTCAAATTTTTTTTGGTGCCGGCCTCGAAATTGAGGTGCTGGCGCTGCAAGATTCTTCAAGGGGGGGTTTTAGCCATCATAAAATTTTCTTTCTTTTTTCTTTTTTCTTTTGTTTTTTGTTTTTTGTTTTTTGCCCCCCCAAATTATGTGTTCGGGGCAAAGCAAGATGAGACCCTGCAAGAGAAGCATTTTCATTTATTGATTGGTTGTTTATTGATCAATTCTTGAATGTGGTGGGTGTTCTCCATTGCCTCTAAGAACTCCCACTTTAATGCTACCCTCTTGTTCCAATTATTCCATTCTTTTATTTCGTATACAAGCTGTTTGGTTCCTAAGTAAATTGTGGTTTATCTATCTCATCTATTTATTTTTTTTAGTTAAAAAAAAAAAAGAAAAGAAGAAAACTGTGATTCTGGAGATGGAGCATGATGTTTAAGCGTCATCATTGTAAATTGCAGTTTAAATTTCATCATGCGTGGATTCACAGGACATGATAATTATATATTGCTCTAAAAATTGCCATAATATATTTAATGTTGATAGGAAGGAAGGTTTTACAGTTTAGATCCTATTCATTTTTCCATACATCAACAAATCATGAATGACCTGAGTTATCAATGCGCATCCAAATTAAGTCTCATTATCTTTTTATTTATTTATTTTCCTTTAATGCAGTAATAAGGATCTCAGGCTCAGGTGATATGGGAGTGTGGCTGCGTGCTCTCGGGCAGAATCCTTGTGTCTCAGTCTCTGATATACATATTATTGCTTACAGTATTGATGCAGTGGTATGTTGGGTTGGGTGGTAGAAAGCGAAATTGGTACCAAGATTTGTGATCCAAGAAATATTAAATTGCAGGATGGAGTTTGGGGTGGGGGGGGACCCCCTTGTTTGCAGTTATCACCCTGGAAGTGAAGAAGAGGATTTTATTTTATGAACTCTATATCTCCTGTTGCACAACAAGCTTAAGTGTGGCCAAAGGCCAAGGTGTGCGGGGGGCCAAACAGAATTAAGTGCTCCTGTCCTAACTTAAATACAAGTTGAGCGGCGCTACTACATTCAAATTTGGCCCACAGGTCCAGCTGTCTTTGGGTTGGACCCATCACTGACTTGTTGTCTCTCTCTCTCTCTCTCTCTCTCTCTCTCCAACTGTGGAACTGTGTGTTTGCATTTTTTAATTATGTGTTTATCACTGTCATTTCAAACTGTGTATGTATTATTGATTAGAAGAGAATTTATGTAATATATATTTATATTTTCTTTTTGATCTATAGAGTTGATCTGTTCTGCAGGTGACAACAACCTGTTCATTAAAAAAATCATCTCACTTCTTTTGTGGGAGAAAGAATTGATGTAATAATAAGAAACTCAGATTACAAGATTAGTAAAAAAGGTGGGGTGAGGTGAGGTGGGGTGGGGGGAGACAAGGCATTGAAGGTCGTCACAAAGTCCAAGAGTGTGCATCATCTGCACTGGCACTGGCACTAGCACTGGCACTGGCATCTTAATTGACATCTTAATACTCTTTAAGTGCAAGATTCCTTTTGGGGTTCATCAAAGACAAAGATATAAATCAAACACATGCCTCAATATGTAAATTGAGCTCCCGATCGATCCATAGATCGCTATGATCTTCTAGATTGTTATATATATATATATATATATATACTTTGATCCTCCTCCTCCTCCTCCTCCTCCTCCTCCTCCTAATTTCTAAAGTAGTAGTAAAATCCAAATAAATTATAAGGTACGCCTAAAATGCACTTTTGCTGACTATTCTTTGTGCCTAGTGCATCCCTTGGACTTTTCTTCCTTATTATTCTTTCTTTTAAATTTTTCTTGGTTTATTTGGAGATTAATTGATTGATGATCACTATGTCATCCCATTGATATATCTATTAATTTTTTTTTATTATGGAATAACTGTTCTCTTATATAATAGAAGAAAGGTGGTGATAAGCTTTTTGGAGAACTGGAAGGGAGTTCTTATTTACATGTATACATATCCCAAAATTTTGATATACTAAGAAGCTATTTATATGTATACTAATAAGCTTATATATTTAAGAGATTAATATGAATGAGATGGGAGTAGATGGGATGAAGTTCACAAGTACAAGGATAAAGAAAGTATTGCATCTGAGATCAATAAGATCTTTTTCATCATGAGAGGAGCAAGCCCATTGAGATAATGTCACAAAGTTTATTTAACAATCATATAACATATATGTATGTAAGATAGGACATGGCAAGGACCTTTGATTGACTCCTCACCAACCATCCAACCATATGCGTTTGTGTGCATGTACTTTTATCTTGTGTGTGAATGAATGAATGTTGTATTGGCATTCCTTGCAAGACAAAAAAATAATGTGGCAGAACACTGCTTAAATGTGGGAACAAGATTTGATATATTTATGTCCAAGTGTTAAAGGAAAAGAGAGAGTATATGAACAAACAAAATACTTTTAGTACATGTCTGTCCAATGCCTATTGAAGTTCAATTCATTGCTGTCTTCTTGAAGTTTATATAAAATTTATTATAAACCTCAATATGTATGTATGAATGAAAGAGAATTAGAATTAATTATTGGTGGGAATTATGGAGCTAGCTGTTTTTAGAGATGAAAGGATGATTTATTGATGATTGGTAATTAGTTTACAAAAGAGGAAATGTTCTAATTAAGAGAAAGCTTGACTTGAATGATATGGAAGTGTAAAAATTATAAGGAGTTAAACAAATAAAAAAGGAGCCCAAGAAAAGTGAAACAGAAAAAGTTTATTGAATTTATCTTCAAAAGACTTTTGAGGAGAGCAAGTGAGAAAGTTAAGGGAGGGGAGGGAAAGGAAAAGAATTGAATTGAATGAAATTAAATAAAAATAAAAATAAAAATAAAAATAAAAACTTTGGAGATGATGTGATGCATGGAGGAAATGAAAGCAATGGAAAGGCATCATGTCTCACTGTCACAAATAAGCTTGACACTGACTGAGAATTGCAAACATATAAATGTGCTGTTGGTCATGAAAAAGTGGGCTCCTTTCTTTCCATTCCATCTCATTCATGTTATTATTAGAGAAGATCAAAACAAGAGGAAGAAGATGAGGAATGAAATGGATAAATAATTAGGGTTTTTGTGAAGGTGAAACCCATAAAAGTAGTGTGGGAATTAGAGGGTTCAAGTAACATGGAATGGAAAACACATGTCCTAACCAATCAAAGTTTCATGATCAAAACTCAAGCTTAATTAAGTACCTTTTCTTTTACTTTTTTTTTTTTTCCTTTTCTTTTTCATTGATTATATATTTATGTACATTCAGTTATGATTTTCTCTCTCTCTCTCTCTCTCTCTCTAGCTCTGTAAAATTTGGTCTTACTTTTCTCAAAGACAAGCAAGAAAAGAACAAGTTACTAGACATCAGAGTGACACCATAAATTAACTTTTTTTTTTTTTTTTTTTGTGTTTTTGTTAAACCATAAATTGTGTGAGTCTAAGTCCTTGTTAATTCATGAAAAACCACATCACAAGTAAAACCACATAACTCCTCACAACTTCCTCACCCACAAACACATACCTCTCACATCAAACAGCTCTTAACACAACCACAATAAAATTCTCAACAAGAAATTCATCAACAACAAGAAGAACATCAGAAGAAGAAGTGAAACATGTAGAAGAAATTCTCCAAGAACAACAAGTTGAAGAAACTGTTCAACAAGCCAAAGAAGAAGAAGAAGAAGAAGAAGAAGAAGAAGATAAGTTGGTAATGGAGTTGTTTCCAGCACAACCAGACTTAACTCTACAGATCAGCCCACCAAACAGCAAGCAAGCATCAAACTGGGTTAGAAGAGAAGATGAAAACATGGAGTTAGGGTTTTGGAACAAAGCTCTAGACTCAAACACCAACTCCATCAACCTCTCCTCTGATACCACCTTCAATCTCACTTCATCAAACCCTACTCCTCCTTCATCCACCACCACTCTCAACCATTCCCACCAACCTTCATCATTCATCCATCAAGATCTTTCTCTCATGAGACCCATCAGAGGCATCCCTCTCTACCACCACTCTCCCACTTCTTCTTTCCCTTATCTTCATCATCATCACCACCATCATCATCATCAACAACATCAACAACACCAACAACATAATTATTCATGTGATTCTTCTTCCACAACTACTGGTTCAACTCCCTATGCCGCCGCAAGCAGACCTAGATTTGTCTCAAGGTTTCCGGCAAAACGAAGCATGCGTGCGCCAAGGATGCGCTGGACTACCACCCTCCATGCCCGCTTTGTTCATGCAGTAGAACTCTTGGGAGGCCATGAAAGTATGAATCTTGTTTTTCATTCATTCATTCACCTCTTTCAATCAATTCAATTTATATTTATATCTGTACACATATACATGTTTGTTATTTTTTAGGAGCCACACCCAAATCAGTTCTTGAACTCATGGATGTCAAGGATCTCACTTTAGCTCATGTGAAATCTCACTTGCAAGTAAGAAAATGAATAAAAAATTCCTCTCTCTCTCTCTCTCTCTCTCTCTCTCTCTCTCTCTCTTTTTTTTTTTTTTTTTTCTTCTTCCCCTTCTTATAATAAAATTGATAGTATTTCTTACTTTAATGTTGCACTAACAAAGAAGTGGCTTGCTTTGATTGCAGAAGCTTTCAGCTTTTCTTTGTTTCCCTTTTCTTTTTCTTATTGCATGGTTATTTTTGTGTTTTCCTGCTTCTTTCTGTTGTTTCTTTTTCAGTCACCTTGCTTCATGATAAATCCCATCTTCAAGTCAGGATCTTTCAAATGCTTACTTATTTATTTATTTATTTATTTATTTTCTGACTGAGATTTGTAGCTTCTGCAAACTTGTTGCAGCTTTCCTTTAAAAGAAGAAGAATTAAATATATATATATATATATAAGAATTGGAGAGAAATGAAACTCAATTCATCTGTTTATCCTTTGGGTAATTAACAAGGAATGAACATGTTTTCTTCTAGTTATAAAATTACTTTTGTATTAAATTTCACAGAGAAAGAAACAGTTATTGAGGTACAATGTGTCATCATTTCTTAATAATGCATCACTGATTGAAGATATTCCTCTGAATCCTCTCATTTCTTATTTTATTATGTTATATATCACTTGCATGCAATATTTGCTTGGAAACCTGTGCATCTTTTGTTTGATTCTTCAACTCATGAACTCTTTTAAAACAACTATTGCTTTGCAGATGTATAGAACTGTGAAAACTACTGATAGACCTCCAGCTTCTTCAGGTACAATTAAACATATACACCCAAATTTTCATTCAATAAATAAAATAAATAAATAAATAAATAAATGTGTGGGTTTATATATTATTGATTGTGTGTGTAGGCCAATCTGATGGGTTCGAGAATGGATCGTCGGGGGAAGTATCCGACGACAACTTGCTCGACATCCAAAATCAAGGAGGATCAAATGGACTTAACACCGAAAATATAGGTTGCAGTCTTTGGAGCAACTCTTCAAGGTTCATTCACATTTTCATTCAATTATATCTACATATATATACACACATGCATTTCATAAGATGCAAAATTAAATGATTCTATAAATGATTAAAGATTGAAATAAGAAGGAATTAAGACCAAAGACACAAGTACCTACACTGTTCACTATATATATATATGTCTATTTATGTGTGTGTGTCCCCTTTTTATATCTTCATTATGATGCAATGATCTTCTCTACTAGTTCAAAAAGACCAGAAGCCTGTGTCACTTCTCTTAGTTCAAGAAAAAGGACCATTTTTTAAACCTTGTATGAAAAGAGACGGTACTCATTTTGGGATTTTTTGGTTTGCAAAGTGGGACCTTCTCTTTTTCTTTTATATATATATATATATATATATAAGAAAAAGAGAGAGCTTGAAACCTTGGTTAAAAAAGTGATATCTTTTTGAAACTTCCTGGCTGTTTCTTCTTGTATCACATGGGAGGAGTACTCCACTTTGTCTCCAATTACAAGATGATTGAGTTACCATGCATGTTTTCATATTAAGTTTATTCCATGAACTTTTCACTAGTGACTGGCGTTTCTTTTTATTTTTATTTTAATTATCATTGCAGCAGAGGGAACTGCTTACATGAAAATCCAATTGGTTCTAATAGAGGGAATGTGCAATCTTTTGAGGTACATTTGAAGTTTATAATTAACTATCATGTATTGCATTGCAAGTGATAATAAAAAAAATAACATATACATATTCTTGTTGTTGTTATTATAATTATTATTATTATCATTATATGATTTGCAGAAGGAAATGAGATCGAAAAGCTATGAAATGATGTCGGAATTGAACACTTCTTGTGTTTCGGATACGAGCCCGAAGAAACTGAGTCTTGAGTTCACTTTAGGAACACCGCATTGAGCTCGGTTTCTCTTCGGAAAGTTCCATTCTTTCTGTTGATTTTAATTCAGTGCTCACATGAAACCCCACTCAAAGAAAAAACAAAGGCAAGGGATTAGCAATTTGCATGTGTATTAATTTGAAAGTACTTTTAAAGTTGAGAAAGAGAGAGAGAGAGAGAGAGACATAGCCTAAAGGCCACATGTTCTTCAATCTTATGAAATGGATTTATTGATTCAATATTATTACTTAAGAACTAAGATGCTTATTTTATCTTTTAATAATAAGAAGATATCATTCTTGAGAAAAATGTTGGCAAAGAGAAATGTAATATGAGAGTGATTGGAAGCGGATAGAATAAAGGGAAAAGGGAGGAAAAAAAAAAAACAGCAAATCTTTTGTAAGGCCTTGTCATTCTTCTGTGGAATTGACTGACAGAAAAGACTTGTTTGGTAAAGATGCTTGTTGGATGGCCATACTCCAAGCATAAATTTTATGCTACATATTCATATCTATATATATATATATATATATACATATATATATGAATAGAGGTTTCCCATGTTTCAAGGAATGAAGAAACAAGAAAAATGACAGCTTCACTTGAAACTATTATTAATATATATATATATATATAGGATGATAAAATAGGATAAAGGTGAGTTAAGAGTGTGAGGATAAAGAAATAGGATGATAAAAGAAAGGACTGTGTTTGCTGGATGAGGGTACATGTATTACACATTAGACACAAGGCACAAGCAGCAGCAGTGTTTAGCTTTTAAATTTTGCAGCAGGTGTTGTTGCAGGAGGGCACAGCAGTTCTTTGCCTTTCCATCAAACCAACAGTAATTGATACTGATGAAAAAAAAAGGGGAGAAAAAGAAAAGAGATTTCAATCAAAACCTAAATGCTATAATTAAGGTACACATTGAGACATCCAGTATAATCTAGGGATTGCATGTGTGTGTAATAAATAAAGTATAGTTTTAGAACAAGTTTGATTTTATGAAGAAACGATGATCTATTTTCGTTTTCGTTGTTTATTTTAAAAATGTTTTACTTTAATTTGGAGATATAACAATCTGTAAGTTGTTTTTTCTCGGATTCCCCTCCGTATTGTCATCTGTTATGTTTTATCTGTATGTGTTTGTACTTTAATTTTTTTTTATCACAACCAGTGATTTGTATCATTTTAATTTCCTCATACTATGTTGTACTCGTGTACTTTTTTTTTTTAAATCATGGTTTATTAATTTATTATATATATATAATTTTATTTGTTATAATATTTGTTTTTAAGTACACACTCATACACACATGTTTAAAATGATATTTATTTAATGAGAAAGATGGGTGTATATTTATATATAGTAGGATTATTATTTCTACCTCTTTATATATAATAATAATAATAATAAAGTGAGATTAATGTGTAGAAAATGAAAGAGGTGATGAAGTGACCCCTCCTTGATTTCAACATCATCCTTCCCCCACAAACCTTCCAAGGCCTAAAACTTCAGCATCTTTGCCCCTGACTTTGTGTTTTCTTTTTAAAAATAATACAAATAAATAATATTAAATATTGATTTAAAACTTACAAGCTTACAAAATCACTACTGTAGTTCTGCTGAAACTCAATTCATGGTGGACCATCATCCTTCTCCCCTTGTTTTCCACAAGTCAACTATCTCACCTATATATATATATATATATATTCTAAATTAATAAAAACAATATATAAATAAAAAAAATTTTGATAAAATGAATAAGCCACAAATTATTATGTGTGCACAGTTATGTGTTGCTGTAGTTGAAAATTATTGTTGGCATTAATGAGTTAGTTGAGTATTTTTTTGGCACGAGATTAATAAATTTTTTATCTAATCCGAATATATATATATATATATATATATATATATATATATATATTAATAAATAAATAAATAAGAGTGATTATAAAAGAGAACAGATGGAGACTTTTGGGAATAAATCACTGGGAAGCCACAAAAACGAAACATCTTCAAACACGCGCGAATCACGCGGGATGAATATTACGCATATCTCCGTAACATTCATTCACATCCAGCCGTCCATTTCCATCAATCAATCCACGCGTCACCTCTTTCTCCCCCTGGGGACCACGCAAGATGCGACAATAGACTGACTGAAAAGCCCATCTCCACCATTGCGAACCTATAGCAAAAAGCGCGCCATTCGAGGTGTGACATCGAAGGGCGGAATGGGAATTTCAGCGGAAAGTGCAAACTAAAATAAATAAAGAAATATATAAATGATTTGGTAATTGAGTGGTTTATGATTGGCCCCGCTGCCCGCGGGCAGCGTTTTACAGTGAAGTCCTTTCACATCGCCGGGCAGCGCGGGCAGCTCGGGTTTTCGGATTTCGGGTTTGATTGTGACCCGACCCGGACCCGCATTCAAGGCCTTGTCCCCACTCTCCTTTTTCCCTTCACCCTATATCCTGCCTAATAATAAATTTTAAACTTTTCTTTTTTTATTTTTCACATATTATTAATAAATGTTTCATTTTGCTTGTTTGTTTATTTATTTATTTAGAAAAGTTTCGCTTGTACGGGTGGTTCACATGAGGGAATTACTTTTCTGAAACTCTTATCTCTCTTTCTTTTCTTTTCTTTTTTTTTTTTTTTTTGAACTTTTTTCGTTTTTTTTAATTTTTAATTTTTGGGATATATTGATTTGTATTACGAGAGAAACTTTTAAGACTTTTGAAATTGGTGTAATATGGAACTGATTTCACTGTGACTAGTCGGTTGTGATTAACTCATGTCTTAAATGATATTTATTCCACAAATATTTACTTAACAGTAATTTAGGATTAAAAACTGAAAATAAAAAACTTTAATGTATCCCACTTCTCCCCAACTTCCTCACTTCTTTTTTCACTTACAGGGAAACAAAGGAGGTCATAAGCCCACCATTTATAGACTATGGGCCAGGGAGCCCAGTTAAGTTTCAGCCCATTAAAGTGCGAAGGCCCAATCTTTCTTAGTCTATCTTTTTCATCTCCTTCTTCTATCTTCTTCTCACCTAGCGCGGCAATGGCTTCTGCTTTCGTCCCCGCTGTTACTCCAGCTGTCCAAAACCCTAGAAGAAACCTAACTAGGGTTTCTATACTCCAGAGTCGAACCTCTAGACTCCAACTCTCCTTCAATGACTCCGAGCTTCCATCTTTTTCATCGTTTCTACTCCCGAGAAGATGCATTTTTTCCAAGAAATTTAGGTCGGTCTCTGGCCGCAATCTGTCTGAGTTAGCTGTTAAAAACAAGAATTATGAGGTAAAGAAGCTTAATTTTTTACTAAATCCAGCTAAATGATCCAATTTTAAGCTCTTTTCTTGTGATGTTCATTCTTATTTGTGGGATTTGAATGGATAAATGTCTAATTTTTGCCATTAATGGGTTCTGATTTCATGATATGTTTGCTATATCACTGCATTTTTCTACATTAATCGGATTGGATATTTTGTTAAATTCCATATTTTAGGGGACATATATGGTTTTGATGTCTTACACTCTAAGAGTTGTTTGATTCTCCTGTCAAATGTTTCATCATTAAATCAAGAAACTGAAACACTTTGCTTTACTGAATTATGTGTCGAAGATGTTATTTTGGAATACTCAGTGGAACAGTGTTTCAATTCTTATGTTTGTGCGATAACACAAGAAGATGGGAGTATAATAGGTTTCTTTTAATTTGAGGTCATGAAACAAGATCCTTTTTGTTTCCACTTATTGGTCACAATGATGACCTTATAAAATATTACTATTGGAGAGATGATGGCTTCACCTTTCTTCCTGAAGGAGGGTTTTTTACTTCATAAACTTGTCGTTTGTTTACCTGAGCAACATTGAGTAGAATGAATGCTCTATAAATTTTTTAGGATCTTTATCCAACTTCCGGGAATTTTCTTTTTCTAAACCGGCATGTATCCGCAGTGTTATTGCTAACTCTAGATTTTATTGCACATGGGTAGTTTTCAGATCCTTCTACAGTGTTCACATGAAATGTTTCACTTCCAGTCCAAGGCAACTCATTTCTTGTTGTGATGCATTCTGCAGTTTTATGATGGTGTTGCAGATATTGAACTGAGGCTAGACATTGGCACCATGGGTGTTCAGGATTCCAGTGATATTTTTCTTGATGCAAATGAGACATCATTATTAGTAAGAGTTAAAGCATCAGGCACTTTAATAACACTTATGGATACCAGTCAATTGTATGAGAAGATAAAACCTTCCGAGACCATATGGTTAGTGGAGTTCAATAAAACAGAATACCTTTGAGGCAATAAATAGACGCCATAAAATCAATTAGTAGTTCATTTCATATTAGTCAGAAGAAGTTATTCTCTCTTTAAATTAAGCAGGTATATAGATGAGGATCAACTAGTTATCAATTTGAAGAAATATGATACACAACTAAAATGGCCTGATATCATGGAGTCTTGGATGTCTCTCACGGCGGGAGTGTCCCAGCTCTTGAAAGGCACATCAGTTTATCTTGTTGGAGATTCGACGGAGATTAACCAGAAAGTTGCCGAAGAACTTGCCGCTGGTATTGGGTATGCACTTATTTTCTACTTGTGGTGCTGCTAAAAGAAAATGCGTGCAATGGATTGATGCTGTGACTACTCTCACCTGAACTGTTCTTGGGAAAACACTTCCCAGTTTTACGTTCTCTACAGCTCTCACTATACATTTAATGTTCATAAATGTGCAATGCTCGTACAGTTTCCACAATCAATGGGAAGTTTTATATGATTTGAAAGTGCTCTGAGCTAAATTATTTTGATATGACATTGCAGATATACTCCACTTTTCACTAGTGACTTGCTAGAAAGATACACTCAGCAATCCATTGAATCATGTGAGTACGCCACCTTGTTCTTCCCAGCAATTTGAAGTAGACCATTAGTTGTAAAAGTTTATTCATAGAGGTGAATATTATTTGGAGCTCATCAGCTTTAGTTTGTGCGCATGCCAATATATATTCAATTTACCAATCTTGTTCTTGAGTGGTTAGAGATTTGTGCTACTATCAATTGGTTCAAGGATTGAAGATTAGTATAAGCAAATATATATATACATATATATATATATATCTATATACATATACATATAACGGATGTTGGGTGTTGGGACATATTGATAAATCCTCCTGTGCTTATTGCCCGTGGATCATTTTATCAAGTCTAATGCAGAATTTAGTTTTAGCTAATTAACATCCTGAATTCAACTATAGAGGGTCTACTGTAGCTCTTTGGTTTATCAGATCAACGAGTCTGTTTATTAGAAACATCTCTGGAAACTAAAGCAAAGGGAACATACCTGATTTGTCTGAGACAGTATTGTGAATGATGTTGTCTGTTACTGTAGAAAAGGGTCCCAGGAAAAGAATATTTTAGATTGAACTCTTGGGAAGCACATCGTATGTGTAACACAACTTCTTGTCTGAACTTCCAGATAATTACTACTTTTAAGCATCCGGTTGTTTTCAGATTATGAACTGGTTCTTACTATGATATTAGGAATCTCCATTATGTATCCTTGCTTCTAGCTCACAGTTGTTTTGGAAGCTTATTTTTGCACTGCATTGGTAAGTGGAGTCACTTCCAGGGGTGATTTCCGAAGGAGCCGACTCTGTTGCTGCAGGAGAAGGTGTGGTATTAGAAAGTCTTAGCAGGCATGTTCTTTTTTAATTTTATCCTTCCGGTCTTGTTATACCATGAACAAAAATAGCTGATAATTTCCTTGTTACAGTCATGTTCGAGCTATTGTTGCAACGTTGGGAGGGGCGCAAGGAATTGCAAGGAGATCAGATAAATGGCAGCATCTTCATGCCGGCTTCACTGTATGGTTATCCAAAACAGAAGCTAGAGGTGAGGAATTTTCCTGCTTTTAACAAATATTCTTATAGTCTCGGAGCTTTGGAACTCTTCAATTTATGTATAGATTTGTGGGTGGTGTGTGTACATACACACATTTGAGTAGATGTGAACAAACCATCATCCATTAATCAAATCAAAGAATTTGGCCCAACCTTAAATTATCTTTATCTAAAAATGTAGATGAGGATTCTGCGAAGGAAGAGGCTCGGATGAACATGCAGAACAGAAACCTAGGATACACAAACGCCGACGTGGTAGTAAAGCTTGGGGGATGGGGCGCGGAACATACACGAGCTGTTGCTCAAACCTGCCTGAGTGCTCTGAAACAATTACTCTTGTCAGATAAACAGCTAACAGGTATCACATTATCAATACCGCATTACACTCAAAACCTTCAACATGTTAACTCTTAAAATTAGTCGTATTTTAGCAGTACGAGAGAACTTGAGAATTGCCGTGTTTAGCATGGGAAATTAGCACCCTCAGTTTGAGGTGTCAACATGCAGATGTTTTGCATATCAATTTTGTAATGTTTGATAATGGCAGGGAAGAAGAGTCTTTACATCAGATTAGGGTGCCGAGGAGACTGGCCGAATATCAAGCCACCTGGTTGGTACCCAGCAAGTAGAGTAGATGATTCTGTTGAGTCCTGAAGAGAAGCCTACCTCCATGAACATGTTGTTCTCTGGACTTTATGTGCCTGTTATCATTTGTGCAACGTTTGTGCTCCATGCAACAGTAAAAACAAACTCAAAGATTCCTCATTTCTCTCCACTATGTTACATGTTTATTTAAAAATTGTAATAAATCTTCAAATAGTATATGCCATCAGTTTGTTGCACATTTAATTTCAAGTGTAAACAAATAATTTATTATAACCATTTCGTTGTTGTTTATTAATACTAATAGGTTTTTTTTCTTAAGTAAAACCACCACCCAAAGCTACTCTAAATCAAATAATAACGCATCCAATAATGACGATAAAGAACGAAATCGGCCATCCTTGAAAGCAACTCGAGGCAACCATCCTGGAAGTTACCCCCCACACCCACGCACACATGTTGAGCTACCACAAATGTTCCATATGGATACAAAGAAAAATAACTATGGCACCAAAATGTACTATATTACCTAATTACCTAAAAGTTGGTCGGTCGGTCGGAACTAGCATTCCAGTAATGTCGGCTTATCATTGTTGCTTTAGAGTTTCAACCGGCAATAGACTCATTCCTTGGCGTTGTAATTCTTGCACCATGGTTTCAGCCCTCCACTCCTCGCCACTGGTAGCAGCTGCAAAATTCAGAGCAGGGTGGAGAAATTGTAAGATGAACAGTTCAAAGTGTGAAACATCACTAGTTTGAATAGTAGTTCCAGATTTTCAGGATATCATAACAGATGCTTCCCATATAATGAACAATAATATCAAGTGTGTACACATTAATGGGGGAGGCATCACCGCTTAGAGGCCAACCTTGCTTGTAAATGGTGAAGAGAAGAGGGGTTAGCACTAAAGAAAAGATCACCTTGTGTTGAAGCCGTGTAATAGTAGAAATTAACAGTTTGTCTCCAATTATCTGTCTCAACTTTTTAACAAGGTCCATCCTGGTTATCTTTCTTCTCTGATAACAATAGTAATAATAAGTTATAACAATGCTGAAGCTTTATGGTGACAAAAGGAACACATTGCAGGAAAACTAACCTTAAACTCTTCATAATGAGTATTGATTAAGTCCATATCTTGAGGAAGTACTTTAGTAGAAATCGCAGCAAAAAGCATCGAAAAAGGCATCCAGGGTGATGTGGGGGTTCTTGGCTCTCTGCCAGAAGCTACTTGTTCTTTTTCCTGAGACATCTTCGTCGAAGGCGGGAGCAATGAACACATTCCCTCCTGCCCATGAACAAGCAGCAGTTTACCACACAGAAAAAGAAAAAGAAAAAAGTTCTGTGGTGAGATGGCTTCTGTATTGACAGATCTCTCCACTAAATGGAATGCATCTGGTCGCTCTATGATCAATGCTACCAGAGGCAGGCGATCACCATCTTTCTTTCAGATGATCACTTCTCCTTCCTCATTGCTTGCAACAAATGAGTTACAACCGATCAGCACAACCATTAAAAGCTAAAGGGCAGTATTATTAGTGAGAGCCTAGTATAGGTAATATCTTCACAAATTAATGTAAAAGGAGGAGGGCATTGGCAATCTAGCTGCAGAAAAATCATGCCCAGTTGGGTAAAACTGCAATGCAAATCAGAAATCATCCATTCCATAATAAACACATATAATATCTTAACAAGTAAAATGGGGACAAATCAAGCCACAGATGCGCTTAAAACAAAGAACATTAAGCGATCCACCTGCAGAATTAAACAGATTACCTGGGATGGGCTAGAACTAGAATTTGTGAGGCCAGACAAATTAGATATGCTTTCTTTGCCAATCAAACATTCTGCAGAAAAATAAAAAATTACAAAACCTCCATGTTTGAAACTCTTCACTTCACATAGAAGCAAAATTCTAAAAACTAATCACAAAGCATTATCATGGAAAATTACCTTTGGCTTTAGAAGCCATTCGAAAAGTCACAACAAATTCTGGATAGATGTGAGTATTGATATTTGTATTCCATACTACATAGTGCTTTGGTTTTTGGAGATCATCAACACCACCATCAAAACTTCCATTACTGGGCTGAAATTGTTTAGATCCAGGTTGAACAAGTTCCACATTTCCCATTATAACCCGGCATAACACCATATACACTAAACCATTTTCGTCGACATCAGAATGACTAGCACTGTGAAGAATTATCAGTGAAAAACCCATTCTTCAAACAACTTTGCAAAAGAAAGCAAATAAAAACTAAGATGCCAATAGCATGTTGTGAAATAGGTTGCATGGTCTTAATTAATGACCACTGAAAGTTTTCATTTAATTCTCTTTATGCAATCATGTAGATATAAAATGAAAGGAGAAAAAATAAGACCCAAAATAAAATCTCACCAGATATCAGAGCAATTTGCTGGAGCAAGATGAACACCAACACCAAAAGATGGTCCATGTGAAGGTGTCTTCATTTTCATGAAGCCTTTTAACATGACATCCTCAACAGCATCCTTGGTAGAAGCAAGCCAAGCATAGCGTACATTTGCATTGCCACGATGAACTTTAGTAAGCTCAACCTGCTCTTGGAAACGCTTAAAGCGAACTTGCCCAGTATTATCCAATAACGGGGTTCTAAATATTCCAACTATGTCCTTTTCACAAATATACTGACGCATGCCTAACAATAAAATATTCTGGACAGCACTATATACATCTGGACCGGTAGCAGGCTTAGTTGATTTATTCTGCAAAGATCTAAAGCCAGTAAAATTTGAAGGAAAGAGAGAACATGGTTCATTTTCTCCAGTTTTTTCAACAAGTTCATGTTTCTGGTAATTAGCAAAATTTTCCTCGTTCTGTTCTGTTTTTAAAAATATCTGAACATCTGGCCATTCTGAATTTGAACTTTCAACAGCACTAACAGAACCCTTATGGAATTCAAGTTCACGAGTCCCATTAGGCACACAAATGGTATGAATAGCATCCCCTCTGTCCAAATGACAACTATGACATGATGCATAAAATTCAGGATGTATTTCTGGAAAGAAACATTTATCATTTTCATCAATCCAAGCAATTGGTTTTCGTAACCCGCTTTCCAATGTTGTGCAGACCATATGATAAAAGTCTAGTGACACACGTTGGTTATCAAGGATTACTTCAGTGATAGCCTTTTTTCTTTGGAAATCTCCCCGGACCACGCTAATGATACCACCTGGAAAATCTTTCCACGCATCGTCATGATGAAACAGAACACGTTGTGGCAGCCCACTCTTAATAAAATTTTGGTGGTTTCGAAGAGAATGACTCTGTAAACAACTGAAATTAGTCTTGCAGACCCCAGTAGAAACCTTGCTGCAATGTCTAACGGATTGAGCAAGAATAGACTCATGCTGAACCAATGCTTTGCCAGAACTAGCCAAACAAGCATCAAAAGCTGCTGTTGTTTCCTTCAACTTGGAAGCAGAAACAAACATCCTATCATCCAACACCTTTACGTTCTTTGGTTCCATTATTGTTAAAAGTAGCGAACGTTAACCAGTAAGAAATTCTACCCAATAATTCAACCTCCACGAAGCCTGCTTACTCAGTATCAATGCACAATTTTCCTTTGCCATAAGGCGAAGAAACTCAAATCAACAAAGGCAGCAATCAGGAAACCTCTGAACAGAAAGCCTGACATGAGCATACTATAAAAAAAGGAAAAAAACATTCAAATAGAGAAAAAAAGAAACATCAGAAGAATGTTGTTGAATCCACAAAATCTGAATGTAAAATATAAATCAGAAGTGCACTAATCATATCTCAGAATACAAGAAGGGATCAAGAAACCTGAAAATTTGTAAGTGACATCGTATATCCAGGTCAAAGGCAAACACACACACACACACACACACACACAGAGACATGACAGAGATGTTGCTTTGTGCCAATTCCAACAATTCCAAACTGACATGAAAAGACCTTATACTGTGCAGCTTCACTACTAGGAAATCAGAGCAACAAAAAAAACGAAGAATCAAGGAACTGGATTGGGTAGATCATCATTCCAGCTTAGTAAACACAAGTAGAAAATCTGGCATGCATTCTGCTCAGAAACCATTTGAATACCAAAGGAACACTAGTATATAATAGAAACTGGGCTAACTCCCACCAGCACCAATCAGTTCAGAAATAAATTTATGAACAACTATACCAAAAACCGTACCAACAACTATCACAGGGCAAGAAGTCATGGAGTCAGACATACTTCAAGGGCTTATCATAAAAAAAAAAACATGGTATAAGTTACTGGAATGATGACAATAATTGAAATTAACCTGCAAATAGCATGAATACGAATAGGACTGAAAATTTGAATCCTTAACTTGTAGATACCCTAAGAATGCTAAAGATTCAGCAAGTTTTACCAACATTTCTGCACTATAATCTTGCAAAAGTAAGGGTAGCAAGCAGCGAAAGCAAAGTTCAAATTGAAGAAACATTTGCATCAATAATTCATACTGAGTAATCATATAAAAAAAATTTTACAACTTGATGGATGAAGTTCTCACATGAATTCATCCTTGAACATCTACACAAACAAACTTCATCCCAGTTTCATGTTGGATGCCATATTATTAAAAAATATAAAAACATAATTACATGTCTAATCCTTTTATAATGTCTCGTGCCTCTTTGTACAGAATGCCAAGTCATGCAGGTATCCTAACCTCCTGTCCATGCTTCATTTACAAGTCATAATATTCTATTACATATTACTCATTCCATTTCAAGAAAGCCACATGTTTGTATATGTTATTTAGTGAACAGTAGTAGTTCCACCGGTGTCCATTTAAAATCAATTGGAATACAATCAGAATCATAGAATGAAATAAAATTTACAAAAGCATAAAAAATACCCATAAGATGCCAATACAGGACATCTTTAAGGCAAGATTCATACATAACATGTCTGCCATAAAGGATCCCTCCGCTAGCACTAAATAATCAAAATCCAAAAATAAGAGAAAAAAAAACGAAAAACTTGATAATAGGCAGATATTAGTTCAAAAATGGTAGCAGTTAACATAAGGCATTTGCCAAACGAAACTATCATGTGGCTGTCTAACAATAAGCCACCCGAAAGGACATACAGAACAATAGTTACCCAAGATCTCCCATAACCTTTAGGTGTTGCTTAAATTCCCCACCTTAACTACTGATACGGGACATGCTAACACTACTTTACAGTTGCAAGGAGGAGATTCATCCCATACCGACGTTGCCTCAGCATTGACACCTCCTTGCATAAGTATAATACAAAATGAGCTATATTTCATCTGGCTAAAAAAGACCAATAAATCAAAATAGATTTTCCTCATATTGCATCTTTCAGTATCAAACTACATCCCATCTAAAATTCATAGCCCGAGTATATCATACATTCAACTTAAAATCCATAATCTATATAGCTTCAAGATGAGAAAAGAACTGACAATGGCAAAAATATACTTCTATGAAAACTATGTTCAGCAAAAGAGACGCAGTATTCAGTGGAAGTTTCAGAGGGGTAATATAAATCTTAGAGAACTGAGACAATGATTGACAAAAGAACAATATCACTTATGAACTAAAAAAGAACACATCATGACTTAACCATGCATGAATGGTAACAATTGGTTACACGGACAAATATGTTAAAAGAACTCCGGGGTGAGCATATACCATTTATTATTTGCAAGATATCTATTTATCCATTTCCTCATAGGAAAACAATCGGTAACGTCATTCCAAAAACCACATGTACAAAAAATGTCTATGGACCAATTCTACTTATAGCTGCCACATCATAAATCCATAGCAATATCAACATCAACAATACAAAGAGAGTATCAGGCTTACATGGCATATTAACTTCAGAGAGCATATAAGCCAAAAGTTTTGCTATTCCCAAACTTTTTCACAGAAAACAAATCATTGCCTATCGGTGCCCCATTTAAGAAACCAAAAGAAATAAGCATCTTTATTAACATAAGCAAGCTGAAATGTGGGAAACCGAGAGCGATAACTATTTTATAAGCTTAACAGACAGTTCTAGCAAACCAGAAAAATCAATCAATCATCCCAAATGTCCACCTATACAGCAACTTCTGCTCATTCACTCAAGTATAAAGCACCTCACAATAGAAAGCCGCGTCTTCTTGCCTCTCGATCTCTTGATAACTCCTATCTCAACCATCTCAAGGATTGCATCTTGAAAGATGCTTAAACATGTTCTTCTAAAAAATGAAACCCACATCAAGAAATTCCCACCATCACACGTTGCCCATATAGTATGGATATTTGCACACTATTGCCAATAACATAGGTAAATGCTATTAATCATTCCAATATGCAAATTAATTCCCATCCCTACATCCACTTGACAACTATAGGAACATTTGCATACTGTTGTTTTCAACAACGTTATAAGATGCACCTAGCCACTTCAATGAGCAAAAATCATCCTCATTCCTCTGTCCACTCAGATAACAATAGAGATAATTATTTCATCGCTTATAATCAACAGTAAGACATTTGTCAAATCACATCCTACTCTAATCTTAAAGCAAAAATATAGAAAAAAATGTTTTTTTTTTTTACAATGTGAAGAAGATTTTTGTTCTTTCAAATTCCAAAAGAAAATTAGCTGACTATTCTGTCAGGCGAGAGCCAAATTCACAAAGGTCATCTTCTTAAAGAGGGGAAAATAAGTGAACTACAAAAGAGAACAAAACAACAAAAAAAGATCCTTTCTTGTGCTAAGATGAGTAAAAATTTTACTGACAAATTTGTTCTTTTATTTTCCTGGGATTCTATTTTTTCATCTTGTTCCCTTCTTGTTGCTCTACACTAAATCTAACACAAAAGAGCCAACAAAATCCAACACACAGAAAGAAAAAAGAATTAATTTTCCAAACTAAACAAATCGACAATCAGAAGAAAGAAAACATTTAAAACTATCCCCAACAACCAAATCCACAAATAAAAGCCTCAAGACCAGGCTAGAAAAATCTTACAAACACTAACTCTCATAATCTCCTTTCCTACAAAACCAACAAAAAAAAAAGTCCCAAATTTCACACAATCCCAATGGATCTAACACCAAATCAACGAATTCAACCAAAATACCACCAGATCCAACCATATAAAGCACAATAAACCACCAAAATTTCCACACCGGTCCAAAATAAAATAAAATAAAATACCCAAGAAAAAATCTAAGACTATAATTGAAAACAGAGAAAAACACCTGGGGATTTCGAGAAACAAGCGCTTCATCTCAACGATCGAAGGCGGCTCTCTCTCTCTGTCTCTCGATCGCCAGACGAAGACCTCGCGAGACGGAGAGGAGCAAGAGCCGTGACGGCGGACCGCACTGCGAGTAGAAATAGAGAGCCTCCTTCGTTGCTTGAGCGAAAAGCAAGCAAATCATGGTTAATCTCACGGTTGATATCATTCGAAGTGGGACAAAGAAAATTAGTGATGGAGATCGAGCCGTTGGTTTGGTGTTTACCATGTTAAGGAAGTCTCCAGTCTGAGGCGGTGACACGTGTCGATTCTGTGTTGTTTCCTTGTGACGTTGGGGATGGTGAGGTCGGTTCTGGATTTGACTTCAAACGGAAATGTTAAAAAAAAAATTACATTTTTTTTATTTAAATATGATAAATGGTGTTTTTGTCATTGTTTTTAAAACCGGACCGGACCGGCCGGTTCAACCGGAAAAACCGGGAACCGGACCGTAGTCCGGTCCGGGTTAATACTAAATGTTGACTGAAATTAGAACCGGTCAAACCCGGATTAAACCGGTAAACCGGCCGGTTGAACCGGAACCAGTCAAAACCGGGTTTTTTGATTAGGTTTGAGTTTGAACCATTTGATAAGTTGATTCTTTTTAGAATTTTTTTTAGGTGGCAATGAAGATGATAGGGTGGTCATTGAGGATGATGATAATGCAATGGTTGGTGTCTAAGGAATGGTTACCAATGAGTTAGATGAAGAAAATTGGCTTATATAATTGCATCTCTCTTAAGAAATTAGATGAAAATGTTTTTGCTATGTTGTCGATTTGGTAGACTTTGATGTTTATGTATGGATGTTGTGGTTAACTTGTTAAGTTTTAGCTATGTTGTTAATTTTGTAAACTTAGATATTTATGTATGGATGTTGTGGCTAACTTGTTAGTTATTTCCTATGTTGTTGATTTTGTAAACTTTCATATTTATGTATGGATATTGTGGTTAACTTGTTAGTTATTTGCCATATTGTTGATTTTGTAGACTTTCATATTTATGTATGGATGTTGTGGTTAACTATATAGGATTTTTTTTTAATATCAAATTAGCTTTGTTGTTATGATTTATCTTTTAATATATATTATTTAATTGTCACAAAATGTATTTATAATTTTTTTAAATATATATATTTATGACGTCATCCGGTCGGACCGACCAACCCATGACCCAAATGTGAGGCCGGTCCGGTTTTAAAAACATTGGTTTTTGTGCTTTAACTATATGTTTTAACATGAGTAATTTTAATTTTAAAAATACATGTATGACTAGTAAAAATACAATATTTTTTATATAAATAAAATAAATCACATTTATTAAGAAAAAAAAGACATAAAACTAAAGTTTTAGAATACAAACAAAAAACTCATGAAATAAACAAAAACATAAAATATTCGATCCACAACAATCTTCTAAAACGTAATAATTCCTTATGAAAGTTTTTATGTTATCAAACATCAATGAGGGCTATTAGAGTCACATTTATAAACTTTAAGTTTCTCTTTCTTATGTTGGTTAACTCCTTCCAAATTTATCATTTATGCTTGACGATCCAAACACCCATAAAATAAACATTAGGCTGTGTTTGATTGGCAATATAGAAAATGAGTGGAAAATAAAATTTTTCATGGAAAAATTTTCAATGAAAAATAGCCGTTTGATTGACATTATTTTATAGCTAAAAAAATCAAAACTTTCTCTTGTAAAATGAAAATATTGCTCTCCCATGTTATTTTTTTTACATAACCTCTTACATTTTCCATGGGAAACTTTTCCCATGGTGGAGGTAGAAAAAGTTTTCCCATGTTTTGATGAAAAATATGGTCATGTGACAACATAAGATGAAAAATTTTCCATGAAAAATTTGGGCAAACAAACAGTCTATTTAGCTAGAAAATGACCAGTGGAAAATTTGTTCAGGAAAAAAAAAGTGCAATCAAATACAGCTTTATAGCAACTTTTAGCAATCAATAAAATAGGAATAAAGGGAGCATAAATCAAAGATTCACATATTTCTTTTAAGCCTCGCATTTCAAATAATAACTATGATGAAATCATCCAAAGTTTCCTTAGATAGATAACTCATTGAAGAATGCCCTCTATGGTCTCCCCATACCTAAGAGAGACACGGGAAGGCGGCTCAAGCTAATGCTTCAACTAACATTTTATTAAATGTGCACCATAAAATGGCAGCAGAAGAACAAGTGATTTATTCGTTCAATTGCCACACAGCAAAGCACACATGTGGCAATTGGAGTTTGTTGCATCAAGAAGCTTTTTTACAAGGTTTTCACAATGAGAATCTTATTAAACTAAACTACTCATGTGAAAGTCTTTATTTTCTTATAGTAAAAGGCTTTCTAAATGATTAGGTTGGATTTTTGATGAATGTCGGTTTTTTTTTTTTTGAGATAGGGCGACAAGCGCCAACTCTCAGGGGCGTATGCGTGGCGGGGGATTGCCTACAACGTCTATACCCTCTTGGAACGGGGGAGCGCGGTTCGGGGGGATTGAACTCGCGTCTCCTCCACGAGGGAACCCGAGGTACCGCTGGGCTACAAGCCCTTTGGTGAATGCCATTTTTAACTAGAAAGTTATAGGAGGATTTATTGAGAATATTCCACATGATGTGTTTAAGGTATCTAAAATCTTTGCACAATTTAGAGAAACAATCATTTATGTAAAAATTGACTTTTGTGATACTGTAAAAGATAATTTGAGAGATTATTGACACCATATCTTAGTGCTCACTCAACAAACCAATCACTAATTTAAAAGAGAGCAAAGTCTACCAAGTCAGGAGATATATTGTTAATTATCAATATAATTAAATTAATTTGTAAAGCTGAAAATATTATTTTTTTTAATAAAAAACTCAAAGAATATGTACACTATGGAGGACCCTGGATTTATGAAAATCTGAAAATAATAAAGATCACACAAGTTGATTTCATACTTGAATTTTCTCTCAGGACTAAATAATACTCATTATCTGGTTTTTTATAGTTATCTTTCTTTTATTTTCATGCAAAGCTCTCAGCCTGGCTCGCTTCGTAACTGATTCTCAATAGTTGATTTTAATTTGAATAAAAATATTTAGAAATAACACTAAGGAAAAAAAAAATCCATTTAGTGTGTTTTTTAATTAAATTATTGCAAACTAATTTATATTTATTAACCAAAGACAAAGAGTCAGATCCGCCGTTCATCATGCCTCGGGAGCTGTGCTCATCTCGATCCACCGATCGATAAGGCCCCCACGCTGTTTCGCTTCGTCTCCCGAAGCTCTCCCAGTTCCACTAACGCGCGCCGGCCCCAAAGCTCCTTGAGCTCTCTCGATCGGTACAATACCTTCGAACCCCTAATTCTAATCCTTGTCGTGCTATGATTCACGACGTTGATCTTTGTTGTCTCGCAATCGATGCGTTGGATTATATATATATATATACATATATATTTTCTTTTAGGGCATCATTTTCGTTTTGTTTTTTATTTTTTTCTTGAATTGATTTGACGTGTTGTGCTACGCTAGTCGGAATTGAAGATGAAAACCAAGATTAGCCCTGAAAAGATGGCAAATTTTTTTTTTTGGCTCGTGTGCGTTGTAAATGGTGTTGTTTGATCCTCGAAACTATTGGGATATTAGGATTATTGTTACAAAGTGACATCTTTTAATCATATTTGGGCAAATGTTGATCAAGAACCAAACGTTGGTATCAGAATATTAGATCAGCATCTTGGGCAAGAATTTCACTGATTAATGTAGCATGATAATCTATGCAAATCACTGAAATCACATGGTTTCAACTGAAAATTGTGGTCTGGGTTGTGAGTTTTTGGATATGGTATCATAATTCTTTTTGAGGGGCCATGGGAGGATGATTTTTTAGCTATTTTGTCTTAAAATGGAAGCTGCAAAATCCATATCTTTTTTGTTTTTGCTGCTCTGAACATTAGATGTTTATTTCTATGGAAATCACAAAGATTTTGTGCTTCCATTTCTGAATGTCCCTCTGTTAGCATAAAAGGGATCCAAATATGTTGTCATCATCATCATCTTCTTATTCTAAGTGCTTCATCTAGATGAAATGATTCATGATTATTAATTCATGTTGGAATAAAAATTTTGGCCTGGATATGCCTTATCCTTGCAGGCATTATGTTGAACTACTCATGTAAAGGATTGAACACATCTTTCTATGGCACCATATGATTGAGATGGAGTAGGCCAAAGGTTATGGTTTCCAATATAGATTCATAGATTAAAAGTAGTCTTGTCAATAATGGGCCAGTATGATAATTGTTTAATGACTTGCCTTCTAATGTCCTCAAGCTATTATTGAATCTGTATACCCAATATAACAAGAGGACTGGGATGTGCGACTCTGAGTGCCATGATAGATTTATAATAAATCTTCCTGTATTGGGTTAAATCAAGTGTCACTCTCTGTTGAATCCATGTTTGTTTTTCTAAAATTATCAAATAATGATATGGTAAAATATTGTGCTTTACTTATTGGCTTGAAAGTATACATTGAAAGGCCATAATCGAATGCTTGATCTTCTTGCAAAGAACACAGATAATGGATCATATGGTTGCCATTAGGTGAGTATCTGCTACTCTTCAGCTTAGTAACGCAATCAAAACTCAACGATGTAATGTTTGGCCCACAGAAACCACAATTTCTCCTAAGAAAATGGGAAAATATTTTTCCATACCTTTGAGCAAGCGAGAAGGCAGAAGAGGTTCACCATCAATCTCTTCGGCTAAATCAGCAAATCAAGGAACTTAAAGTTCCTTTTTTTTCCCATTCTCTTCAGGAGGATCAATTCCTTCTATCATTTTCTCTCATGAGAAAAGTGCTATTTAAAAGGAGTGACATTTCTTTCTTACCCAGTGACAGCTTTAATTTTGTTGATGGTTTCAGTCGTGTCTAAAAGGAGTGGCTTTTTTTTCTCACCCATTGATGGCGTCAATTTTGTTGATCACAAGCTTGATCTCCTTTTTGAAATTTCATGGGTTAAGCACTTCCTTTGAGATCAAAATCTCACTAACACTATCTATGAAGCTTTAAGCCTATTTTGCACGCTTAATTAGCATATGGCTTTGTTTCAGTCCAAAGAGTTGGAATATATTTTTTCTGTCTTTTTCTGGCCTTGCTACTGTAATCTATGGATATCACTCCATCTGCTTATGTTACTGTAATGCATCTGATTTCCATCAGGTGTCCTTGTTTCATTAAGTGGTGATGATTTTGCTTTTGGATCCTGAAATGAAATCTAGTATAAGAACACCTTTGGTTGCTTAGGCCCAAAGACAGAAAATGGTGTTGTTCTCCGGCATTTCTGAACAAAGTTTCCCAAACCACAGGACAACCTGGAATTTGTCTATCCTATCCATGTTATAGCTCAACTGTGTGACAGACGGAATCTTTTTGCCTGTCATTGCATGGAAACAACATTCAATCAAGACATCGGGGATACAAGGATTCTATTCTTTCTATTGTCTGCATACTCAGCTAAACTTTTTCCATTCATTGAACAGAGATATTATCACAAATTAACGTTTCCTTGCATCATGCTTATATGATGTGCTGCAAGTAGGGGTGGCCATTGAAACTTTGTTCAACACCTACCAACCTCAAAAAGCATGCACACCATTGCTTGTGATTTCTGAAAGCTAGATGGTATACAAGGAACAAGGGCAAATAACAAATTATTGATTTTCATTTTGCAGATTGCTTTGATTTTGATGGAGGACTCGTACACAGTCCAAATTAGTTCCAACTTAGTTAACCGTCTTGTAAAGAATGAGAATAAACCAAAAAAGAAGACCAAGAAACTGAAGCCGAAGATTCCTAATGAGCTGCAACAAGTGCAGAAAACAACGAAGCCAAGTCCTGGTTCCCCAAACAGCAATCTTGGTGGAGGATGGCCGCTCCAACCACCCATGTTCTTGCCAGCAGCCCCTTCTCAGCATGGAATGGCAAATGCTGAATTAGAAGCAATACGCTCTGTCCTCCGAGAGAGTGAAAGGGTCCTCGAGAAGTTGGAAAAGCAGGAGGCCGACATGACTCAGGAACTCTCTCAGAGAGCAAAAGAACTCCGTGATAAAGAGTTCAAGCTGCCCTACCAGAAGCCCATGCCCTGTGAAGCCGAGAAAGAGGCTTGTCTCAAGTGCTACAAGAACAACGCGAAAGATCCCCTCAAATGTGCTCAAGTGGTTAAATCATTTGCCGACTGTGCCCGTCAGGCAAGGCGGCAGGATTGCTCAACACCATAGTATGTTTTCAACCATTTTCATTACAATGAGAACTCCCATACATTGAACTGCTGTCATATTGATGAACAGATTGAACACAGGTTGCCATTTTTGTGCAAACAAATCACAAATTTCTCTCCATCACTGCATCCTTTTCCTGCTGTAGAAATAAAAACTCAGTGCTGTTTGTTTGCTGAAAGCCAAGAAGAGTTGGTTCTTTTGTTCATACTCACCATCAATTTTGATGCAATAAATTTTCAACTTTTTTTTAATATATATATATATATATATATATATTTATAATTTTATTTTATTTTATTTTTTGCGAGCAAATATACTCTTTTAAAAAGAATGGTTCAATATAAACTGGTCATATGAACAATAAGTTCTTGCAACCATTTTAAGACCATTTTTCGTGCATGTATTAAATATCTAATATCTTTAAATTGTTACATCTTGGCCTTCCTTTCATTTTAAATCATATGAAAACGAAAACCATTGACATAGCGCTGATATTTTGTGGATTTCTTCTCACTGACTGCTTCATTTGATGTAACATAGCATTACATTCAACAAGATTATTATTTCAAGGAATAGTCTGCTCATCAATTTTCTCATATGATACTGTCACGCGTTTGTGTTCTTTTTTTATTTTTCAGGGTTTGGTACTCACCCTGAAAAATTGAAAACTAATAATAATAATGATTGTAATAATAATAATAATAATAATAATTATTATTATTAATATTAATAAAAGAACGAAGCATGCAAATCACTCCATAGGAACAAGCAAAACTCATGCACGTGACTTTGTGATCAGAACATTACTACTGTTCAACTTCATTTTTATTTTTTTTAGTTTTTCAGGTAGACATTGTCTTTGACAAAATGCATCCATAGTACCCTCTCTCCTTCCTAAACACCGAACTCTCTGGGATCTTACTTCTAGAGCAATTTTGTGGAATATCGGGATTGAACGAAATTCTCGCATATTCCATTTGAACGCTTTACCTCTTTTTAATATAATCTTTAAAACTGCTAATATGCTTCTCTTTTGATTTTCAACAGCCTCTGACAATCAGCAGCAACATCTTAACGAGGCTTCTCAGAAAATTAAGCGCTCCCTTAATTTCCTAAGCGCAAGAGCTCCAACTCAAGCAGGCGATCCGGATTCAGACTTTGCTCAGGAGTAGGTGCTCCTTCTTTCAATCTGGGCAGGCCTGAGATACCAGACGATATCTTCCGCCTTCCCTTTTATTTTTTGATTTTCTCAGCTTCTGTTGTACTTTTTCCTTTTCTTTCACTCACTTCTGGTGAGAGTTATCTTCTTTTCTATGTACTTTTTTATTTTTAATAAATTTGTGGTTTATCCACTTTTATTTCAAAAAAAAAAAAAAATGCATCCATAGTATAAAATCTTGTTTATGATTGTTTAATATTGATATTAACATGAAACTAATTATATAAATGTTAATCACACCTGCATTATCAGATAACTAAAATCTTCTGTAATCTCTAACTAATTTAATCCAA
The DNA here is from genome assembly GCA_902712375.1 of Dioscorea dumetorum. Lineage (NCBI taxonomy): Eukaryota > Viridiplantae > Streptophyta > Magnoliopsida > Dioscoreales > Dioscoreaceae > Dioscorea > Dioscorea dumetorum. The sequence continues at coordinate 110,391 of CACTHL010000381.1, forward strand.
TAATACCCGCTGGTACTCACCACCTAAACATATCTTTTAAGATTAATAAAAAAATTTAAAAAAAAATGGAGAATTAGTAACAAGTGCATTCAACTTGGATTCAAGTGTCTACATCTATTAAATGTTTTAACAAACACGTCACTTGAATGAAGGAATTGCCAATGGATGCTAAGGACAATGTATGTCCAATTCAATGTGCAAGCCATTTATCAACCACCTCATCCCATTACAATTACACATCTACCCTTATAAACTAAATTAATATATAAAATTAAAGTTACAAAAAGTAAAATTATATATATATATATTGTTTAAATTTAAAATTGAATAACCTCTTATAAAAAATTAAGGATTACTCCAAAATAGGAAAAGCAATCAAGAGATCTCAGTAATTAATTGAGGAAACTATTCAGCATATCTAATTATTTAGAATTACTATAAAAAAGAAATCAAGAAATTATAATTATCTGTTTCAAAATTAACTAATCGAATCTAAACGAGATTCCTTTTTCTTAAACATAATCAGGTGTAATTTCGTTCAAACTCAGGGGCAGTCTTGGAATCTTAATCCGACCGTGTTCGTAGAACTTGGGGCGTTTTCCGCGGCTCCACGCCGAGCAGAACCATTTCCTCGCCACGTGGCAACCGTGTTATATACAACCCCGCCATTCGTCCGTCCACGCCCTCTTCTTCTATTCGATTTCTCTTCCCTTCTTTTCTCCCTCTCTCTCTCTCTCTCTCTTCAAACTCTAATTATGGCAATGGCTTTAGATTTTTGGAGTTAAAGATGGAGAGAGGAGGAGTTGAAGGGGAGAATGAGACATTGGATACCTCTTGTTAATGAAAAGTAGGGTTTTTAGAGGGTTTTAGAGGTTGGATCGTCTGAGGCTTTGTTGTGCTTGAGTTTTTCTTCTTCTCTGAGTATATAATGGAAGAGTAGAGGAGAAAGCATTGGTAGCATTTCGTTCTGATTGAGAACCGAGTAAAAAGGTTGGTTTTTTACTTTGCTTTGCTTTGCTATGGGGTTTTTCTTGGCTGTTTCTTTAGTTGGTTATTTGTTTCTTTTTGAAAATATGAGGTTTTTATGGACCATATTGTCTGCAGGGTTTTCTACAATTTGGATCCTGTGGAAATTGAAGAAGAAATTGAAAGTTTAAGGTTAGCTGTTTTTTCCTCAGGAATATGATATGATTTTTTCTGTTTATTTGGTTATTTTTGAGGAAATGTGGTTTCTTGAAGATTTTCATTGTTTTTTTTTTTTTTAAATTTCTGAATAATTGAAATTTTGTTTCAAATGAGATTGAATATGGGAAAAAAATAATAATGAAAAGATGGGTTTCTGGAGAGAGCTCATTGGTTTTGTCCAGTATCTTTGATTCCAAGTTGACTCGGTTTTGCTATTTCTCCAAGGAAAAAAAGATGCCTTTTGTGTATGCTCACTATTTACATTGAAAATTCTGTTTTTTTGGATTGTTTCCATATTGTTCTATAGTCATATATGTAGACTTTTAATCCTTCTCTGCTACTTAGTTTTTCTTTCCCTCATGAAGCTTTCTGCGATTCTGTTTTTTAGGGTAATACCTTTTATAAGATATAGTTGCATATGTTGTAGGATTTGAGGGTTAGATCATGGCCACAGACTGTGACTCTGATCCTCCTGGCAGCCCTCCGGGAGTTCCCACAGTGCCCTTTAGTCATCACACTGCCTCAGGACAGTCATTCACCTATTCCTGTGACGACCAACATAGTGAGAATGGCAATGTGGAATTCACTAAGTATCTTGTTGATACCCCCCCAACACCTGACAACCAGCCTTTGGATGGAAACATTGGACCTCTAGCAGAAAGACGTCATGGTTCCGAGAATCTCTACATTGGTGGATTCAATTGTCTTCCTTACGGACACCCCCTTGGGTTGTAGGATTGATCCACCGATGGCCAAGGAATCACTCTGTGCTGTCCATGGATGTGATGGTCAAGTCATGAGAGACGGGAGTGGGCAAGCAATCTTCCCTTGTGAGTGTGCGTTCAAAATATGTGTTGATTGCTTCAAAGATGCATCTAAGATTGGTGGGGGGAACTGCCCTGGGTGCAAGGAGCCTTACAAGTTGACAAATTTGGATGAGGTTATGCGATTGTCTTTGCCTCTCTCACCAGGTCCTATTGCATCAAAGATGGAAAGGAGGCTATCGATCGTGCGGTCAGGCAAACTGTTAACACGGAGCATGACCCAGAACGGAGATTTTGATCACAATCGGTGGTTGTTTGAGACAAGGGGGACTTATGGATATGGGAATGCAATCTGGCCGAAGGAGAATGACCGTGATGGAAAGGATGGGGGGCCTAATGGGCAGCCATCGGAGCTATCCAATAAGCAATGGAGGCCACTCACGCGCAAGATCAAGATCCCTGCAGCTATTCTAAGTCCATATAGGTACACTAACAAGTGCTCTTCCTTTCTTGTTTGTAAAGTATTTTATGCTGTCGCTACATTGTCGTCTCTGAAATTTATAGTTGGCATGTGGTTTTACCCATTTGGTGATTTTCTTGTTCGGTAGTGTTAGAGAAAGACAAAATTGTGCTTCATTAGAAAAACAATGAGATGCTCATGATCATGTATTTATGTATTTTATTGATCCTATTCAATTTTCTTGTTATTTACTCTGTTTCGATGACCTTGTGGCACTTCCCTTTCTGCAGGCTTCTTGTTGTTCTTCGCATGGTTGTTCTAGGCCTGTTTCTTGCATGGCGGATCAGGCACAAGAATGAGGATGCCATATGGCTCTGGGGGATGTCAGTTGTCTGTGAACTTTGGTTTGCATTTTCGTGGGTTCTCGACCAGCTTCCGAAGCTATGCCCTGTTAATCGTGAAACCGACATTGATGTTCTTATTGAGAAGTTTGAGACATGCAGCCCCGAAAATCCCCATGGAAAATCTGATCTTCCAGGAGTCGATGTGTTTGTTTCCACAGCTGACCCAGAGAAGGAACCTCCATTGGTCACAGCAAATACTATACTATCCATCCTCGCTGCTGACTATCCGGTTGAGAAACTCTCTTGCTATGTTTCTGATGATGCAGGCGCCCTTCTGACATTTGAAGCCATGGCTGAAGCTGCAAGCTTTGCTGAAATTTGGGTTCCATTTTGCCGTAAACATGACATTGAACCTAGAAATCCAGAGAGCTATTTTAATTTGAGAAGGGATCCTTTCAAAAACAAGGTGCGTTCTGATTTTGTGAAGGATAGGAGGAGGATGAAGAGGGAGTATGATGAATTCAAGGTCCGGATCAATGGCTTGCCAGATTCCATCCGTCGGCGTTCAGATGCCTTGCATGCTCGCGAGGAAATGGACGCCATGCGCAAGCAACGAGATAATGCTAATATTGATATCATGGAGCCTGTGAAGATACCCAAAGCTACTAGGATGGCAGATACCACTTCTTGGCCTGGAACTTGGATAAATCCCTCCGTCGATCATTATCGAGGTGACCATGCTGGGATAATACAGGTGAGTCGCTCTTCATAAATAGTTCTTACTGCAATCCCACACAATGGATGTGGTTTGATAATCGTATAACGAAAATCGATATCCTACGTGCTTGATTGGCGATGCTATTGTTAAAATCATGTGCAGTGAGCATTGTGCATGTTTTCTTACACATTATCTGTAATTCAAACCAGAAAAGTTATGAGATGAAATTAAAGTTGCTCTTCTTTGCAGGTGATGCTAAAGCCTCCAGATAATAACCCCCTGCAGAACAGGAATGTGAATCTTCCCCTTGATTTCACAAATGTGGACACCCGCCTTCCCCTTCTTGTGTATGTCTCTCGTGAGAAACGCCCTGGCTATGATCACAACAAAAAGGCGGGAGCCATGAATGCCCTTGTTCGTGCATCCGCCATCATGTCCAATGGTGCATTTATCCTTAACCTGGATTGCGATCACTACATCTACAACTCCCTGGCGATTCGTGAGGGAATGTGCTTCATGATGGACCGTGGTGGGGATTGCATAAGCTATGTACAGTTCCCTCAGCGGTTTGAAGGCATTGATCCTTCTGACCGCTATGCTAACCATAACACAGTCTTTTTTGATGGTAACATGCGTGCCCTTGACGGCCTTCAAGGTCCGGTCTATGTTGGAACTGGTTGCCTCTTCCGCCGCATTGCACTCTACGGCTTTGATCCTCCTCGAGTCAAAGAATATCAATCTGGTTGTTGCAGCTGCTGCTTCCCAGGACTGCGCAAGAGTGAAGCAGCTGTTGTTTCTGACGAGACTCAAGCTCTTCGTATGGGAGACTTTGAGGAAGAAGAGATGAGTATTTCACAATTTTCGAAGAAGTTTGGGAACTCTAACATCTTTATTGATTCAATATCGATAGCTGCGCAGGAAGGCCGGCCTCTTGCCGACCACCCTGTTGTAAAGAATGGTCGCCGACCTGGTGCTCTCATTGGCCCTCGTAAACCCCTTGAGGCTAAAACTTTGGTGGATGCAATCAATGTGATATCTTGCTGGTATGAAGATAAGACTGAATGGGGTGACCGTGTTGGTTGGATCTATGGGTCCGTAACTGAAGATGTTGTCACTGGTTACCGAATGCATAACCGGGGATGGCGATCAGTGTACTGTGTGACCAAGCGTGATGCTTTCCGAGGAACTGCTCCGATCAATCTCACTGACCGGCTTCATCAAGTGCTCCGATGGGCAACAGGGTCAGTGGAAATCTTCTTCTCTCGCAACAATGCACTTTTTGCAGGCCCCAGGATGAAGCTGCTCCAGAGAATTGCATATCTCAATGTCGGCATCTACCCCTTCACATCCATCTTCCTTATTGTCTACTGTTTCCTGCCAGCGCTTTCCCTCTTCTCAGGCCAGTTTATAGTGCAGACCCTCAATGTTACCTTCCTCACTTACCTTCTCGTCATCGCCATCACGCTCTGCTTGTTGGCTGTGCTTGAGGTCAAGTGGTCTGGTATCGAACTTGAAGAATGGTGGCGAAATGAACAATTCTGGCTCATTGGTGGCACAAGTGCTCATCTTGCTGCCGTGCTCCAAGGATTGTTAAAGGTCGTTGCAGGAATTGATATTTCATTCACCCTCACATCAAAATCAGCTGGTGATGACATTGATGATGAGTTTGCTGATCTTTACCTTGTTAAATGGACATCACTGATGATTCCACCGATCACAATCATGATGGTGAACTTGATTGCCATTGCTGTTGGGATCAGCCGCACAATATACAGTACGGTGCCGCAATGGAGCAAGTTACTGGGTGGAGTGTTCTTCAGCTTTTGGGTGCTGGCCCATCTCTATCCCTTTGCGAAGGGGCTGATGGGTCGGAGGGGGCGGACACCTACCATTGTGTTTGTGTGGTCTGGCCTCATTTCCATTACAATATCTCTTCTATGGATTGCCATCAATCCTCCAAATTCAAATTCACAGATTGGCGGTTCATTCACTTTCCCTTGATCAACACTATAGCTTCATCTATTTGGCCGAATCTTCTCGATGAATTTTTATACTGACTAAACCTACTGGAGCTACTCTCTTGCTTTTCACTTGGTTTTTTTTTACAGAGGAGTGGCCTTTTTTGATTCACTTCTATACATAGAGCTTTTTATTCAACTTAATGTTTAGAATGTCTTTTCAGATGGGAGATGTTGATTTGATCAGTTTTGTCGAATACATCTGCTTATTTGTAAATCACTAGCAGCGTAGATGATACCATGGTTCAGCATAAGGATCTAATTTTTTATTTTCCATTCATTTTGTTGGTTTATTTAATTCACCTTTTCAAGTTTGCAAAGTAGAAAAGCATAGTTTAATGTTGATGTATCTTTCTGGTGATGCTATTAAATATACACACAGGCACACAGAGGATTATTCACAGAAAATAAACTCGATAGACTAACTTGGATTGAAGATATTGATTCTGGCACTCAAAATATTTACAGAGATTGACAGCGGAGATCATGGTATGTGTTTCATCACTTGTTCTGTTCACCAGTAGCCTTTACATGAACACTGCCCTTGCTTGAAGTGGTGAAATCGTTGTCTATCTTTTATGCTGACTTCTCTATTGAATATTTGTGATATCAATGCAATGTATTCATGGCATTCTCTGCTCATCCGCATATTACTAACTATTAGTATTTTTACAACCTGCATTGCCTGTGTTCAGGAGGGCAAAGGCAAGCGCCAGCTTGTGACTATTGGCACTGAGCATCTGTCGCTTCTCCTTGTCATCTACATTGG